>CM076576.1:649100187-649617577 GCA_034641835.2 Pinus albicaulis | reverse complement strand
TTGTTGTGATTCAAAGGAAAGCTACTACTCATTATTACATCTGATTTTTTGTAGGCTCCAACCTATAGGATGTTAGGTAAACTTGACTCGGGATAGAGTCAAAATTGACTAGGGTAAATAGTAGTGGTTTTGGGGCACATGGTTTTGTGCACCCATGGTTTTGACCCATGGTATTGCATGTAATGGAGCCTATAAAAGGCTGGGAATAATTCATTGTAATGTAGGCCTGAAGGTGAGAAGTGAAGGCTCACTTGGTCGGATTGGCCAGATTTTTGGCCAATGTTTAATGAAATTTCATTGGTTAGGTTTTTCCCCGGAGTTTGGGGTTTTCCCGGATAAACATCTGTGTTTATGTTTATGATTTGTTGTTGGGTTCTTTATGTTTATTTCTCTCAGTAGACCCTGTTTAGTGGGAGATCTGCGGGATCGATTCTTGCGGTAAATTCCTAACAAATGGTATCAAATCCATATTTGGCTTCAAAGGGACACTTTTGCAGCCAAGGGTTTTATTGGCCTGTGAATGGAGAAATCAATGCAGCCTTTTGCAGATCTGGCCATACGAAGCATGGTGTTTCTAGGAAATAGGAAATATCCAATTGATTGATTCCATGGGGAATTCCATGGAGGGTTTCTCAATGGATAAAGAGAACAATGGTGTTTCCACAGCCCAAATCTGGCAACTAGCAGTGATAAGAAGTTGGTTCGAGAAATTCAGAGATGAGAGGATGTTTGCACGTGGATTAATTAATTGATGAACCATGTATATGAAGAGAACTCCTAGAGGACTGGCGGTTACAAAGGCTGGTGACCCATGTAATCTGGTAGATGGGTTTTTTTTATATGGACATTGATGTCATATGTACAAACACAGCAACAATGAAACAAAAAAAAACAAAAAACAAAATATTATTATAATGGAGTTAATTTTTTATATGTAAATGGGCATACTGCTGTAAGACCTGGTATGGCATGCGTACCCCTGGGTAATCACTGGTAAATTCCGGGTTATACCTAGGTGATAGGGGGGATGTCAAGCTAACAATTACCCTAGGTAAAAATTTGAAGGGGGAAAGAGCTAGAGTGAGCGGGGTTGTCTCATCTAGCAGGTTTAGCTGGATTTAGTCAACAATCCCCAAGTCAAGTTTAAGGGGGGAATTTTTAGGTAACTTGACTCGGGATAGAGTCAAAATTGACTAGGGTAAATAGTAGTGGTTTTGGGGCACATTTTTTTGTGCACCCATGGTTTTGACCCATGGTATTGCATGTAATGGAGCCTATAAAAGGTTAGGAATACTTCATTCTAATGTAGGCCTGGAGGTGAGAAGTGAAGGCTCACTTGGTCGGATTGGCTAGATTTTTGGCCAATGTTTAATGAAATTTCATTGGTTGGGTTTTTCCCCGGAGTTTGGGGTTTTCTCGGATAAACATCTGTGTTTATGTTTATGATTTTGTGTTGGGTTCTTTATGTTTATTTCTCTCAGTAGACCCTGTTCAGTGGGAGATCTGCGAGATCAATTATTGTGGTAAATTCCTAGCACAGGAGGATGCTACCTCAAATTTCTGCAAGCTACAACATGCAACTCCCATGTTTTTTCTACAGGCTACCAACCACAGGAGGCTCCTACCTCAACTAGCTCCAAATGAACATTTTATCAAGACACAACTTGAAAGGAGACCATAATCCGCTCACACAACATGAAAATAATATGTTGATTTACCTAGTTATAAACTCTTCATATCTCCATCTTTAATTCTTCCTATTCTCCCTTCAAATATGCTTCAAATCAGCTCCATATGTGCATAATATCTCAATCAACTCTCACACATTCTCTGGCTCTCTAAAAAACTCACTATGCACTCCAAAATGACAATTTTTGTAGATATAGTTTGATGGATGTTTGTATTCCACATAGGAATGGGAAGAGAATAGGCTTGACTCTTTTCCTTCCATTCATTCTTTTCCACACACTTCATATTTTGAATATTAGTCCACAAATTACATAAATAATCCAATAATAATTTCAACCACATATAATGATTGAATGGATCAACTCAATGCCAACATCAAATAAAAATGTATATCATTAATGTATCACAACAATTCAGCTCAATGCATCTTTGTGTTTTCCTTGGAGTCTTGCCTTTGCCTTAGAGACTTGCCTTTGCATCACAATAATTTATCTCAATCAACAATTTCACATTATTACAATTTTTTCAATGTAGCAGTTTCACTGCACTTGTGTCTTCTTTGCCTTGCTATTCGTTTATACCTTTTTTATCCTGATCTGCTCCTTTTCCATCAATGACAATATATCCAACAGTCTCCCCCTTTGGCATTGATGGTAATACATCCTCCCCCTTTCATTCTGAGAAATGTCTTCCTTCCTCTAATTACATTACCTCCCCCTTTTACATCAATGGCGAAGGGGTTACAAATTTTTTAGTGTAGTTTCCATCATTGCATTACTGCTTCCTAATGTGAAATGAACATTACTTCTCTCTATGATCTACATAAACATTGTTCATTATGTCATTTTGTTACTGAATGAACGCCACTTCATATGGCATGTTAGGGCTACTCTAGTTTGAGAGAGTGTTACTCGAAGATGAATACTGCTTCAACAATGACTGCTCCATATGCTATATAATTATTGTTGGGAGAACACTTTGTAAATAATTTCAATTGCATATATATACACAATAAGCAGATACCATCCAAATAAGTACCTTTCAATTTCACAATGTTGAAGTTGATAACATAGTATATTGAGAGGAACCTCATTAATTGGGATGTGTTTACTTTGAATAAATTGTCCAGCACTAGTATATAATAGTTAATAAAATATAAGAAGATTAAAAATTCTCACAATGGTGATCTTATATGTGCTCAATTATCTGAAAAAATACTTTGAAAAACATGGCTCATCAAAGTTCAAAACTTTTCATGTTTGTAGCAGCAATTTTAGATTCAATAACCACACCATAACACTAATATGTTCTCAAATAACATCTCTATATGTCTACAGTAAAGAAATCATGTTGCCATAAATTTAATCCATCCAAGGGAAACAATTATTGGACATATGAACACAGAAATAGAAGATTTGCTCCTTTATCTCCTTTGAGTGCACTCTTTTATCCTGACCATTGTTGAATATTCTTTGGCTAGGTGTTTCATATTGAATGCAATAGAGGTAGTAGCACTTGAATAGAGATTTCCAACCAATGTAATAGAGCTTGGCATATCAATATAATATATTCTTTAACTGCAATATAGAACTAATAAAAACACACAACATAATGTAGCACTTTGAATGCAGCATAATCAAACTCCATGCCAATCAATTGAAGAAAATATAGTGCCATGCCATGCTTCACGATCACCATATGCTCTATCTCTTCATACACATATTCATTCCATTTTCACCACGTCCTCTGTTGGTCCTAGATATGCATCAGATTTCTTAATAGAAAGAAAAACAACATAGATTTCACACATGCTTTAAGGATTCACGTCTCTTGGCTTCTTTATATCGACAATTTTTTATGTCGGGCTTGAGATGGAAACTCTCATTTCCACGTCGAAACTAAAGGCAATCGAAACTTTGCGCAAAAACAATAGACTCTATTATGTCACCTACAATAGAGGAATGCTTTTGAGGTGTTTAGGTTTTGATCAGTGTGACAATTTATCATGCGACCATGCATTCTTGGAGCTCCAGGATAACCATAGAATATTTTTTCACAGAGTAGATCACCTTCGGGAATGATTTAAAAAAATAGAAACCATCTTTGGAACTTCCTTCAGAGGGAACTTATTTCCATTCCAATGCCCTGCAAAATTGAAATTGCACCAACGTGCATATAATAATATTTCCCTGCAAAATTGAAATTGTGCCAGCACAAATGGTGCCCAATCTACTTTTTCATGCACATAAGAAGATTCAAACACCTAACAGAGGCCTTAATGTGACTTGAACGTAGAGATTTATTGACGACATGTTCACAATAATTACAAACTATTTACTCTACTAGCCACATTTTACATTCCACCTATACATATAAACCCATCCCAAGTCATGAACAGGGAAGATGACAAGTGAAATTTCTAAGAATTTGAAACGTCCATCAACCAAATTTTTGGTATTTGGAACCCTATTCCCTAAATTATAAATTCAAAATTCATATATTCTTCAATTTTTTGATCTAAAATGGATTGTAGCCTTTGTAAGATGGATTAGCGTCGCCAAAAACAGAAATAATAGATGTAAATTATTTACACCAAATACTTGTGGATGGAGTAGTTCAGCCTTTGACATATTTTTGTGTTGTCCTCCTCCAATATATGAATTATTACATTCTGAACTCTAACAAATAATATGAAGCACATCCTATGTTGAACACTAAATGCCGACAACTTCCACCACATGCCAAATGTTTTCACCACATGCTAAATGCTACCACAGTAAAATAATATTGCATTAAACAATGTACTCTCTATAAAACATATTGAACGCTCTCCATTATAATGTTAATACACTCTCCATTCTCCATATATCAATGGCATATATAAATTCCTTATGGATGGTTAACGTTGATCAAATATAACTGTCACCTCATGATTCTGACCATAATGTATAGTGTTTTCCAGGAACGCTATGCAACTTGTGACAATTAGGCTAGTCAATAATATATATCACCTGGTCATCAATTTTTCTCAACGTTGCTTCCAATCCCATATAAATAACCCAGTATGGATTGGGCATGTGCATAACCACCATATACAGCAAGATCAAGATCTGATATGCTTCTTTCATGAGTTTCGACTCACCCTCATTGACTGCAAGCACCATTTTATTCACACCAGATATATACAACACTCGAATTTTTTATTTCTCTCAAAGAATCAGTGCCCATCTAATTTAGGATCAGATAAAATACCAGGATAAAATACAGGAATCATTGGATGGGCCCCATTTCAGAGCTATCAAATGGCCAAAGGCTGGAATCACATACGTTTTTGTTCTGCAATGTTACAGATATCCATACCGCATTCAGAGGCTGTCACCATAACAAACCATAACACATTCAGACATTGTCACAAAGGCTATATCAATGCGTTGTCACAGAGGTCGTGCGTTGTAAAAAAAAAGGTGTTGCTCTAATATGAATACATTGTCACAGAGGTTGTTCCATGCATTAAAAAAATGCTTGCTTTGATTACGTTGCTTCATAACGCTCTGATGCCATAATTGCAACATTCATCTAGCTTTTGTTTCAGTTGCGCCAACACCAATCGATGAAACCTCTAACTGGAATATAACTATTGCTAGCATATAACGTCCATTGGCATATATGTCCGCATATCATGAAACATATAATTTGTAAAATCGAATATCCTCTGTCTTAACGCAGGCTTGTATCGCCAGTCCTATAGCTATCATAACATTTCTGCACAATCACTGAGATTGTAACATTTGGCATCCTCTACCATAACTTACCTTTAAGAGAGCTCAACACTCCTTTGTCCATCTGACTCAATCATTATAGTTTAGGTTCTCTGCCAAATGAGAATTTGTTTCCACTCTAGCATACATACCAAGATTCGTTTCATTTCCCTATTCAAATGTTCATCCTCTCGGTTGCTCAAATCACTTTAGGTCGAACTTTATCATGAATTGTAAACATATCAAGATACAAAAACGGTCAACAAATATTGTTGATGTTGGCTTCAAAGACATCTTTTTGACTTGATATTCAACTGAGGACCATATTTGGAAATGGAAGGGATACGAAATTGATAAATAAAAGGAAAGCTAGTGAGCAGGTGGAGCAATCTGAGCAGGCAAATACTATAGAAGTCGTATGCTGGAAAATGAATTGGTAGTGGTTTTAAAGTGAAAGTAACGTCTTCCAATTGTAGACTTCATGTTCGAGAATAACCCTGTTTAAGGTTTCAGTATTGATGCATTATTTGAACATTGTTCCAGCGTACCAATCAACCACCCTTGGCGATATGACTTTACCGACCATCTAAATAAAGGGATTGCCCTTGTTTCTCCTATTATTGCTCAAGAGTTGTGGAAGCGGGCTCGATAGCTCACAAAATATATGGACATAGACAAATAATGGCCCCGCTATCCATCACTTCAAAACCCCATTAAGGTGATTTACTAATGGTGCTCACACACCCCTGAGCACCTGTTGTTTTTCCTCTGGATGGTGCCTTGGTATAGTTGTATACCTTGGTGCTTTAGTATAGTTGTATACCTTGGTGCCTTGGTATAGTCATATACCTCACTTAGAAGTACCATACTACATATTTAATTCCCTCTGAGGTAGCATTAGCTATCATCAGGATCAAACAAGTTTATCTTGTTTTTCTATTTCAAGATGAGAAGCTCAACATTGGCTTTGAAGGAAACTGGGAAAACGCACACCTGCTTTGATCAAGGTGGCAGAATATATTTGCATGTGACATGGAGAAAATTTCTGGAATTTTGAAAATGAATGTTCGAAAAGACCAAGAAACATCTTTACTATTTTTATATTCTCTTTTTTATACACACAGAACAAGGAGGTTCTTGGTTCCAATCCGGTCGTTGGCTCTAGTGGAAGTGCCTTTCTGCAACCTTGAGAGTCTTCCTACGCATGACTGTCACATACATTGGGGACCATGACGTGAGGGTTTTAAGGGCCAGAAAAAGAGAGGAAAGAGAAGTAATTCATCAATTAAAAAAAAAAAAAAAATCATGCGTTGTTCAGTACATTCAATCTTCGTGTTCAGTACATCATTTTCCATAAGAATCCACACCTAGAATACGAAAAATTGGTGACAAATGCAAAGACAATAATAAAATCACATTCTCATTAGCTATAGCTCAATCAAAAATCTAAAGTGTGCATATTATTTTATCTCCAAGCTACCCCAATTTCACATGCATTCACTTTTGCAGTGAACACGCGGAGTAGGGTCCCTGCATTTCCTGCTGCGAGGAAAGTTGGGTTGTGCCCTCTTTGAGAGGATTTCTTTCATTTCAAGAAACGAAGTGTTGGATATAATCTAATCCTTTTGTGAAATAGATTATTATATGCCCATAGTACTGTCATTTTTTGTAGATTTTTTGAAGTTGATGAAATATCTCCAGTGATTCATTTTGCATACACTTTGACACTTGTATCCCTTTGAAGATACTATCCTTTGTTATGAGAGGCACATGGTATCCAATAAAGATCTTTGTTGCTCCCATTTTTAGCATGGTTAAAGATGCGTCCAGTATGGAAAACTGAGATCGGATCATGATCAAAATCCCGTTGTACTTATTTACATTCCTTATTTGAATTTTAAATTGTATCCACTATTGAATATTCATATATTTGTGTTGCATTAAATATATTATACTTATTTCTTTGACATGTTGCAGACATTGCAGTTTTGGCTAAAGTTCGATGCATAACTTATCTTCTTCAATTGATTATCTCTATCAAGACATTTTTGGTGTTTCCTTCTTATGGTATTTGAAATAATAGAGAAACCCATGATGTTACCACTCCCCCCGTGTTGACGTTGCTCTTTTAATACTTACTAAATGACTTCCTTGCTTCCTCGAGCAACTCCCCCTAAAATCAAGCTAGGTCACTAGCTGTTCTTTATTCTTCCTCTTCCACACTTTAGTAGGTTTCTTTTTGTTGTCTGTATTTCCTTTTGATCTAGTGTTTGGTATGATTTGATCAGCTTTCATCATTTTTCTATAGTTCTTTAGAGAATTTTTTAGTTTGTAGTCTTTGGCTTTGTGTCTAATATTGCTACATAGATAGCACCTTAATTGACCAAGATGGGGAGGAAATAGTGTGTGTACTCTTGTGCTCTTCTTTGAATACAATATACATTCAATGGCTCTATGTCCAAAATCATTGCACAAATGAAAATAGCCATAAAAGTTATTTATGTACCTAGTGTATGATTGTCTTCTATGTTTTCATGCATGAGGGAACCTTTTGGTTTGTTGAATCTGCTGCTGATAGGCTTTGATTTGCTTTATATTAAATTCTACATCTATATGTCCAGGTTCATGGCAGGCAAAAAACTTGATATCTTTCACAAGAACAAAGAACCGCCTTTGAGATCTTCTAAATTTGCTCGATTTATTAATAAGAGAAAATGGCCCTTCTGCACATTGCATTTTCTTTGACTCACTATTTTCATTTTCATTATGCTCCTTATCTTCTACTACATGTATCTTCAAGGTTGTTATGTCCTCTTTACTGGTTGATTTTTGTGAGTTCTTCATGGACACGTTTTCTTCTTCTATATGTTTACACAAATTGTTCTTTTCTTCTAACTCAATTCTAGCTGAATTAGTCTCAACCTCTAACCCTTCACATTGCATCTCTTTCTCCTTTAGATGGTTATTCATCATCACCTTGATTCTCCTTTCTTATTAAATTTGTTTCCTTAGGCTAATGATTTCCTTCTTCTATTCATGTTCTCTTTCATCATATATCTGCACCAGTGTCTTCTGAAAAAAATTTTCGTTCTTCAATCTTTCTATTTTAGTCAAGATAATGTCAAGTTTGGCTTGTTCTTCTATAGTTTTTTCTTCATGGAAACCATGTCCATTCACACTAGAAGGTACCTCATTTGATTGAACCTTTTCCTTTTGAAAGGGGTTTTTCTTTTTCTTGTTTATCTTCTCCTTCTTAACAATGCAGCCACTAATGTCTCCTTCATGCATGAGATGAAATATATTCCAAATTTATTTTGCAAAAGTTAAATCCACTATTGTATCAATATCCCTGTTATGAAGACCATTTTACATTACGCATTTTTCCTTGGCATTCCATTTTTGTTCTTGCAAAGAGGGAGAACATTTGCAGTAACCATCACATACAAGTTTCCATACACCAGGTCCATAAGACATTAAATATGTTTTAACCTTATCTCTCCATTCATGAAAGCTTGTTGAACTCAACACAGGTACAATTTGATAGTCCATGACTCAGCAAGATCTCCTTCAAGCTATTATTCTTACACCAAAGGAACTGGCTCTAATACCAATTGATGAACCCTTGAATAAACTGAGAGGGGGGTTGAATCACTTTAGCCCATTCATAGACATTAAAATTATTTTATTCAACTCATTAACAAACCATTACATGAGAAATTCAATAAATAATGATCAGCAAACTAAATATGTGAATAGCAAGCAATAATAAAAGTAACACATCTCATCAACACATAATAATTATGCACATGGACACTAGATATAAGTGGAAACCCATAAGGGAGGAAACCATGATTTTATTATTGTTGTGATGTAAAGGCAAGCTCCTACTCCTTATTACATCTAATTTTTTGTAGGCTCCAACCTACATGAGGCTGCTACCTCAAATTTTTGCAAGCTACAACATGCAAGGAAGCTCCAAATCCCATGTGTTTTCTGCAGGCTACCACCCATAGGAGGCTCCTACCTCAACTAGCTCCAACTGAAATTTTATCAAGACACAACTTGAAAGGAGACCACAATCCCCTCACACAACATGAAAACAATATGCTGATTTACCTAGTTATAAACTCTACATATATCCATCTTTACTTCTGCCTCTTATCCCTTCAAATATGCTTCACATCAGCTCCATATGTGCATGATATCTCAATCATCTCTCACACATTCTCCAGCTCTCTAAAAAACTTACTATGCACTCCAAAATGACATATTTTGTAGAGATAGTTTGATGGTTGTGTGTATTCCACATAGGAATGGGAAGATAATATGCTTGACTCTTTGCCTTCCATTCACTCATTTCCACACACTTCATATTTTGAATATTAGTACACAAAATACATAAATAATCCAATAATAATTTCAGGCAAATGTAATGATTGAATGAATCAAATTAATGGCAACATCAAATAACAATGTATATCATTAATGTATCACAACAATTCAGCTTAATGCATCTTTGTCTTTGCCTTGGAGTCTTTCCTTTTCCTTGGAGTCTTTCCTTTACCTTAGAGACTTACTTTTGCATCACAACAATTTCACATTATTACAATTTCTTCAATGTAGTTGTTTCACTGCACTTTATTATTCTTTGCCTTGTTGTTAATTTATACATTTGTTGATCCAGTCATGCTCTTTTGCCATCAATGAAAATATTTCCAATAGGGTACTCCTTATATGATGAATCAAATTATGCATCCAACGAGTGTTTCCGCTCAAAATTTGAGTAAATCCAAGGGAGATAAGTTGAAAAAAAAAAAAAATTTATTTTTCCCCTCTAAAATTTGATGATTTAATATAATCTTATTTTATTATTTCCACTACTATTTTATAATTTCCTTAGGAGGCCCATTTCAAACCTCAAAATTCCCCTAATGTAGTCTCGATTTAGGATCCAGGGGAAAATATCTGTGTATATCTGTTTTATTTTTTATGCTCTCGCTATTGTTTATTTTATTTTTTTAAGAATCCGTTTGCAAATAATTTTTGTACAAGGTTAAAACCTATATTTGGTATCATAGTTGTTTCGGATTCAAGGGGATGCCTTTGCTGCTGAGAGGTTTTTTTCTCGAGCCTATGGTAGACCCTATTTAGTGGGAGATCTGCGGGATCGATTCTTGCGATGAAAGAAGATGGCGAGTAGTGGAAAGATAGAGATCAATAAATTTAAGGGTCATAGTTTTAGTTGTTGAAGCTCAAGATAGAGGATCTGTTGGTGGATAAATATCAGTGGATCGTAGTAGATCAGGGTACTAAACAAATGGCAATGTTAGATGAAGACTAGGCGAAGTTGGATCGGAAGGAAAAGAGAATAATACGGTTTTGTATCTCAAATTCAGTGTTGTTAAATGTACCTAGGGAAGCTATAGTGAAGACTTTGTGGGTCAAGTTAGGGACTTTGTACCAATCTAAGTCTCTGGTGAATAAATTTTTCCTGCAAAAAACTTGTATAGCCTAAGGATGAAGGATGGAGACTCAGTGACAGAGCATCTAAATGCCCTCAATACTGTGTTAATTCAGTTGTCATCTATTTATATTAAAATATCTGATGAAGAGAAGTGCATTATTTTGTTGTATTCTCTACTAGATTCGTGGGATAGTATGGTTATTGCAATAGGTAGCAATACAACTACCTTGTTTTTTTATGAAAATGTCTCAGCCTTGCTAACAAATGAAATGAGAGGGAAAAATATGGAGCACTAGAATGGAGATTCCTTATATGTATGAGGAAGGTCCCTTAATAGAAAAAAAAAAAAAAAAAATCAAGTGGGAGATCTAAATCTCCAAGAAAGCCTATAAAGGTGTGTTGGAAATGCGGAAAGGAAGGGCACTTCAATTTGTACTGCGGATCTAAATCTCTTGAGAAAGGAAATGGATTTGATGATGCTCCTTCTATAGAGGCAAAAAACACCTCAGATGAAGGTGGGGATGTGTATTTGGCTTCTTCTTCAAATACACGTGTATATCATGAGGCATGGTTGATTGACTCAGGTGCATCATTTCACTTCACTCACCATAGAGAGTGGTTCTATGAGTATGAGAAGTAATATGGTGGTGATGTCTTCTTAGGGGATGATAGGAAGGCCAGAATCAGTGGACACAACAAATTCAAGTTGAAGCTGCAAGGTGGAAGGATTATAACACTTCTTGGTGTCCTACATATTCCTGCATTGGCCATAAATCTGATTTTTGTAAGCAAGATTGATGATGCAAGTGTAAAAATAGTATTTGAGAAAGATACCTGCAAGATGTTTTGGGGAGAACTGGTATTAATGTGGGGAGTTCGGTTGGAAATATGTACAATCTTATGCATAGCATTGTTATTGATGGGTGCAATAGTTATGTGGTTCCTGAAAGTGGAGCATAAAGCCTAGTGGTCTATGGAGAAAATACCATGCTATGGTATCCAAGGCTTGGAAATATTGGAGAGACTAGCCTTTGGATACTGCATGGTAATGGTATGGTAGAAGTTATGTCTAATTTCTCTCTAGTTTTTTATTTCTCTGAACATTGTGTATATGGGAAGCATAATCGGGTGAGCTTTCCTTCTAGTGCTAAGAGGATGAACAAGATATTAGAGCTTGTCCAGAGTGGTGTGTTTGGACCTCTGTCGGTTCCATCACTGGGTAAGTCTGTGTACTATGTTTCATTTATAGATGACTTCCCAAGGAATACATGGATATATTTCTTAAGGAATAAATCTGAATTCTTTGACAGATTTAAAGAAGTTAAGACTCTAGTGGAAAACTGGACATAGAAGAAGATAAAGGTGTTGAGGACAGATAATGGTGGATAGTTATGCAAGAAGGAATTTGAGGAGTTCTGTAAGAATTGTGGTATAGCATGGTAGAATACTAATCCATACACACCTCAGCAAAACGTATTTGCAAAAACATGCTCAGTGGTATTGGGTTAGGATAGGAATTATGCGCAGAGGTAGTGGAGACTCGATGTTACCTAGTTAACAGATCACCTTCATTAGCGTTGGTGGATAAGACTCCACATGAGGTATGGACTAGTAAGAAACCCTCTCTTTCACATGTGAAGGTATTTTGATGTGATGCATATGTACATTTTCCAAAGGATAAAAGGACCAAGTTGGATAATAAATCTGAAAGGTGTGTCTTTACTAGGTATAAGGATGGTTTAAAAGGTTACAAACTTTGGAACCCATAAACAAGGAAGGTTGTGTACAACCAAGATGTGGTGTTTAGAGAGGTGAAATATGTTGTGAAACATGAAGTGTTATCAAAGGAACCTGAGAAAACATATTTTGAGATAAAGGAGGAAGAATCAGACACTACAACAGAACTAGATTCAGAAGAGGAAGAGCCACAAACTCTAGTTGTGAGAAGAACAGTTCGAGAAAGAAGGCAGCCATAAAGGTATATTCCATCTGCTTTATGTTCAAATTTTTCTCTAACTCTCACTGATGATGATCCTAGAAATGTCAAGGAGGCAGTGGATTCAGAGGATGGAAAACCCTGGAAGGAGGCCATGGTTGATGAAATGGCATCTTTGCACAAAAATGAGGCATGGGATCTGGTGGAGTTTCCGACTAGAAGGAATCCCATTGGGAGAAAATGGTTGTTTAAGAAGAAGATGAATTTAGAAGGAAAGGTGGATAAATACAAAGCTTTGTTGGTAGCAAAAGGTTATTCCCAAGTACCAGGAATTGATTTTGGTGATATTTTTTCTCCTATTGCCAAGGTTACTTCTATTAGATTACTTTTATCTGTTGTTTTTGAATTTTATTTTGAGGTAGAATAGATGGACATGAAGATGGAATTTCTTCAGGGGTATCTTGAAGAAGATATCTACATGAATCAACCTGAAGGTTTTGTGGTGAAGCGTAAGAAAGAACTAGTATGCAGGTTTAAAAAGTCTCTGTATGGGTTAAAAATTTCACCAAGGATTTGGTATCAGAAATTTTATACCTATATACGGGGACTTGGCTTCGCCAAAAGAAAAGAGGATAACTATGTGTAATTTAAATTAATTGGTGATTGTGTTATTTATTTGGTCTTGTATGTGGATGATATGTTGCTGGTTGGAAATGACAAAGTAATTATCCAATATTTGAATACCCATTTCTCTCCAAATTCGACATGAAGGAACTTGGTGCTAAAAACTATATTTTGGGCATGGAAATTAAGACAAATTGGGAAAAGAGGAAGCTCTGGTTAGACCAGAGGAAGTATTTCGAGACAATATTGTAGAGGTTCAATATGCAGGGTAGTAAACCGATGAAGGTTCCTATTCCTGTAGGTGTGAATTTATCTATTGAACAATGTCCCAAGACACAAGAAGAATAACAGGACATGTCTCGTGTTCCATATGCAAGTGTAGTGGGTAGCTTGATGTATGCAATGGTATGTACTAGACCAGACATTGCACATGTAGTGGGAGTATTGAGAAGGTTTATGTTAAAACCATGGAACGATCATTGGATAGAAATGAAGCGGGTTTTCAGATATTTGCGTGGCATTAGTGATTATGGTGTGTGCTACTAGGGAAGACCAAGATTGGACATAGTTTTGGACATCCGTGGTTTTGTTGATGCAGACTAGGCTGGGGATATGAACCAAAAAAGATCTACAAGTGGTTATGTGTTTAGCTTATTTGGAGGTGCAGTCAGTTGGAAGAGTAAAACATAGTCTATAGTGTCTCTTTCAACTACAGAGGTAGAATAAATGGCAGACACTCATGCAAGAAAGGAATTAGTTTGGTTGTAGAGATTGTGTTCAAGTATGGGGTTGGTGCAGCGAGCTATAAGGATAGAGTGTGATAGCCGAAGTGAAATTTTCTTGGCTAATAGCCCTGCTTATCATTCAAAGACAAAGCACATTGATGGAAGTATCATTTTCTGAGAGATATGGTAGAGGATAAAAAGTTGTTGTTGGTAATGGTGGAAACTTTGAAGAATGTTGTCTATTCATTGATGAATTTTGTGAGATCTGAGAATTTATCTTGGTGTAGAGAAACAATGGGCATTGCAAGGTTGGACCAATCACTAATCTCTCTTGTGGCCCCCTTTGGAAAGAAAAAAAAAAGTGGGAGAATGTTGGGTGTGTGTTATATTATTTTCACGATTAGAAATAGGCATGAAGTGGGGGGTAAGAGGGGGGTGGGAACCCCACTTCGCTTATGCTAGGCACAGCAAGGGGGTCACGGGGGGGCAGCCCCCCTGTCGAGGAGTTTACAGGGAGGTGGTAATGCCCCTACACGAGGTCCAGGGCAGTGCCCTAGGAAAAAAAAATTGGACCCTATATTAGATGGGTGGCCCACCCATGGTTTTGTGCATGGTTTTGCACATGGTTTTGGGCATGATGGTTTTTTTCTCATGCTATTTTGTAGATCCGTTCAATGGAACTATGGTTATGTTCTAATCCAGGGTTAATGGATTAGGGTTTATGAATTCTTTGACATGTATATATATGTGTTGTGACACTAAAAGGAATATAGTGAAAAATTAAGTTGGTAGTCTCGGTTTGGGATCCAGGGGAAAATCTTTGTGTATATTTGTTTTATGTTTTATGCTCTCACTATTGTTTATTTTTTGTTTTTAATAATTTGTTTGCAAATAATTTTTTAATAGGGTTAAAACGTACACTTTTTTTCTCCAATTTTTGTGGTCTCAACCTTGTAGGTTGTGGAAGTTTAGGAACAACAACATTGCTATATTTATAGTTGTGAGTGGTAGACTTCCTTGTTTCCATAATTTTGCTTTCAACTTTTCTAGCCACCTTGAATGCCTTCTCCAATGAATCAGGTTCCCAAAGGCAAACCTCTTGTTGGATGCTATCCTTTAAAGTCCCTATGAATGCATCAATCCTATGCTCCTCTGGAATATCAGTTACCCTGATATTCAATTTTTTGAAGTCCTCAATGTACTACGCCATTGTACCATTTTGTTTGATATTTATCAATTGGATAAAGAAGGTGTTTCTCTTTGTATCCTCATAATGTTCTATAACTTCCTCTGTAAAAATTGACGAAGTGACAAGTGGTTTACAAGAAAAAAATCCATCGATGCCATACAAACTTATTGGGTTCTAAATATAAAGTTGTAATGTGTACCTTTTGTGAGTGTTGCACATCATGGAGATCAAGATTCAAAATATTTCTCCATCTGTAATATCCATGTTCCTGTATCCTTGCCATCAAACTTCCTGATATCGATATTTGGAATGTGGTGGTTCTTAAGCCCAACATTGGAGTCTCTAAAATTGCAATTCATATTCCTTTTGTCCTCCTCATGATTTTCATGGATTACCTTGTCACCACTGGGAAACCTTTCTTCTATAAACTTTTCCAAACCTTCCTTCAACCCCTCTATCTTGAAACACATCATTTCTTCCATGTATGATTTTAAACCATCATTCAAATCTCCCATGTCCCTTTTTATACCATCTATATTAACGTTCATCATGGCTTCCAATTTAATTTTTTGTTACTTTTTGCGATAGTGAAATTTGTTGCACTTGGTCTCGTAATTTTGATATATCATGTTGCATTTCTTCCTCTTCTTCATGTGTCATAGAATATATTTATGGTTTCTTACTAGGAGTGTCCATTTTTTTCTTTTGAGGCATTTTGGAATCAAAAAATGATATCTATGCTTCACTATGGCCTTTGAATCACTTCAAAATAATTTTTCAAATAAAAGTTATGAAAATTTTTAAAACGATACACACCTTTCTTTCTTTTTAGTAGCTCGACATCAAAACTATTGTATCTCTATAATTTTAGATCTCCAATATCTAAAATTTCATCCTGTGATATCCCTTTGAGTATTCTTTTCAACCCCATAAGTCAAACCGATATTTGATTATTCAAGAACGATTTAGGCCCAATCTTCCACGATGTTCCGATTATAGACTAGTTCAGTAGATCGAACTTGTACAGAGTTCCACGTCTCACTATTTCGACTTTCCACCCTGAAAATGATACCCAAAAACTACATTCCGTCTACTTTCAGAAAATGTTTACAAAATTCAAATTTGATGCTTGGAGATAAAGTTATGATGATTTTCCCTAGGTCACTTGTTTAAGATGGAATTTTTGAGCTTGCAAAAATCCCTAACTTCCTTGGATCATATCTCTGAAAATATAGCAAAAAAATATCTAAAATTTGTATACAAGGTTCAATAATATTTTAGCTCCACGTGGTTGCAATTTCAGCTTCTCAATCTTCTTAGAAAAATTTTATAGCAAAAATTCCAAGATTACATGTTTAAAGAAGAAAAACCCTAGAATCCAAAGTTCTAATCCCAAATGTTATACAACCAGCTCACAAAATATAAGAAAAGATATATCAATGACTTAAAAAAAATCCCCTTTGAGGGGGAAACCTCTTTTACATTATACAAATGAATAATTCTTGTATCATACAAATGACAAGACCTCCTTTATATGTATAGGAGTCTAAGGGGTCACAATATAATCAGAGCCTACATAAAAATAATAATGTAAGGGCACAACAATAACAATAGTGGGATTATGTGGGGCACAACAATAAATATATTGGGGATACATGGGCACAATAATAAAAATAATGGGGGTACACTAACAATAACAATAAGTGGGCTATAATAGTATTATAGGGATCTAACATAGTTGTATGGAAGAAAATTTACATAGAGTTGTGAATATGTGCAAAATGAAGGATGTGCAGAAAATGGGGTATGTACAGCAAAAAGGGTGTGCAGATGGAAATTTATTCCAAAAACATGAAATTAACTTAACTAGGAACAAAAACTTTGATTCATAATGTAACGGGAAGTAGTTATAAGGATAGTCAATTTGAGACTAGAAAAGAGTAGTTTGTAAAGTAGAAATAACAAATCTTGGTATTTAAGGTTTCAAGATACTATGTGCAATTGTCATTTCACATTTGTGGATTAAATACTTATTATTATTATTATGCAATATTAAATTATGTGTTTTTTAGTGTGTGTGAACAAGTAATTTTGTGTGGGAAATTAGATATGTGGAAAAATGATAGGAAACTTTGATACATCGTGTGGTTGTCTTGTTTTTTCTGCACATCGGTACATTGAATGAGGGTGTGCACATGTGCGTAGTCATTGAATTGAATTTTGAAAAAGAATAATATTTACTCACAACAATGTTTTCTATTAATCAGAGGACATACATTGGAACAATAAAAAAAATAGATGGAAACTTTATCTCTGATACAAAGATTTTGTAACATGTTTCAAACACAAAATAGTAGCAGGTGGTGATTTCTAGATAAATGGGTCAACAAGAATTTGAAATGGATATTATAAGTGATTGGAGGCTTCCATAGTTATTCATATTGTTGGATATTTCTAGAAGATAATTGTGTAATGATTCAGTTCTCTAAATCATTACACAGTTCTCTTCCAGAAATATCTAACAATGGCTAGTATAATGAGGAAAAAAACTATTTGCAGTGATACAAATAACTCATTTTCTCATATCTATAGGAACTTTGATTAATCTATTACATATTTCGAATAGCGAATTGTGTAAAATTTGTTCTTTTTAGAATATTTTTAAATACTATGTGCATTTTTTATTTCACATTTGTGGATTAAATACTTATTATTATTAAATGCAATATTAAATTAAGTGTATTTTTAACCATCTGTAAATTTCTATAGCATACCCATTCTTAGACTTGTTACATTTTTGAATTAAATACTAATTATCAAATATTCAATTGTCTTTTTAATGCGCATGAGGAATAGGTGTTGTGCAGGAGAAGGGGTGTGTGGAGCAAGGGTAGGAAACATTGATACATTGTGCAGTCCTCTCATTTCTCTACTTTTTATACCCAGTACAATTGTGTAAAATCATTGGGCAATGCAATAGCATAATATTGATACAATGTGAATGATATGAAAAGAGTTAACGAGTGCACGTGTATAGTAGGTGCATTGAATGTGGAGAAGGATTGATATTTACCAGTAGTGGTGGTTTCTATTAATCAGAGGACATACACTGGGACGATAAAAAAAATTGGATGCCAACGTTATCTCTGATACAAATATTTCATGACATGTTTCGGACGCAAAATAGTAACAAGTGGTTACTAATAGGGAAACAATTCAACAAGCATTTGAAATTGTTAGTGGAGTAAGGAAAGAAGTTATTTGGAGTGATGCAAATAGGTAATTTTCTCATACCGATAGGAATTTTCACCAATCGACTATGTATTTCGAATATCAGAGAGTGTAAGGTTTTCTCTTTACATAATGTTTTTAAAATATGGGAGTATTGTCTAAGATTTTGTTTCCTTACATAGATTGTTAGCTATGAAGATGAGGTCACATAAAATCATATTCTTGGCTTTCAATAGTGTCTGAATGGAATCTCTAATTATAATATGAAAAAGTATGAAATTATGAACATAAGGTCATTAAAAATGCATAAGTCTTTCTCATAGCAATGCAGTGTGATGTTCCTTATTATAAACGGCTAGTACAAATTGGAGATGTTGTTTAAGCTTAATTGGAAATCAAGATGTGATTTTATGCAATGTTAGCTCTGGCATAAATAGATCACTTAAATATATTGGTTTTTTTATTTCCATTGTATGTGATGTTAACATTTTTGTTACCAAACTGATGTTGAAAAATGTAGCAAGAAATTATCAATTTGATTTTTCCTTGGTTAAATTGAGAAAAATCAAATTTGCACGTCAATAGACAAATTGGATGATATTAACTTGAGTGACATGGTTTGTGTCACCTAGTTTACTCAATAAATTCAAGTTGGAGGAGTTAGATTTTAGTTAAGCATGTGTGATTTCTAATTTGTAGCAATCAAGGTCAGTTATCTAAGGCTGCTTTTAATTAAACTAGTTCTAACTATTGGAAGAACTAGTGGAGGGTCAATTTATGCAGTGAGACTTCATTAAAACTCTGTGATCATCTAGTTAACTGATCAACCAGCCCAACATAGATAGTGCATGTAGATAATTCGAGTTCCCCAGGCCTGGTGGAGATTCCAAGGAAGTGTAACATCAGTTTTAGACTAGTCTTGAGTGTAAAGGTGTTGCATGCAGTCAGATAATCAGTATAAGAATTGCACAATTCAATTTGAGGAATTTCTTAAATAATAGGGGCCTAATTCCTCAAGGAATACTGCATGGAAATAGGTGCTAAATCCAAGGCATAAATTGACTAAGTCTGGTTCAGATGCCTTCGATGAGCAGAGAGATAGGTTTTGCATTTACAAGGTGAGCTCAGTTGAGAAAATAAATTGTAATACATCTCTTTTCATTTGATTAATGCAAGAGGAATTGGGGTTTTTAGAATATTTCTTTCCCCAAATAAAAAATGTGTGGTTCATGTGTGTTATTTCTTATTGCATGTATGAAATTTTTGTTCTAGATTGTGAATTAAAGTCTGCAGAGCAGTAGAGTATGTTTGTATCTTGTGTTTTTTATTAAAACTTCATGAGCACTTGCAAATATACAACATAATTTCTATATGGTATTAGAGTTGGATTCATAGGAGAGTCGAAATTCAAAGTTGTTTCTCACATGTTCAAATTTGAAGTTCAGTGTTGGAGGTTTTCTTCAGAACTGAAAATATGGCTTTCAATGGACTAAGGCTAGAGTATTCCTTGGAAGGCACCTCTAATTTTGTTGCATGGAAGAATCACATGGAGGAATTATTGGATGACAACGGTTTTCTAGAATACATCAAACTAGATTTTGCACAACCACCTAAATCTAATTCCCATAATTGTTCTTAGTGGAAGAAATATGTAGCCAAGGTGAGGAGAATAATATTGGAGGGAGTATGGGATCATGGTGTCTCAAATATCCACAGAAAGGAAACTTTTTTCGCAATATGGAAATAACTAACAGAATTTTTTGAGAATAATAGTGACCACAGAAAGCTGGCGCTCAAGGATAAATTTTCAAGTATTTGTTAGAATTTACTGGAGAAATAATAAATTATTTACCAAGAGGAATAAACATAAAGAGTTAGCAACAAATCATAAACATAAACACAAATTTTTATCCTGGAAAACCCCAAATCCGGGGCAAAACCCAACCAATGAGATTTCATTAAACATTGGCCAAAACCCTGGCCAATCCGGCCAAGTGAGCCTTCACCGCTCACCTCCAGACCTACATTACAATGAAGTCTTCCCAGCCTTTTATAGGCTCCATTACATGCAATACCATGGGCTGAAAACCATGGGTGCACAATACCATGTACCCCAAGACCACTACTATTTACCCTAGTCAACATTGACTCTATCTAAAGTCAAATTTACCTAACAATTCCCTCCTTAAACTTGACTCTGGGTTTCTTGACTAAATCCAGCCAAAATTGCTAAGTGAGACAACCACGCTCACTCTAGCCCTTCCCCCCTCAAATTTTTACCCATGGTAATTTTTAACTTGACATCCCCCCTATCACCTAAGTCTAACCCAAACTTTTACTAGTGATTAACCAGGGGTACGCATGCCATACCAGGTCTTATAGCAGTATGCCCATTTACATGTAAAAATTAACTCCATTATAATAATAAATATATATATATATATATATATATATATATATATATATATTGTTTCATTGTTATTGTGTTTGTACATATGAAATCAATGTCCATATAAAAAGAACCCATCTACCGGATTACATGGGTCACCAATTGCTGTGACCGCTAGTCCTCTAGAAGTTCTCTTCAGATACATGGTTCATCAATTAATTAACCCACGTACACATATCCTCTCCATACTTTGATCGTTTTCATTCTGATGCTCTCTTCGATCTACCAAAACCCTTGATTGCAAACTGCTCTGATTTTCCTCAAAACTCACTATCAATGGATGTCGACACATGCACAAAAACATCTCAGTCTATAGACACCATCTTTTCACTTCATAAGAGTGTGCTACAGATCCGACGTTCCACACCTTTCTAAACCTTCTCGATACTTTTCATTCAAAAAGCTCTTTTTCATTCAAAAGCTCAACGCCCTTCTGTCCTTTGTTTGTCGAATTAACTATTTCAAAGCGGTGATACTGGCTACCTTTGACTTGCTAAGAGCAACAGGGGATTCCTCTGACTAGGTTTCGACCCTCGTATTCAGAGCACCATTTTCTACCTTCTTTTGTTTGGGCTTTACAATACCCTTTAGAAATTTTAATCTACTCCCCCTGGAAACTCCGATATTCTTTCTCGGCTTCAAAGTCGAGGTCCAATAGAAAATCTGCAGACGTGTAAGTCGGTTTAGTGATTTCATGGATAGAAGAAAAACCTTCTTCCAACAACTTCTGGTTAGCACTGAATGCATTCCCATTTCTTAAATATGTAGGTTCGTAATCATTTTCTTTATCGGCTCCAAAAAATGACTCCAATCCTCGACTCACGAACGCACCAATTCTAGGTTTTCCATCTTCATTTACGGGCCAATTTAATGACATCCATGGCGATCTGGGTCTCCAGAGAATCCAGAAAAGGCTCGGCCTGTGCAATGTCCATCAGGGTTCTGTAAAGGTGAGAAATGGGTTGAACTATGGAAGAATCGACAGTGAGTCCGCCCTTCGCTTTTACAATGGGATTTTAAGGAAATACGTCCATGTGTCCCAGGGCTTCTCATTTTCTAGAGACCCAACCCGCTTGAAAAATTTATAGACTAGGCTTCCTCCAATTCCATGAATCCAAGTAGCCCCAAGCTAGACTTTGTCGCCCCTTAATTCTGATGTAAAGATTCGTCCACCTATGCGGTTTCTAGCCTCCACAAAAACCAAATTGAAGCACTCATTTGAAGCCAGTTGCACCAGCCGGTTCGTAGTCGTGAGTCTGACCCCTATTATCACAATTCATGGCTTCCTCACCACCATTGGAACTCGAATGGAGACACTATCACCAACCAATTCCACTCATCCATCTTCCTCCTCTTTTGTGCATTTGCATGGATTCTTTATGTTTGAATCTCTATCAATGGTAGATCCACACCAGATCTAACGAGATCCATTTTCTTCACATGCATATCAGTTTGTGATAAAATGCTACACAATGATCTAGCTTCTTCACACGCAGATCTAGATCTTCAAACATCAGATCTGACATATCCAATTGAATCACTCTCATTCCACAATGACTAAATGATCTTGGTTAATAAAACAATCCACGATTTTGAAAGTAGCATTAAACTAGGCTCTGATACCAGTTGTTAGAATTTAATGGAGAAATAATAAATTATGTATAGAGAGGAATAAAAATAAAGAGTTAGCAATAAATCATAAACATAAACACAAATGTTTATCCAGGAAAACCCCAAATCTGGGGAAAAACCCAACCAATGAAATTTCATTAAACATTGGCCAAAACCCTAGCCAATCCGGCCAAGTGAGCCTTCACCACTCACCTCGAGGCCTACATTAAAATGAAGTCTTCCCAGCCTTTTATACACTACATTACATGCAATACCATGGGCTGAAAACCATGGGTGCACAATACCATGTGCCCCAAGACCACTACTATTTACCTTGGTCAACATTGACTCTATCCCAAGTCAATTTTACCTAACAGTATCAAGATGCAAAAGAATGACACAATTCCACATTATCTGAGCAAGTTTACACAAGGTCATGATGAACTTGGAGGGGCCACTTTTAATTTCCCTGAAGAAGACTTTGCAATCCTTACCCTTCTGGGCCTTCCCAAGAGTTGGCATAGCTATCAAGATTTGATGAATGGGCGGGAGAAACTACAAAATTGGGAGCACCTATGGTTCAATTTGGTACAGGAGGAAATAAGGCGGAATACTAGAGATGGGATTTCATCCAAGGGCAAGGATGAACAAAAAATTTCATTGGATGAAAAGGAAAAGAAGGGAAAGGGTAGAAAATATAATCCAAACCAGAAAGGGGGAAGAAGAAAGATTTTTAAAAAATAAAATGCTTCCATTATCATGAATTTGGGCACTATGCCACGAAGTGTCCACACAAGAAGATAAGTAAGAATACCAAGTAGGAGAATTAGATGAAACCTTGGCTTCACAATTTGAGGTTGAATTTACCATCATTGCTTGCATGTCCAGCGTAATGATGGGGAGTATGTGGTACTTAGACTCAGGTGCATCATTCCACATTATGGGGAATAGAGATTTTTTTAGTGACCTAGAGGAGAAATAATTGAATATGCACATTGAGATGGGGGATGACGGAAGGTACAACATGACCAGGATTAGTACAGTTACATTTCAGAGGGAGTAAGGCTCCCCCCTTAGGCTCAAGGATGTCATGTTTGTTCTAGGAATAAAGAAAAATCTCATATTTGTTGCATTTTTGGAAGAGCGTGGTTATGATGTGATCTTCAGCAAAGGAAAAACATTCTAGAGACACATGTCCATGGGACAGGTGAATCATATCGGGGTTCATGTGAGAACCTATACAGACTATATGTAGATGATTTTGATGCATTGTGCATAAAGGCGGAGAAGGTGTAGATTTGTGATGTCAATGAACTTTGGCATAGAATACTTGGCCATTTGCATCATGGCGCTTTGAAGATCATGCAATGGATAACCACAAGCCTCCCCAAAGGATCACTTGAGTAGTAGAATGTATGCCAAGGATGTACTTTGGGGAAGCACACAAAATCCACTTTCCATGATTAGGACAACAAAGCACATGCAGTCCTGGCCGAAAGGATCTACTCTGATGTATATGGACCTTTCTCAACAACCTCCACTATTAGGAACAAATATTTTGTAATTTTTATTGATGAATTCTCACAGAAGTGTTGGATCCTATTCATGCAAAAGAAATATGAGACATTCTCCAAGCTCATAGAATTCAAGGCACTGGTTGAGAAAGAAACTGGTAAGAAGGTGAAGGATCTTAGGAGACATAATGGAAGTGACTACTTATCAAATGAGTTTAAAAATTTATGTGTAAAATAAGGCATTTGACGAGAGTTTATAGAACCCCAGAACCCACAGCAGAATGGAGTGGCTGAGAGAAAGAAAAGTAGCATTGTGGGAGAAGTGAGGGCGATGTTGCATGACCTGGGCCTAACTCTACACTTGTGGGCCAAAGCATTCAACATAGTAGTCTATTTGCAAAACTAGAGCCATCATCAGATTTTCGGCATCATTACACCGAAGGACGCTTTCTCAAGAAGGAATTCAGATGTATCGCACTTCAGGATTTTTGGAGCTTCTGTCTACTGCCATGTCTCCAAATATTCCAGAAAGAAGGTAGATCCGACAGCAGATTTTGGGGTATTTTTGGGCTACACATAAACTTTGTACAACTATCGTGTGTACTTTCCATCCCTCATAATGATATTTGTGTAAGGGATGTAAAATTTTATGAGGAGAAAGCGATGTGGTGCTCTCTTGAGAGGGGGATTCAAATCCCACTAGAAGAGGAGCTTTTAACTCCAAAAGAGGAGCCTCGGGAAGTTATGTAGCAACCAAAAACTGAGGAGCAAAGATTCGAGACATCCACTCAAGAAAAACCATCCATAGAACGCAGGAAAAGAACTAGGGAAGTTGAGAGACTTGTGCAGGATATGAGGGAGAATGTGGGTGCTGCTTCAAATCAAGCAAGCAAAGAAGGTCACAAACCAGTACACTCGCTACATGTCTCTAATGAATTATCTTATAAATATTGATCCATCATATTTATAGGAAGAAGTCTAGAAACTTGTATGGATTGATGCAATGGTGGAGGAGTATGAATCCATTGTAAAAAAAAGTGTTTGGGAAGTGGTCCCAAGACCAAAAACTAAATCAGTTGTGGGTTCGAGATGGATATTCAAGGTAAAGAAAGAAGAAAATGGAAGCATAGAAAAGTAAAAGGCTATATTTTTTTCCAATGGGTACTCTCAGGTCGAAGGGATTAACTATGAGGATACCTTTTCTCCTGTAGCAAGGCCCTCATCCATCAAATCAATTATTGCTCTGGTTTCGTATATGGGGCATCCACTATATGGATGTGAAAACAACATTCCTCAATGGATTTATTGAGGAGGAGGTGTATATCAAGAAACCAAAATTCCTAGAGACTTTTGATCAATAGTCTCATTTGTGTAGACTCAAGTGAGCATTGTACAGTCTTAAGTAAGCACCATGTGCTTGGTAAACCAGGATCAATAGCTATCTCTTCAATTTTGGCTTGACCAAAAGTGTAGTGGATGAAAACCTCTATCATATTTTGGTAGAAGGTAAAATCTTTATTATTGTCTTATAATTTGATGATTTTATTTTAACTGGTGATAAACATATGATCAGATCTTGCAAGGAGGACCTTACAAGAGAATTTGAAATGAAGGACATGGATTTCATGCACTAGTTCCTCGGATTGGAAGTGTGGAAAGGAGATGGAGAATAGTTTGTCTCTCAGGGAAAGTATGCCAACGAGATACTTCATAGGTTCCAAATGGACAGTTGCAAACCCATGGAGACACCTCTAACGACCAACTAGAGGAAAGAGGATACCACTTCAAGTGAGGAAGTCGATGTTATTGTTTACCGGTTGTTGGTGGGTTCACTAATGTATATTGTGAAAAAATGGCTTGATATGTGCTATGAATTCAACTAGATAAACCAAGCCATGGTTCATACAACCAAATTATTTTGGAGTGCAACTAAGCATGTTCTATGGTACCTCAGAGGCACTACCCAATTTGCACTACGATACAGATGAATAGAGGGAGTGAAGTTGTGTGGCTTCATGGATTCAGATTGGGTGGGGAGTCCATCTGACCGAAATATTACATTAGGTGGAATTTTGAGTGTTGGGTCTGCAACAGTCTCTTGGTATAGCAGGAAGCAAATGTTTGTGGCACTCGGCTCCGCGGAAGAAGAATACATGGTTTCCATTCAAGCGTCATGTGAGGTGATTTGGATGAGAAAGATACTTTTTGGATTGTTTGGTCATATAATGGATCCAAATGTGATTTACTATGATAATAATAGTTGCATCAAGCTCTCTAATGGACTTTTTTTCACAACCGATCTAATCATATAGATATATTTGATATCACCATTTACAAGATTGTGTGCAGAGGCGGATCTTGTTGTTGCAGTACAGTCTGACAGAAGAACAAGATGCTAACATTTTAACAAAGGACTTGTCAAGAGGGAATTTCGAGTTCCATAGGTGCAGGATAGGGGTGGTTGATAATCCCTTTCTTGCTGAGAGGGAGTTTTGAAAAATGTAGCAAGAAATTATCTATTTTATTTTTCCTTGATTAAATTGGGAAAATCAAATTTCCACATCAGTAGACAACTTGGATGATGTTAACTTGAGTGACATGGATTTTTTTCACCCAATTTACTCAGTAAATTCAATTTGGAGGAGTTAGATTTCATATAATAATATGTGATTTCTAATTTTTAGTAATCAAGGTCAGTTATCTATGGTTGTTTTTAGTTAAACTAGTTCCAAATGTTGGAAGAACT
The DNA here is from genome assembly GCA_034641835.2 of Pinus albicaulis. Taxonomy (NCBI): domain Eukaryota; kingdom Viridiplantae; phylum Streptophyta; class Pinopsida; order Pinales; family Pinaceae; genus Pinus; species Pinus albicaulis. The sequence continues at coordinate 649,590,641 of CM076576.1, read as the reverse complement.
AGTGTAGGGTCAAGTTGTGCAGTAGGACTTCATTAAAACTCTGTGATTATCCAGTTAACTGATAAATCATCCCAAAAGAGCTAGTGCATGCAAATAATTCTATTTTCATAGGCTTGGTGGAGATTCCAAGGCAGTGTAACATCAATTGTAGACTAGTCTTGAGTGTACAGTTTGTGCATGTAGTCAGATGATCAACCTAAGGAATTGCACAATTCAATTTGAGGAATTTCATAAATAATAGGGGCCTAATTCCTCAAGGAAATTTCAAGGAAATAGGAGATCAATCTAAGGCATAAATTGACTAAATCTAGGTTAGAGGCATTCAGTGAGCATAGAGATAGGTTGTGCACTTGTAGGGTGATATTAGTTGAGAAAATAAATTGCAATACATCTCTATTTATTTCATTAATGTAAGAGGCATTAGGGTTTTAGTATATTTATTTCCCCAGATAAAAAATACTTGTTGCATGTGTGTTATTTCTTATTGCATGTCTAAAATTTTTGTTCTATATTGTGAATTAATGTCCATAGAGTAGTAGAGTAGGTTTGTGTCTTTTGTTTTTTATTAAAAATTCATGATCAATTGTAAATATATAGCATAATTTCTACAAATCAACTGACTTGAATGCATTGAACATAATTCTATTGGCATAAACTATTAATTCATGGTCCATGGCAGTAGTATAGGGAATATATAATCTCCAACAATACTCCCAGCTTTTAAACGGATTATCCTTAAACAATTTTCTAGTCACAATTATTATTGACAGACTTTTAGCTAATTTTCATGATCACAGGTAATTCGTACTTATTTTATATGGTAAATTTGTGTTTATTATGACATGTATATCAATGATTTTAAAGTAGAAGAAAAGTGCATAGTAAATGGACGGATGGTTTTCAAATTTCAAGATTTATTTCCACTACTTTGTGTAAATGTTGGCTTTGGTATATTCAATTGCTATTAATTGAGCATGTTGTGTGTAACATTTTTCACATGGGTGATAGTAACAGCCGCAGGAGAACATATGTGTAGAGAAAGGAACAGAAACTTTTTCGACGCAATGTTTCGCATGTCCATATGCGCTCAATATTATATAATTGCATAGAAATAGGATGTTATTATAGGTTAAGATTGGAAAATTGAAAACATTAGGTTTTTGAGCAATTCTATAAACATAATATTGATAGGATATTTTCCTTGTGCAATACTTATAATAAAATATTTCATTATGTGGAAGAATCTTATATATGTTTTAATTTGAATAAGTTCATTGTGTGTAACTTACAATGAAAGCTTCCATTATGCGGAGGAAGCAAATAATAATTTAAAGAACTCCTGCTAAACTCTCTATAACCATAATTCTAGGAGCTTGTTTCGTTGTGCATAGTTGTCCTTGTACGCAGCTTAGAATGAAAGCTTTCATTTTGCAGAAGAACCTTATCTTTGTTTTAATTTGAATAAGCTCATTGTGTGGAGTTTTCATTGTGAAAATATTACAATGAAATATTTCATTATGCGAATGAAGCTACCAGCGCACGTGCATAGCTAGTAAATCTACTAAAAAGACTAATATGTATCTACAGCGATCTTTTCTATTAATCAAGGGACAAACATTGGGATGATAAAATATCTGAATTCCAACTTTATGTGTGATACAAATATTTTGTAACATGTTTCATATGTGAAATAGTAGCAGGTGTCGACTTCTATGAAAATGAGTTAACAAGCATTTGAAATGGCTAGTAGAGTGAGGAAAAATGTTATTCGAAGTGATACAAATAACTCATTTTCTCATATGAATAAGAACATTCACTGATCAGCTATAGATTTGAAACAATAGAGTCTAAAATTTTTTCTCTTTGCAAAATGTGTTTAAAAGATGGGAGTATTGTTGGAGCTTTTGTTTCCTTATATAAATTGTTATTTATGAAGCTGACATCACATAAAATCACACCCTCGGCTTTCAATAGTCTCTGAGTGGTGTATCTAATTATCATATAAAAAATGTCTGAAGTTCTAAACATAAGGACATTCGGAGAAAATATTAATTCACTACTGATGACAAATCAGGCTTTATAAAGTGGTGTGTCATTACAAAGGGATAAGTTTATCTCAAAGCAATATTGTGTGGTGTTCCCTTCTTATCGATAGCTTTTACAGGATGGAAATATTGTTCAATCTCAATTGGAAATCAAGATGTGATTTTATGTGATGTCATGTTTTGCATAAACTATTAATTCATGGTTGGTGGCATCATTCGGAGAATAGTTTAGTGTCCGGTGATAGTCTTCTATCTAGTATTTCCTATTATTTCGTATTATGTTCAAAGATTTTTGTTTTTTTATAAATTTTAAATGATGGCTAATTAATTGGGATAATGTATGTGGGGGGTTATAGAGTATCCGCAAAGATATTTTTTGTTCCTTGACTTGTGAAACTTTCTTGAAGGCATTGGTTTTTTATTTTGAATAAATTGTAGTGTTTATTTTTTTATGCATTCAAATTTTTGAAATTTCCTCTATGTGCAATCTTAATATTTATGTTTCCGAAATCAACTAACTTGAATGAATTTGACATAAAGCTACTAGCTTGAACTATTAATTTGTGGGAACGCGGTGAACATAAATTTATTGGCATAAACTATTAATTGGTGGTTGGTGATATTAGTCCGAAAATACTTTAGTGTATCGTGATAGTTTTTTTCCATTGTTTTGTATTATGATCATATACAATCCTTTTCTATGTTCAAATATTTGGGTTTAGTGTTGTGTATGGGGTAGGTACATGGGATAAATGTGTGGGGGAATATATGTGGCTTCATCCAACTAGATTGAACGTGTTTTGACAGTTAGATTTGCACTGTAGTGTTCAAAATCGTGTGTCAAGACATTCCTAAATAAAATTTGGTTTGTTTTTACATAGTGGTGAGGACCAATTATCAATTTGATTCATGGTAGAAGGTAGTTGAACATGTTTCACATAATATTTATTTTCTATTGTCCTTGCATATTTTACTATTTACAGCTATTACTGACATTTTCTTAGCTAATTTTCATGATAACAGGTAATTCATTTTTATTTTATATCATAATTTTTCATTTCTTAGGACACATGTACCAATGATTTTGAAGCGAGATTGAAGTGTGGAGTAAATGGAAAAGATGCTTTTGGAATTTCAAAATTTATTTCCATTACTTCTCATAAACATTGGCTTTGGTATATTTAATTATTATTTATTGAGAGTGTCATGTGAAACATTTTTTGCACGGGTAATAGTAACAGTTGGTTATTGTGAAAAAAATGGATAATTGTAAAGTTCAACGAAATTTGAAAACATTATTCATTGACAGAGTATTTTTTAGTGCAAAACAAAATTGGGTAGTAGGGGAATGAAAGAGGTTATTTGTAGTGATATTATTAACTCACTTGCTCATATTTATGATAAATTTGACTAGTCGACAGCGTGTGAGCAGTACGTGAATCTGACAACGAAAGAGAAAAAAAAAACGAGACTTGGAGTAGTGGATTAGCGAAAGATGCATGTGTTCTAGAAGTCTTTGATTTCAGAAAAATGGTTTATCTCTGTGAAAAATTTTTTGATTCAAGAACTGTTACACCATTTTTTGGTCATCTAACCTATCATTATTAGATGAACCCAAGTACACCATGTAGGACCAATTTTACCCTAAGTAAAATTGCTTTCACCATATAAAATAACTCATTTGTTTATATTCCTTGGTCATATTTAACCCAAAATAAGGAAATTAATTAAATAAATCCTTATTTATTTAATTATTCCCTAAGAATAAGTTATTTAAATCATTATTTAAATAATATTCTTAGTTAAATTTGACTAAATCATCCATAAATAATTAAATAAACCATTGTTTATTTAATTATATTCCCATCACTTCCCTAAAATGATAAATAAACCATTTATTTATTTATTATTTATAAATAAAGGAATTGACCCACGTCAAGAACCCTTTTCCCTCCAACAAATATAATAAAATATTCCTAAAGGGTGCTTCTAGAATTCGATTAATAATATTTTATTCATGCACCAAGTTCTAGACCGCCCCAATATTTTGTTATAAATAGGGGGGTTTTCCCCATTCATTAGTCACCTTCATTGCATTAGATCACTCTGGATCTACTCTTGGTCACCATTTTCCATTTTGCTTTGTGAACTCCCATTGAGTTCCATGTTTGTTTTCCTACATCCATAAGAGAGAGAAATGTTAGATCTGAAACACTGAGGACTTCCAAGAACCCATCCCACTGAGGAGAACCGGAAGACACCTTTCTTGTTTTCCTCTCAGGTGCCCCATTCTTTAATATAATACAAAATTCTTTCAAATACATTCTTCTTGTCTTGTTCATTGGATTTATGGAGCTATGTTATATATTATCTGCTTAATATCTTTTGTGCTTAGATCTGAATTTGTCCAGCAATCTTAAAGATATTTTGCAGCCATAATCGATGTGAGGGCTATTTTTTATGCGTAGCTAAAGTGATGTTTTACGACGAAAGATTCATACTAACAATTGGCGACTCCACACGGGTTTTCTTTTGCGACTGCTGTCGTTTTATCTATTCCTGCATATCTAGCTGTTTCAGACCCTAGGGTTTCTCTTCCATTTTTTTTCCTATTTTTATGGTGATTTTCACCCCTAAAACCCTTAAACAATCAAATTTTTAACTTACGTGTGTTTCTGGCCTTATTGCGCAGGTGACAGACATCAGCTGTAGCTGAGACGACAATTTTTTTCTGAAATTTGCCGTCGAGAGAGCCGGATCTGCAGGTCGCACTTATCTGCCCAAAAAGTGCGACCTGAGCCTAAGGACGCACTTTTCTGCCCCAAACCTGCGACCTGGACTGCAAACAGGTCAAAACCTGCGACCTGCAATTTTTCTACAAATTTTTCAGCACTTTTTCTGGGTTTGTCTGAAGTTTCTGTCAGGGTTTTCCAGCCTCTGTCTCTGCCCGTTTGGACCTGTTTCTGATCTGCTTCACTCAAATAAGAGGGAATATTTCCCCTTAGGGCTCTAGTACCCTCCACTTTTTGTGGACGAGTCTTTACTGTTTCAGAAGTCTAAATTTCCAGCATTTTAGCCCTCCTTTTCTCCGATCTGATACCTTCTTTTCAGATCCCTTTAGATTAGCTCTTCTCCCTCTCAAAACCACCTCATATCGTTTTTTTTGGGTTCATTTCTTAGGCCACCGCCTTGTCTCTTCTATCTTTAGCTGATCTCCTCCTTTTTAGCAGCAACCTTGCCTCTGCCTCTTTTTTGTTCTCTGCACCACTTTTCAGCAGATTTACCCTTTAGATCCCAGTCCTTCCAGACCTTAGATCTATTGACATATTTTTAGCGTGCTTTGCCTAGATTTTTCCCTCTTGTAGACTAGTTTTGAGAGACCCGCCTTTTTGGGTTAGATTGTTGCATCGTTAGTTGTTAATTTTCTGTTCTTTCAGTCTTATTTACTGCATATTTCTTTTCCATTACGCAGCACACTTTTTCTTTTACTCTCAAAACGTCTGGGTTTAAACAATTAAAATTAACGCACGCCACACACTGACCCTAAGCGAAGAAGCGTCTGGTTAACACTGCCTGGAAAAGCCTAAAATCAATTGTCACTGCACCTCTCTACCCTTGACCTCACTTGATTTTGTTCCCCCCTACCCTTGTCGGTTTCTCTTATTCCTGTCATCATTGCGCCCCCAAGGCGCCTCTCCCGGAGACTTCTTGGCCTTCATCCTCAGTTTCCGCTTGGTCGACTTCCTCCTTCCCGTCGTCATCAAGTAAGTCTTTCCCCGAGTCTGCACTCTGACTCTTCCTCTGATTGTTCGGGTTCTCACCCTACTCTTGGTTCTCCCTCTGTCACTTTCACCATGTCTACTTCAGGGCCTACCACCAGCAGTATCCCCAGTACTACTGCTGGGTCTGTTTCCAGTGGAACCACCTCGGGACCTACCTCGACTGCCCCATTACACCCTTATATGGTTGGCCTTAGTCTCCCCGACTTCAATCAGATGATTAATGATCCTATCCGCCACGATGTTAGTTGGCTTGCTATGCCAACCAAGCTCCCCTCCGACATTCCCAAGTTCGAAGGCCTTGCTAGTGAGGATCCCTCCAACCATATCCGATCCTTCCATATGTGGTGTTCCTCCAATTCCATTACTGACGACCCTATTCGTCTTAGATTGTTCCAATGCACGCTTACAGGTGAAGCTTCTAAATGGTATGTTGAACAGGCCACCTCCTCCCATACCACTTTTGCGACCATTTCCCAAGCCTTTTTATCTTATTTCCAGCTCCTCCTCCTATACGAAACTGGTACCGAGATTTTAACCTCTTTCCATCAATCCTCTTCGACCCACCTTTCTGCTCATGTCTAGGAATGGCAGCAACGACGGAGCTTGTGCCGCGCTCCCCCCTTTGAAGATCGGGTTTACATGGACTGGTTCCTTCGCTCTCTCTTACCTCCCATTGGAAAAGATGTCGCATCCCATTTTCCCCAAACCGAAGAAGCCGCCCTCAAAATAGCCTTGAAGTATGACCTTATCTACACCCAATCTGGTTATGTTTATACCTTCCTCCCTGACCTTCCCAAACCCGATGGCCCTAATGCCTCGGGGGCATCCCACTCTGCCGACAGTATCGTTGGAGCCCTGTCACATACCTCTCCCCCACCTCTTCTGGGCCATGGTTTTCCCCCAGGGGCCAGCCCCTCCAGCGTTTTTTCCCCTCCCGATAGCATGTATTCAGGCTACGGCACTCCTCCTCCTTTTTCCCACCCTCCTATTTACCTTACTGCTGCCCACCCTACTCCTTATCCATATCCGCAACCGGGTGTCCCAGCTCCTCCAGCATTTGGACCACCCACTCCCTTGCCTTCTCCACCCCCACAACCACACTTACTACCCCCTCCAGGGCAAGTATTTGCGCAACAGGGGGCACCTAATTTTCCTCCTTCTCAAAGAAGGATAAGAGGCAATCTCTCCGCTTCTGGTAATCGTGGACCCAATCCTTCCAATATCAACTCTACCACTGCCAACCAGCCACAGGGCTCTCAGCCCAAGCTGAACAGAACACTTCGCACCAATAAGACCTGTTCGTGTTGCGGTGTCTATGGTCACTACACTCACGATTTTCCATTATTACCACAAATGCGGAAGATGTGGGATTCTCAGGCCACCGTGCGGGGACAACACTCCTCCCCTTCCTCCCCAAATACTTCTCAACCCGATGTGTTTACCAATCCTTTCCCTCAACAAGGATTTGTGGCCACTCAACCACCTCATGCCCCAGTAACCACTCAACCTTCCCCTTCTGGTTCCTCTTATTACCAGATTCTCATGATGGCCTCTGGCCCACCTCTCACCGTCGACCTCAACCTTCAAGCTCAGTCACATCAGTCTTCCACACCTCCCGTTCCATCTGTCTCCGAGTCTCCATCTTCAAGTCCTACAAAGCCTCTATCAACACTCAATGGTCCCTTGCAACCCCCTCCGCCCAAATCCGAGTTTCATCCCAAACCTCCTAAGGGACCATTACGCCGAAATTTTGCCTCTGGTCGGGCTACCCATTCCTACAGCATAGTAGATGATCTGGCCCAATCTCCTGCCGCCATTTCAACACTCGAACTCCTCCAGTCGTGTCCTTCTCAAAAGAGGGCTCTACTATCTACAGTGGATGCTGTAGATCCTGCTGATGACCTATTGATTATTTTCGACGCCCGTTAGTCAGAACATCCCCCCCTTCCTCCTTCGGTTGCTTTCCCAATCCCCGTCAAAATCCAAAACGCCCATGTTGCTCGGTGTATTATTGATGAGGGGGCATCTACCTGCGTCATGTCCGCTTCAGTTTGGAAACAACTCGGATCCCTTGAACTGGCCCCTTCCACCATCACCCTTCGCGCGTGGGATGGCCATGCCTCCCAGCCCATTGGCCCATTTCGTAACTGTCCTATCACCCTTGCCGGCAAGACTGTTTATGTCGACGTTGAATTTATCGACGCCCCTCTTGACTACAACATCCTTTTGGGGCATAGTTACACCTATGCCATGTCAGACGTCCCGTCCGCAGTCTACCGCAAGATGTTTTTCCCTCATAATGGCAAGATTTTCACCATTGACCAGTTGACTTACCATGAACCAAAATTTCAAACCTCCCCTGAGTCCACCATCTCTACTGTCACCAACAAGCAAACTGTTGATTCTTTGACCAGTGTTTCCCCCGGCGTCTACAAAGACTCCTCCTTGCTTGGCACCTTTTTCGACTCCCCTCCCGTCTCTGATCCTAACTTGGAAAACGTTTGCATGATGCAATCATCTTGGGCTAACCTTACAAAGCCCACTTTGGCTATTCAGCACCCTCAACCTCAACCAGCTCCTAGCCCTTTGCCCCCGTTAGCCACCCTCCTTCCTTCTGAATCTTATTCTACCACCACTCCTCATGGGTTGATTTCACCTGAAATCAACCCCCTTGGCACCATTCCTCCTGGCCATTTCCATGTTGGTCAGATCCCTTTCCTCGCTCCCCCTCCTGGAGCTTATTCAGTCCCTACCTTGGCCACCCTATCCCTCCCCAAATTGACCTTGGGTATACCCGTCTAGTATCTTGACCCTCCCGCCACCACTCCACCGGTCAACCTAAACCATATATTACTTTGACCCCGGTTCAACCCATCCCTACGACTTCTCTTGCTATGCTAGTACCTCAGTCACCTCAACAAGCACCGCCTCCTGTTACAACCGCTTCGAGTAAAAATGGCAAAGCTCGCAGGGGGGCATCAAAGGACAAACCTACCCCACCCAACCCTGCCACTCCTCGGCCTCCCAAGCATCCCATATAGTGTGCTCTGTGTGATGTTGTTGGTCACGCCACTCATACTTGCCCTGTATTACCACCTCTCAAGACCATGGTTAATGAAACGTTTCCAAAATCAGACATCCCAGAAGTCCATGTCACCATCTCGGATTCTACCCCTAAACTTAAGAATTTGCGCACCAATCACCCTTGTTCTTTATGCAATTTCCATGGCCACTATACCCACCTTTTCCCCCGCCTTGACGAGTATCGTGCCTCTTTAGCCACATATTTCCAATTCGAATCCGCCCTCGCCCATAATCCTTCTTCCCTCACACAGGACCACCTGTCTACCACGATTACCATTCCTCCTCCTGATACCGAAATGACTGAGACTTTAGCTACCATTTCCTCCCTTTCCTCATCACCACAATTCTTGGATACCAACCCCTTAGTACCTTCCCCCAATGCTTCGCCTGATCATTCAACTGCTCACTCTATCACCTCACATAACATCGTACCTGTGAGCCCTTCCCCTCACAATCAAGAGTCTCATCCTTCTACCTCCTCAGGTCAACCTCTTCCATCCTCTCTTCCCATATTCCAGTCCAATGAAGACATCATGGAAGCCATGACCAACCCTGATTTTCCATGGGACGATATGCACCATCGTGCATATTTCCTCCCCCATCAATCCCATGACCAATATGCCCTCGAATCCAAAGACTTCATTCCTGATAAAGTCGATTGGTTCAAAAACCCCATCCCTGCACCTGATGCTTTCGAAGAAGTCAATATGGATAATATCTCTCCCACCATCAAAATCAACATTTCTGTCAAGCCAGGTATTGAAGAACATATCACCATGGGTGCCCAATGCACTCCGGAAGAAATTGAAGCCTACACGAAACTCTTCAAAGAATTTCGTGATGTTTTCGCCTGGTCATACTCAGAAATGCCCGGACTCGATCCTGCCATTGTCGAACATCACATCGACACATGGCTTGATGCCATTCCAGTTCGTCAAAAGTTGAGACCCATCCATCCTTCTAGACGTGAAGCCATCAAAGCTGAAATCGACAAGCTCCGGCAGGCTGGTTTTATTTACCCCATTGAATATACTACTTGGGTGTCTAACCCAGTTCCCGTTCTCAAAAAACAAGGCACCATTCGTGTTTGCACCGACTTTCGCGATCTAAACAAAGCTTGTCCCTAAGACAACTTCCCTACATCATTTATTGACCAAATCATCGATGAGTGTGCGGGGCATGAGATTCTCTCCTTTATAGATGGCTTCTCCGGATACAACCAAATTGTTATCCGTCGTGTTGATCAACTTAAAACCGCGTTCATTAGTCCGTGGGGCACTTTCACATACCGAGTCATGGAATTTGGCCTTAAAAACACCGGCGCCACCTTTCAACGAGCCATGTCTTATTGCTTCCATGACTTATCCCATATTATCCTTGCCTATTTAGACGACCTTTCCGCATGTTCTAAACATCGGATGCAACACCTTCATGACCTGCGTACCATTTTTCTCCGATGCCGCAAGTATAACATTTGCCTTAACCCTTTGAAATGTGTCTTCCATGTTCCCGCCGGTCGTCTCCTCGGCTTCATCGTGTCTAAAGACGGGATAACTCTCGACCCTTTGAAAGTTCAAGCCATTCTTGAACTTCCTCTACCTCGTACCTTACACCAGCTATAAAGTCTCCAAGGCAAAGCTAATTTTCTTTGCCGATTCATTCCTGACTACGCCACTACCGCACATGGCTTCCTTAGACTTCTTCGATCTCACACCCCCTTTGTCTGGGATACATACGCTCAAGAGTCTTTTGATGCCCTCAAGCATGCTCTCACATACGCTCCCTAGATCCGTCCCCCTGACTTTGACCGAGATTTCATCCTATACATCTCTGCTTCCACATATTCAGTTGCTGGTGTCCTTATCCAGGAGGATGATAACGGTGTCGAACATGTGCTCTATTATGTCAGTAAGAACCTTGCCGATCCACCTGTGTCCTACGCGCATGAAGAAAAATTAGCACTTGCTGTCATGTTCTCGGTCCAAAAATTGTGTCATTATATCCTCATGTGTTCCACCAAGGTTGTGACTGATTCCAACCCCATGGCTTTCCTATTGAGTCACCGCATCCTCAATGGGAAGTATGCCCATTGGGTCGTTATTCTCCAAGAATTCGACCTTGAATTTGTCACCCCAAAAAGTAAGAAAGGTTTAGTCCTAGCTGAACTCATTTCTGATTTACCTACCCGGACGCAAGATACACAAATTAATGACGCTCTTCCCGATGAACATTTGTTTGCCATCACCACTGACGATCCTTGGTACGGTGACATCCTTACTTACTTGTGAACCCAAATGTTCGCCCTTCACCTTGATCGTGATGCTCGACGACGTATCTGACACAAAGCCTCTCGCTACCTTCTAATCGGCGATGACCTTTATCATCGCGGCGTAGATACTATCCTTCGTCGTTGCCTCACCCACACTGAAGCCGAGAAAATCCTAAATGCCTGTCATAGTGGCGCTTGTGGTGCCACCTCTCCAGCCTCGCCACCGCCCAAAAAATCATGTGTGCTGGGTATTTTTGGCCTTCTCTCTTCAGTGATTGCATTGAAGCAGTCAAACACTATTCCAATTGCCAACATTTCACCCCTAAGGCGCGAGCTCCTCCCTCTCCTCTCCATCCTGTCGTCACAGCTGGTCCTTTTTGTAAATGGGCCATCGACTTTATGGAATGTCGACCTCCATCTACTGGTAACCACAAATATATCATCGTGGCGGTTGACTACTTCACTAAATGGGCCGAAGCTATGCCTACGTTCAACAATACGGCATCCACTGCAGCCCTCTTTTTCTTTAACCATGTCATTGCTCGATTCGGAGTTCCAAAACAGTTAGTCTCGAACCATGGCCGACATTTCGAAGATCAGATTTGGCATGAGCTCTCCTCCTTATTGGGTTTTGAACACCAATATTCATCTTCCTATTACCCCCAAGGTAATGGCCAAGTTGAAGTGGTCAACAAAATTCTTAAAACCATGCTTCAACGAATGGTGAATAAACACAAAACCAATTGGCATCTCATGCTCTTCCCTGCTTTGTGGGCTTATCGTACTTCTGTTAAAACCGCCACCGGTTTCACTCCTTTCCACCTTGTCTTTGGCGAGGAGGCAGTCTTACCAATCGAATGTGAAATCCCTTCCCTTCATTTGGCCGTCGAACTTCTCCCTGATACCCAACCTCTAGAACAACGACTTATCATGCTTGAGCGCGCTTCTGAAGATCGTCGTGTTGCATTACAAACTCTTGAAGCGGCTAAAAAGCACACCAAAGCTCAGTATGACCGAAAAGTGCATCCTCGCACCTTTCATGAAGGCGACCTTGTTCTAGTATATGACCAGGCCCACGATACCCTCAGTCATGGGAAGTTTGACTCATTATGGCTAGGTCCCTATATCATCAGTAAAAATCTTGGGAAGGGGGCATATCTTTTAGATGACTTTGAAGGCCACCCCCTTCCTAATCCTCGCAATGCACTCTATCTCAAGAGGTATTACCCTTAGCATTTCCCGATCGAAATGCATGTTTTACTTTCTTGTAGATAACCAGCATATGTTTGTTTTCATCAGTCACTACTTCACCAGGACACATGTTGTCCACGAAGTCTTCCTTTCCTCCTTTTTCAAATCGGATTTCCTCAATTACAACACTTTTCCTTGGGGCACCACTTAGCCTCCATCTTTATTCTTGTCTGTGTCGATTTCTGTCATGAGATACCATTTCATACTCATGTTTTTCGGGTCCCCTTTGGACCTTTCATCATTTCAACATCATCATTAGTCTTCGTCTGGGTACCTTGGATCCAGCCCCTTTTCAGCATGTTCGCGATACGTATACTCGGTGGTCCAGTGATGCCGCAGCAGCTATTGGTGATTCTCGGGCATGTGTGAGATGTCTCAACCCTCATGAGGGGGTGGCCCTGCAGGTAGCCCCCCACATGCCCGGATGACTTCAATCCTGCCCTTGATGCAGCTCCTCTCATTTGATGATATCGGCTTCAACCGCTTGCAGCGCCATTTTCAATTGACATGTCTCTGTCAGATTTTGAGAGCCCTTCCTCGTGTGTAGGGGGAATTTGGGTATATTTATATCTCATGTACTACCATATTACTGTATAAGTCCTGACGATTATTCCATGCATCACATGTATGTGGGATTCATCCTATGATTTATCTGGCTCATGTTTCGGCCAGCACATGCTTCATTATTGCGTTCCATGGTTTTCCAGGCGCCTTATTCTTTGTACTTTGTCTCGGCGGGCATAGGTATGCCTTTCCCACCGCCTTTAGCATAGGTACCACTTCATAAACTAGAGACTTGTTGCACCTGTAAGTCTCATCTCCTCAGGGTCTATTCCTTTAGCACATCAGACAACCTTACATTTCTCTCTCTCACTTCCCTCTCGATATCTAGTGATTGAGTTCTTACAATGTACTTCGGTCATACGATTTGCTCCTAACACTCGTACGTTGGGGGGCAATCTATTACACCATTTTTTGGTCATCTAACCTATCATTATTAGATGAACCCAAGTACACCATGTAAGACCAATTTTACCCTAAGTAAAATTGCTTTCACCATATAAAATAACTCATTTGTTTATATTCCCTGCTCATATTTAACCCAAAATAAGGAACTTAATTAAATAAATCCTTATTTATTTAATTATTCCCTAAGAACAAGTTATTTAAATCATTATTTAAATAATATTCTTAGTTAAATTTGACTAAATCATCCTTAAATAATTAAATAAACCATTATTTATTTAATTATATTCCCATCACTTCCCTAAAATGATAAATAAACCATTTATTTATTTATTATTTCTAAATAAAGGAATTAACCCAAGTCAAGAACCCTTTTCCCTCCAACAAATATAATAAAATATTCCTAAAGGGTGCTTCTAGATTTCGATTAATAATATTTTATTCATGCACCAAGTTCTAGACCGCCCCAATATTTTGTTATAAATAGGGGGGTTTTCCCCATTCATTAGTCACCTTCATTGCATTAGATCACTCTAAATCTACTCTTGGTCACCATTTTCCATTTTGCTTTGTGAACTCCCATTGAGTTATGTGTTTTCTTTTCTACATCCATTAGAGAGAGAAATGTTAGATCTGAAACACTGAGGACTTCCAAGAACCCATCCCACTGAGGAGAACCGGAACACACCTTTCTTGTTTTCCTCTCAGGTGCCCCATTCTTTAATATAATACAAAATTCTTTCAAATACATTCTTCTTGTCTTGTTCATTGGATTTATGGAGCTATGTCATATTTTATCTGCTTAATATCTTTTGTGCTTAGATCTGAATTTGTGCAGCAATCTTAAAGATATTTTGCAGCCATAATCGATGTTAGGGCTATTTGTTATGCGTAGCTAAAGTGATATTTTACGACGAAAGATTCATACTAACAAGAACAATAATAATTATGCTAGGAGCAATGAATATTCATTTGTATCCCAAGGCATTCAGATGGTTACTCAAGTTACCATAATCAAATAAGTGTTTAAAATTTTCTGATGCAAATAGCTTCCTGAAGCCAAAATAGAGTGGGATTAACATTATTTAAGAATTCATTTCCTCAATTTCTAAGGTTCCTTCCAATATTTCTCTACTAGATATTTATTTTTTTATAAATACTTTTAGGGACTTATGTTGGCTCTTTTCCCACGTGATGGGCTAAGAAACTAAAACAAATGTTTCCAAATACATTTTCTATCTAATTTATCACACATACAAAAATAATTGTATATTTGACTAGGCTGATGTCATTTCCAATGAATTATATTTTTATTTAGTTAGTTTATCCAAGAGAAATAGATTCTTTATGATGGCATATCTGATAACAACCCTCATGTTAAGCCATGTATTTGATGATTTACCCTATAATCCTAAATTCAATTTTAGTGAGGAACCAATGCAATTCTAGTATCATATATTGTGGAAACATACATATTATTTAAATTTTTGTTTAATTCAATATGTCTTGTAAAGAAAGTCTATTGCATGGTAACTAGACAACATCCTCCTCGAATATCTACACAGGCTCAAGATTTCCTATCTGGAAAAGGTGAGCATGAAGAAAGAGAAAGTAATACGGTAATTTGAACTTATGGTTTTGAAGATAGGCCATTGTTGTTGTTGTTGATATTTATTCTAGATAGAATTTTTGTTGATCAAGTCTACAAGAAATATTGTTATTCACTAGTTACATTTGAACAGAAGAAAAAAGAAAATAGAATTTAATTATTTTTCGTTTACTATTGGAAATTTCATTGTGAATAATATGGCTCACACTACCAATCTTGCAAAGTATTTATATCATTTTAAATTAAGTGAAGCTAAATTCGTTGAAGCCTTTGATCCAAAAGTTTTTTCAGGGAACACCAAGAGTCTATTAGGTACAGGAACTTGTTTCTAAGAGCTAGAGAGAAAAGTGAGGAAATTCATAGTCCACCAACAAAAAATAAATAATTGCTAATAGGTTCTAAAGAGATCGTTGAAAAAGAGATCATCGGCATGGGAGGAAGATATAATAAAAGAGGCACAAATCCTATGGATCAATCTCAATCTTGCACACACAGTGTTGGTACGAATTCATTTACCAATTAAAAAAGGAGAAAAACTACTACATGTGAAAAATTGTTCATGGAGGGCTATTAGATGGTGGAGATGATTAAGAGCCTATTCGTAGAATAACTCTAGAAAGAAACTACACGGTTGAATCAGCTAGATCCAAAATTCCATGTAAAACAAAGAACATTGAAGTGGCCATGGACATGGAAGTTGATAGTTTTGTGCTACCTGATTAGGTTAGTACTTGTTTTCAAGAAAATCATAAAATGATGGATCAAATTTTTGAAGAGGTAATTACTTTCAATGACCACCCTGTCACATTTCAAAATGAAACTTATGACAGGGGTAGTATAAAATTAACGATTGAAAGAGTATAGGTTCGCAACAAAAAGGTTATTGATCGAGCAAAAATGGATGTTGATCCTATGCCTCTCGTGTTGTGGTGGAGGAAACTTGTTGATCACTACAACATACTGAAAAGTAAGTTTAGAGCTCATCAAAGATAAAATTTAAAGTTTCCTTCCACTCTGGAATACTTCGATAATAAAATTATAAAACTGAAACATTAATACATTGTGTGGAGTGTGAAGGTGTAGAGGAGATCCAAGAGTGGGGGCTCTTCCACACCTTCGCACTCCAAAAAATATATCAACATTATGCCCCCTCTACCTGGCTATGTAAGCAACCTAGAACTCCATCATTTTCTAGGGTCATTAGCCAGAGCAATCAAAAATTTATTGGTGGATGTCCTTGCATGTCTTTCAACTTAGAGTTATTATTGACATCATGTAGGTTAGTTGTCATTATCACAAAGAATTCACATTTAATTTGGTTCATATATCAATAATATTAAATCAACAAAAAGGTGAGAAGTACATGGATAGATGGTTTTGGAGTTTCATGATGTGTTTCAGCATGGATTAAGCACCATCAACAATCACTGCGGCACCCAAAATCCTAAAGATTGATAGTTGTAACCCAATTTTTCAAAAAAAATTGTCGTATTTTCTAAAATCATACTAGAATTTCTATTATTTTTCGAGTAAAATGGTGGGTTGTTTAGACTACATGAATTATTTCCACTATTTCCTGTAAACGTCAGCTTTACTATTTTGAATTTCTATTTATTGAGAGTATCGTGTAAGACAGATTTCACATGTAGAATAGCAATGGATAATGTAAACAGAAAAAGCACAAAATTACAAACTAGCGTTATAATTTCAAGATTTGTTTCATTATTGTCTACCAAGGCCACAATTTCTCCCAGACAACAAATTTCTTTCTAGAAGTCGGCAAAAAAATCTTCAACAATTTTGACTATGGGATTGTTTAAATAATGTTTTTCATGGAAAAAATGGATTCAGTACCATCAAAAATCACTGGGGTACCCAAAATCCTGAATCTTGACAGTTGTAACTTGGTTTTTAATAAATTTATGCTGAATGTTAAAAAATCATGCCAAAATTTTTGTTATTTTTCAGGTGAAATTGTGGCCTATTTAGACTAGGTGAATTATTTCCACTACTTCCCGTAAACGTCGACTTTGTTATTTTGAATTTATATTTACTAAGATTTTCCTATAAAACAAATTTCACACACAAAATAGTAATATATGGTGATTATTTAGCGTGTCGATAAATCTATAATTAAACGGCATTGAAAACATTACTGATTGAGAGAAGATTTTGAAAGTACAAAGTGGAAATGGGTAGCAAAGGAAGGAAAGAAGTTATTTTCACTTATATGATTAACTCACTTGTGCTTATCAATGAAAAAATTTTGTAGAAAATCCACATAAATTCAATTGATCTTGGGTAAAAATGTGAAGTTGGGTTACACTTTCGTGAGAAATGCGTTCAAAATCTTCATTTTCCCAACATTTCAGCCGAAGTTTTGAAATTAATTCGAACGAATTTTTTCTGTTGTTAACATTAACGACATATTGATGGTGTGGGTAAATAGATTTTGGGCCGAATATGCGAAAACCAGCAACAAAATTTCAATTTTACTTTTTGCTATAAATATACCAGCCCCTAAATCGTAATAATTTTTCGGTTAGTTTTTTTTGTTACCGTTGCGCTGTCTCACTGCTCTGTTGTTGTCTCGCTCTGTTTTCGATTTCAATCACTATCTCGCTGCTCTGTTGTTATCTCTCTCTATTTTTTATTTTGGTAAATATCTCGCTCTGTTTTCAATTCTGGTTAGTGTCCCACTACTTTGTTTATGTCTCTCTCTATTTTCGATATGTGTTTTCGATTTTGTAGGGGTGAGGAGAGGAGAAAGAAAAGGTGAGAAGGTAAGGTAAATCTTTTTCTTTTTCTTTTTCTTTTTTTCTTTTCTTTTCTTTTCTTTTCTTTTCTTTTCTTTTTCTTTCTTTCTTTTCTTCTTCTTCTTCTTTTTTTTTCTTTTTTTTAATGTTTACAGTTTTTGTGTAGGTTCTAATCTGTATTCTTGGTGATCTGTGGCCTTGTTGTCTGATCTGCCTACTCGGCGTGTGCTTTCTCATTGTCTCCTGCCTCCTCGGCATGCACTGAATTTCCAAGTATGGCTCATAACATGAAGACTATTACTAGAGAATGTTATCAAAATTCCTTGTCGTTGTTGTGACATAAAATATTCAGACTGATCGTCTGCCCATCATAGACGTGAAGAACATGTATTTTCCATTTGGTTCACGAAACATTTATCCCACTGTCAAAGTGGCCCACCTAGATTTTGAAGGCATTGGTTTTTGAAATCATAAAAAATGTAAAGACGTTATTTTTGTTTTATTTCATTAGTGAAATGGATCTGTGGTTTCGATTTAAATAATATAGATGCCAATTTTCTGAACATGTTAATTATTTTAAACAATTTTTTTATAATAGATGTTTTTTATTTTATTTTAATGTTCATATGAGACGGATTTATCTAAAAGGATCACATATTGGGTTCAATTAGGGAACCAAGCATACAAAATGTTGAATTTGTGACCTCTAGAGTCTTTCAACCATCATTGTACCAACTAAGTTTTTGTTTTAGAGAAAAAAAAGGCTAGACTTCTCACTATACTCTCACTCCTCATACCGAATAGTAGGACGTGGCATCTCCATCTCCATCTAGTCACACTACTCCTTCAAAAACACATACGCATAGGAACCTTGATCACCCTTGTTGGAGTGGTGTTGCTCCCCATCTCCACCAATGTAGTCTAGTGTTTCTTTCCCTTGGTCATGCTCAGTCATTAGCCACTGAAGCTTGTTTCATTTTTATTCTCAGAGCTGAATACTAGTGTGCAGGAGTGTTGACTGTTAGTTACATACGATATCAACAGAGATGATGATGGTGTGCGTTGTAGTAGGTACCTATTTTATGATTGTTATATTATTTGAGATCCTTCTTTGATAGAGACTGCTTATATAATATACAAAGACAGGTTCTTGGTAAGGTATTATTGTCTTGTTTTCTAGTTTACTAATCGACTGGGATTGTTTGGACAATAATTTCATAACTTTGTTGTTTTCCTAATCTTGTTTGCATATGCTCTTGCTTGTAAGCATGGTGCATAGATTTTTTCAATGATTTCTGGATAGAGCAAGCCCTATATACAATACAGTTAGATACAGTGAGATTGCTTTAAGTGGGTGGTTGCCTCGCAGTTTCATGTTGTTTCTATCTATGTTTCTTTCAATAATTATTAGTTACATCTTAGCATAGCTTGTTTACTCTTATTTCTTCTATATCTTACTGCATTATTGATAACACCTTACATATCCATTGATTGATATGAAGAGTACATGAAAGAGCTTATCTAAGCTTACTTTAGCTATATTTTAATAGCTAGTTACCATATTCGATTATCCGTGATTAACTTAGCTATTTCACCTTAACTCTTGGGATATCATAAACAATTTATTAATAATAAACATGATGATACGCGATTAGTATGAGCACCATTATAGTATTAGTTACATATTACATGAGCTTTATGAATACACTTATTACCTCTATATCTTACTGCATTACTGATCACACCTTACATCTCCATTGATTGATATGAAGAGTATGTGAAAGAGCTTATCTAAGCTTACTTTAGTTGTATTGGAATAGATAGTTACCATATTCAATTGGTGTCATAACTTATTTGTTTCACCTTAATTCCTAGGATATCATATACATTTTGTTATTGATAAACATGATGATATAGGGTTAGTATGAGCACCATTACAGTATTGGTTAAATCTTATATGAGCTTTATGATTACTCTTATTACCTCTATATCTTACTGCATTACTGATCACACCTTACATCTCCATTGATTGATATGAAGATTATCTGAAAGATCTTATCTAATATTACTTTAATTGTATTGGAATAGCTAGTTACCATATTCGATTGGTGTCATTAACTTAGTTGTTTTACCTTAATTCTCGGGATATCATATACAGGCTATTATTGATAAACATGATGATACAGGGTTAGTATGAGCACCATTACAATATTAGTTACATCTTATATGAGCTTTATGATTACTCTTATAACCTCTATATCTTACTACATTACTGATCACACCTTACATCTCCGTTGATTGATATGAAGAGTATTCGCTTCCATTAAACTATGGTATAGATTTAATGTTATCCCTAATGAATACTAATACATGACCTTTGATTAGTTGTTACTTATGGATATTACACACCATCATTACCTGCTTAAGTTGATATGTGATTCATTACTATCATCATCTATAACATATGACTATATGACTCATTATACTATTATTACCAAGCAGTTTCACGTATGAGGTTATTGATTACTAGTACATGTTTTGGCATGGAATATGATGTTACTAGTCCAGTACTATCACACCTATACTAAATGTAATAGAGTGATTCCAAAGCTCACATGTGCAATATGGTATGTTGTATTACTTGCTAAGCTTGTATCACCATGGAATTGATAATGTCCTAAGTATAAACATAAGTAGATGTGTTGTATTACTTCATAGAATCCTCATTTTATATCAGCAAGCACTTTTATCTATCCTGATTCCATATTGGGACTATCAGAAAACAATGATTAATTTGTTTGTTTGTCTATATTTACATAATTTTGTATCAGAATTTAAAAAAAAAAAAAAAAAAATCAATTAAAGAAATTCATTTGCAGTAGCTCTCAAGTCTATATAATTTTTCTAATTTGTCTGTTTGTCTGTATTTAAATAATTATGTATGAGAAAAAATGATGTTTTTTTCAATTAAAGAAATGCATTTGGAGTGGCTCTCAAGTATATATATAATTTTTCTAATTTGTGTCTATCTGTATTTACATAATTTTGTATCATAAAACAATGATTTTTTTTTCAATTAAAGATATGCATTTGGCGTCATTTCTCCCATAAAATTTAAGGCATTTGCAATAAACTTTAAGGCATTTGAAACAAAAGTTCATTTAATATATTACTAAGGAAAATGTTGGTGTTTTTGGAAACTATGTTCATGTCATTTCTCCCATAAACTTTAAGGCATTTTCTAGTTCTTTTGGGAACCATGTACATGTCATTTCTATGTCATTTCTTCCATAAACTTTAAGGCAAACCATGTACATGTCATTTCTCCCATAAAATTAAGGAAAACTTTAAGGCAAACCATGTACATGTCATTTCTCCCATAAACTTAAGGCAAACCATGTACATGTCATTTCTCCCATAAACTTTAAGGAAAACCATGTACATGTCATTTCTCTCATAAACTTTAATTTATTTTATTTTTAAGGAAAATGCTAGTGTTTTTAGAAACCATGTACATTTCATTTCTCCCATAAAATTTAAGGCATTTGCTAGTGTTTTGGGAACCATGTACATGTCATTTCTATGTCATTTCTCCCATAAAATTTAAGGAAAACCATGTACATGTTATTTCTCCCATAAACTTAAGGCAAACTTTAAGGAAAACCATGTATATGTCATTTCTCCCATAAACTTTACTTTAATATATTTTTAAGGAAAATGCTAATGTTTTTGGAAAGCATACAATGTCATTTCTCCCATTTGCTAGTGTTTTTGGGAACCATGTACATGTCATTTCTATGTCATTTCTCCCATAAACTTTAAGGCAAACCATGTACATGTCATTTCTCCCATAAACTTTAAGGCAAACTATGTACATGTCATTTTCCCATAAAATTTAAGGCAAACCATGTACATGTCATTTCTCCCATAAAATTTAAGGCAAACAATGTACATGTCATTTATCCCATAAACTTTAAGGCAAACCATGTACATGTCATTTCTCCCATAAAATTTAAGGCATTTGCAATAAAATTTAAGGCGTTTTCAATAAATGTTCATTTAATATATTTTTAAGGAAAATGTTAGTGTTTTTGGAAACCATGTAGATGTCATTTCTCCCATAAACTTGAAGGAATTTGCTAGTGATTTTGGGAGCCATGTACATGTAATTTCTCCCGTAAACTTTAAGGCAAACCGTGTACATGTCATTTCCCCCGTAAACTTTAATTTAATATATTTTTATTGAAAATGCTAGTGTTTTTGGAAACCATGTACATGTCATTTCTCCCATAAACTTTAATTTAATATATTTTTAAGGAAAATGCTAGTGTTTTTGGAAACCATGTACATGTCATTTCTCCCATAAACTTGGCATTTTCTAGTGTTTTTGGGAACCATGTACATGTAATTTCTCCCATAAACGTTAAGTCAAACGATGTACATGACAGTTCTCCCATAAACTTTAAGGCATTTGCAATAAATGTTCATTTAATATATTTTTAAGGAAAATGCTAGTGTTTTTGGAAACCATGTACATGTAATTTCTCCAATAAACTTTAAGGCATTTGCTAGTGTTTTTGGGAACCATGTTCATGTCATTTATCCAATAAATTTTAAGGCATTTGCTAGTGTTTTTGGGAACCATGTACATGTCATTTCACCGATAAAATTTAAGGAAAACCATGTACATGTCATTTCTCCCATAAAATTTAAGGAATTTGCAATAAATGATCATTTAATATATTTTATTGAATTTGTTTTTTTCAGGAATCAAAAAGCCCACTAAACATGGTTAAAAAATGGACATTATGCATAGATGTTTCTTGATATCCCAATCTAGGGAAGCAATGATTACATATGTGCTTTGTAATATTGCGACTAACAAGGTCATCCAAAAGAAAATGAATATACCGGGAAGAACAGCAAACAGTGAAGCATATTATATTGCATTGATAGAAGGCTTGGGAACAACTAGGGAGTATGGATCAAATGGAATTGTAGTTTTCACCAATTTTGAACTTGTGTGCAACCAGATGAAAGGCATGTACCAAGTTAAGAAGGAGAGGCTAAAACAACTGCATGGAAAAGAAAACAATATTGTTAGACAAATTAATTTTTTTAGTATAAGACATTGTGCAAATTTTAATAAGATGTCTGGTGATCTATTGTGTGGGAGAATACCAATTCAAGATTCATCTGTCAAAGATGAAGTAGTATTATACGGGCCAATGCCAATTCAAGATTCATCTCTCAAAGATGAATTAGTGTTGAGACCTCTCCTTCAAAATTTATTGATGGACATTGTAACATATCTTTGATATGTGTGTTTTTTTTACTTATAAATGCGTCATTTTTAATGACCATGTGTTTTTTTCAATTATATACCAAGTGTGCTCCCACCATGTAAGCACAACTTGGTGAACTTCATGTTTTATAAAATTAAAATTTGCAGGACTTCAACAAATTTTTGTTTAAAGTGAGTTTTACACATCAATTTGTGCTTTGAAAGTTGTGTTTTACATAATTTGTGTTTGTGCTCAACATTTGTGTACTAAATTGCATTAATTTTTTGAAATCTTTTGAATTTATTTTAAATAGTAATTTAAAAAATAATTGTAAATGTCCATTGTAGATATCCATATCTATATCATGGAGGATGAAATGCGAACATCAGTAGAATCCCTTGCCTCTACGAGAGAGGGGGATCATGGATCGAAGGATGTTCATTGTATTTATATTAAATGTGCATGATTTTAAATGACATTTGAATATATAATCTTATCTCCATACATACATGTATACATGTGGAATTGATTTTTTTATTGTATATATATATATATATATATATATATATATATATATATATATATATAACTTTATCCCCATGTACATACATGTATACATATGGAATTGATTTTTTATCATTTTTGTGAGTTAAATTAGTTTTTAATCAATTTTTTTTTTTTTTTATAGGAGTTTGGAGGACAAGAGTATCTACTCCACCAATGGATCTTGGCCATGGTTCATGCAATCATGGTATGGTTCATGCAATTTACTCAATCATATGTACATGTATTTATATGTATGTGTATTTTTGAATTGATTATAAATTCATATTTTTTTATGAAGCTTCCCTCTCATCGCGTGAGGGTGGTGGTGGTACACATTCCCCTGGTGGCCAATTAATGGATGGTCATGTTGGTTCTCAAGCATTCAGTGGTCATGATGGTTCTCAACGATATCAGGGTGGGCATGATGTTGCCTAGCCATCTCGAGGTGGCCATCAATCTTAATATTATTTTCATTCAATTATTAATTTGTTAAATTATTTATATAATTTTTTATGGTTAAAAATCGAATTTGTACAAATTTGTTCACATGTTTTTTTATTTATAAAAAATGTTATATTTTGATGCAGAGGGTGAAAATGTTGCTCGAAAAATACGTAGGCCAGAACGCGTTATTCAAGAATAAGGTTGTACAGCAACCACGAATTATCCTTTTGACATTTCCGATTTACCTTCGGAAACAAACATGCAGCAATTCACATTACAAAGGTTTCAACATCTTTATTCAAAATTGAAGAAAGATCTTGTGTCTTTGAAACTCCCTGCTGAGAGTCTAGAAAGCTTCGAAATATTTACTCATTATTTAAGCACACTTGTAGATGTGTACAAAAATCTTAGGCAAACCACTGATACTTTTGTAGAAGTGATGAGGTAAAGAAAAGAAATAGTGATGGGTCCTGATACATGGAAGGATGTTAAACACGGAGTTACAACAGAAATGGCCAAGTCTATGTTTAATTTCAAAGAAGGGTTGAAAAGAAAGATGCTAAAAGTGAAATATTTCAAGAACCCTAATATATTTTGTCATTTGTATTATAGGCACCTTTCTGCCTATGGAAGACTACCATGGAACGATGAGGTTCCTTTTTATTTTGAAAAATTATTTTTGAGAATGAAACCCAATTAAAATGACATTCCCTCTAAATTTTTTGGTCCTAGGAAAGGTTGATTATGTGACCGTAGGGGCGCTAAGCATGATGCTAAGTTGCCTCGCCCTCAACCACATTGGTAAGTCGACCTCTTCATGTGGAAACTTTATAATCATATATAGATGTTGCTTCTCAAATTAGTCGAGAAGCAAGGGATATCATCATAGACAATGTTCAGAGTGGACTTGGTGGAATTTATGTTTGTCTGAATCGACAAAGATCACAAGAGAATGCACGTCCTAATTGTTTGTATCATACAGATGATGAGATAGACAACATGAGTATTGAAGATCTCAAAACATATGCAAATAATTGTCGCAATGGTTGGCACAGCTTAATTATTCATGAGGAAGATGGCATGGGATCGTATGTGTTCATGGTTAGGGTGAATATTTTAACACGCATAAAATTTGTAATAAATACATATACATACATTTATTTGTATATGTTAATCTAACAAAAATGTATCATATATGTGAACACCATTTGCAGTTCTCACGCTTGATGAACGAAGATTTTAATATCACGGTCGAAGCTTCATGGTCTCACAATCAAGATTATATTTTGGCAAATGTTAGTTTTTTTTAAGTGTTCATGATGTTGATGTACAATTATTTTAATCTATTATTATATCGTAACATGATGACATATTTATAAAATAAATAATTGTGTACACATGTGCATGTATATAATTAAATGTTAACAGATTATGATTCCATCTGATGTTTTTGTGATGGAGGTGCCCTCTTCTTCCATGTCAGGAGATGTGCCAAATCCACCGTTATAAGTATGAATATTTTTTCACCTAAATATGTTTTTAAGTTATAAATTGAAGTGAAAGTTTCATTAAAAAATGAGATCTAGATCTTGAGTTATTTTACAGTTTTATAATTGTTGAATTTTAGGTTTTTGGAGATGATTTTTGCTCAGAGCCACCCTCTTCTTCCCTATTAGGAGATTTGTCAAGTCCACTGTCACAATTATTCATTTTTTCACTTACGTTTTTAAGTTATATATTGCAATTCAAAAGTTCCATTAAAATTGAGATCTAGATCTTGAGTTATCTTACAGTTTTAAATTTTTTGAATTTTAGGTTTGTCGAGATGATTTTCGTACAGTGCCACCCTATTCTTCCCTATTAGGAGATGTGTCAAATCCACCATCACAATTATTCAATTTTTCACTTATATGTTTAAGTTATAAATTGAAGTTCAAAAGTTTCATTAAAAAATAAGATCTAGATCTTGAGTTATTTTATAGTTTTAAAATTTTTGAATTTTAGGTTTTTGGAGATGATTTCCGTTCTCCAAGGACTCTAGTGATGGAGTGTATGATGGAGATAGGAACATCCACACCATTTGAACAAGTTTTCTAACTTTTTTTTAATATTATTGCAAATTATTTTATGCATTTTTATTTGAAAATTTTTAATATATATATATATATATTGTACAGTTTACTGTGGAGGATGTATTGATGGATGGCCAACAGAAGACAATGGAGAGGGAACTACATGAGGTATTGCATGATTTATTTATTTTTCATTTTGTTTTTTTAAATGAAGTTCTACATTCTCATTCAATTTTAAAACATTAAATTTTAATGTTTGTACACGTTGTGTACAGGTTCCTCATTCTTCAGAGAATAGCACAATGAGGCTCAGGACACTGCTGGAAAAGACACTGTATCCATCTCTATTTGATCGATGATGCACATGTGCAACATTTTATTTGATAGATAGTCTTAAATTTACTTTTATATATGGTCTTATTTATGCAATCATATTTAATTTTCTATATAACTTAGCACTTGTAACATTATACATTGTTATATATATCTACTTTTATTTTTCATGTGATATAAGTTTTGGACATATTTTACATTTTGGATATAGTTTCAAAGTACGTTTACTTTTATCAAGAATGATTTTAAATTTTGGATAGTTACATTTGACAGGTGATCAGATGTTGTGATATAATGTTTTGTTTTTAAAACTCAAGTTGTTTTATTTTTAAAACTCAAGTTATCATTTTATTTGTTAAATATAAAATGAATCTAGATGGAAATTTCAAATTAGAAAACACGTGTATATTTTGGATAGTTGAACTACATTTGGCATGTTATCACATGTTGTGAAATAATGTTTTGTTTTTAAAACTCAGGTTGTCATTTTATTTTTTAAATATAAAATGAATCTAGATGGAAATTTCAAATTACAAAACACATGTGTATATTTTGGATATTTGAACTACATTTGGCATGTGATCACATGTTGTGATATAATGTTTTGTTTTTAAAAACTCAAGTTGTCATTTTATTTGTTAAATATAAAATGAATTTCTAAATGGAAATTTCAAATTATAAAACATGTGTATATTTTGGATAGTTGAACTACATTTAGCATGTGATCACATGTTGTGATATAATTTTTTGTTTTCAAAACTCAAGCTGTCATTTTATTTGTTAAATATAAAATGAATCTAGCTATAAATTTCAAATCACAAAACACATACATGTGTATATTTTGGATGGAAATTTTAAATTACAAAACACATATATGTGTATATTTTGGATAGTTGAACTACATTTGGCATGTGATCACATGTTGTGATATAATGTTTTGTTTTCAAAACTCAAGTTGTCATTTTATTTGCTAAATATAAAATGAATATTGATGGAAATTTCAAATTACAAAACACATGTATATTTTGGATAGTTGAACTACATTTGGCATGTGCGCACATGTTGTGATATAATGTTTTGTTTTTAAAATTTCAAGTTGTCATTTTATTTATTAAATATAAAATGAATCTAGATAGAAATTTCAAATTACATTGAACACATACATTGGTACATGTTATTCATTTGAACATGTGTATGAATGCTATATAATTTATGATACATCTATTATTTCTAGGTGATATTTAAGTACATTTTACATGATCATACATGTCATTTAAAACAATCATAGATGGTTTTACATATTTAAGTTCATGAATATATGTACATAAAAATTATTGAAGTACAATACATATCGATGTATATATCTAAAAAAAACCATAAAATTATAGGCGTTCATAGATATGTCAAACAATCATAAAATTTTAAAATTGCATTAAAACATATATCCAGTACACAACATTTTTAATTAATGTACATAGAAAAGCTACTTTCAGTTGATAGTAAATTGGAAATTACAAAACACATACCACACATTTTGCATTCAAGAATGAATATTATAATTTTCTTAATAGATACATCTAAAACAAAATCGTGCAACTTAAAATTTTCATTATATCAACTATGCTAGATACACAGACATGCACATTTTGCAATAACAACATTATGACAAATTGTACCAGAGAATGTATGAGATCATTTAAGACCAGATAATATACATGTATATAAATTACTCGTGTGCATGTACCAAAACAATGTACATGTGCAAACACTTGTAAATATAACATAAAATATGTACATAAATTATAATAATTGTGAAACTTAAGAATGCACAAAAAAATGCTAGTTCAATTTTTAGTTGAGTTCTGGAATTTCTAAAAGATGAATCCAAAGAGAATAAATTCTTAGGCAGTTCACTCAAAAAAAATTCCAATGGAATGCCATCTTCAATGATCTGTTCATGATCAACTTTTGACATTTTCCATTTCTTAATTTTCAAATTTTTCTTTGATTGAACTTTTATGAACTTTATGCATGCTGCACACACCAAGTGACTATACTGACAGCTTATGACATCAAGTTCATATTCTTGAAAGTAAACAAAATCCCGCCTTTGATGAGTTTGTTGGAAAAAACAACCTTTCAGTATAATAGACCCTCTGTCATATGTAAACCCATTATCATCATAGTTTTCCAATAATTTCATCTTTCATTCAATGCAACGCATCAAATAATACTTCACATTTTCATCGTTGGTAGTAGGTGCAACTACAACAAAAACATCTCCTGCACAATAAAAAAAACTTACGTATTTAAATTTAGATCATAATTAACATGAAAAATTAACTTTAAAATTAACATGTGTACTTTATTTTATTATCTATTTCTAGATCTCTATCATTTGAAAGCAATTGAAATGTTACCTTCTCTAACAAGATCAGAAACTCGATCACCTTCGAATAATATTATAGTCTCCTTTGATTGCATTTCTTCAAAGTTTGCAACATACATTTTCCGCTTTCTATTTAGTTCTGTATGTTGCCAATATTTTACATATATTTTGTTTTCACAAACATCATTGGATTGTATGTTGTCTATGCAAACATGACAAAAACAAGAATATTTTTTTTTATCCAATGCAAACACATTTTTGGACAACTTTGTTTTAATTGAATGCAATTTTCGAGACCCTTTTATTGTTTCAACTTCATCTCCAATCAATCTATCTACATCTTGGACCCCAATATGCCAAAAAAACCTATATGGAAAATTCAAACAAGAAAATAAATATGTTATTCAAAATACCATCAAACATAATCATTGTAATAAAAAATGTTTAAAATTAGAAATCCAATAAAAATCAAACCATGTATATATTAAAGTTATATATATATATATATATATATATATATATATATATATATATATAAGTTAATTTGTATATACATGTACATGTACCTTCGTACTTCCCTTGATCGGTTAGTCTCATGGCTTAGTGCAGTGATGCATCATTGAGCAACTTGTTCAGTTGAGACAAGTCGGTTTGTAGAGTGGTCCATTTGATATCTTCGAAGTGCTCGTTTTATACATGCCCTTGCACCATCATGTTCTCATTTTCCATGACCAGTCTCAAAGAAATTTTAACAATGTTTAATGCAGGTTTTCATATGAAGACGACACAACCAAAAGAATGATCGTGAAGATTTGAATTCACCTTCGCATCCATCTGACCATATCCAATGTTCATTGAATTTTATTTCATGACTTTTCAAGGAGTCATGAATATTTTCAAAATAATGTTGTACAAAATATGTATCATGTGTACAATCGTCACTGATATAAAAGTAATATTCTTTAATAACATATAGATTTTCTCTGGTGCTTTCTATATGATCAAAATTTTGTTCAGCATGTCTATATATAATATCGACAAGCATGGAGACTTGGTCAGAATGATATTATTCACTCTATATTTCTTTTTGTGGAACAAATCTGTAGTTCTCTACAAAATCAACTATTGACAAAATGGTCCCTGGTGGAAAAACTTCACGGGATTTTTTAAATTTCAAGTCCTTCCATCGAGCTCTATGGGAATTCTTGGTGTATTTATAATTTTTTTCCTCAAACTTTCTTAAAAAATCTATCACAAAATTTTCTTCCTCTTGTAAATCAATTCTTTTAGCACTTGTAGTACTACTTGAACCAATCCATGTTTGAATATATTCATATCTCTTCCATTTCACTTTTATGTTGGACAATGATTGATCACTTATATCAGTAAGATAACTGTTTTGAAATTTATTCAAATTTCCACAATCGTTGCATTTTATACCACCAACACATTTATTTTGGTAAAATAATTCATGGCTTTCTCTTCCACATAGAATTTGAGATATGAAATGATGAATAGTGGAAGGAGGAGGTGAATCTTTCCAAAATGTTTTACCAAAATTAAGGAATGTGTCATAACTGAAATTCCACATGATAATAACAATAACAAGTGTCATGTATAGTGATAGGTTTAGCATACCCTAGTTTTTGTTACACAAAAGCACTGATTGAGAAATTAATTTCATGATTCTCTTCTATGTACTTGTTGAACAACTCTATCTGAGTGGTGTCCAATAAATGTTTTGCATGTTCTTCATATTGATTTCGTGATATTCTTCTTCACATCACATCCCTTGCTTTTCGTGAAACACGTGAATTTTTCATTCAATATTCATATATTATTTTTTTAACATCTTCTCTAAGTTTATATTTGTATGGTTACCTACAAATAATTGTCCAACAAGCGAGTTCATCATTTACATCTATTTGCAATCGAAATTTCCAATGTTTGTGCAAAGTTTTTCGTGAGGTTCCTAATGCTTGTGCCATAGATTTTTCCAAACGATTATCTTTGGTACTTAATGAAATTACTACCATTTTTATTTCTCTACATGTATCTAAATCAATTTTCTTTCTAGATCTTCTAATTGAATTTAGAGCACTATTTATATTTTGTATCACATTTTCCTTCATTTTTTTATCTTTTTTTTTTAAATTTTCGAATACCCAATAAAGTCCTAGCTTCTTTTAATTTCTTTGACATTAAGAGAATTTTCAACATTTGGGCTTGAACTACCTTAGTTTCATCTCTGAAGAACGAATCAATAATGTGCTTCACACAATATCGTATAACATGGTCAACTTTTTTATCTCCATATGTGTGAGTGTCAACATTTTCTAACGTCTCATCATCGATATTGATTCATCTGTACATATTAGAATTAGATTTACATAATGAGTTTACATATTCAATAAATAATTAAATTAATAAATATATATAATTTCAATAATACACATTCAACATATATATACATACCTGGTGATTCAATTTCTTCACTTGAATTTGTTTCAACATTTTCAACATCTTCAATCATTGGTTCAATATCTCTTTCACTTTCTCTTTCAAAATTTTCTATCTCATCATCAATGTTTTGAGGAATATCTCTCTCTATTTACATTGCAAAATATTTTTCAAATTAGTTCATCAAATAAAAATTATGTTTCACAATACACTAGTCAAGTTTTCAATATCGAATTTATAATATTTACATTTACATACCTGCTTCAACTTATATTTGAGGTTGATTTTCCCTTTTAATATTTGAGCATTATTCTCTCTTTTTTTTGTGATATTCTCTCCCATGTTCTCTACGTTCCTCAAGGTCTCTTGTTCAGTCATATTTTCTCTTGCAATTCCTTTGATTCCCATGATATTTTAGTATGAAGCTCAAAACAGTTCCTTCAAAATCCTGTAAAAAATACTCACTAGATCAAAATTTAGAAAAAAATTCAATTAAAAAAAGCATTACAAAAGATTTAATTTTAAAAAAAACTCATTTTAAAGATTTTTCACAAAAGACATACTTCAACCCAAAACACTTACTTTAAAAATTCCGCCAAAAAAATGTCTTTTAAAAATGAAATGAAGCTCGGAATATTTCCTTCCAAGTCCTGCAAAAAAAAATCATTTAAAAAATTAGACAAAAACTCACTTTAAAAATCATTATAAAATATTTACTTCAACCCAAAACACTTACTTTAGAAAAATGTCACTTTAAAAAATACCTCCAAAAATGTCTTTCAAAAATTAACCCCAACCTCTAAAAAAATGTCAGTTTAAAAAATAACTCCAAAAAATGTCCTTTGAAAAATAAGCCCAAAAAACCTCTAAAAAAATGTCACTTAAGAAAAATGCCTCCAAAAAATGTCCTGTGAAAATGAAGCCCAAAAAACCTCTAAAAAATGTCACTTTAAACAATACCTTCAAAAAATGTCCTTTGAAAATATAGCCCGAAAAAAGCCCTTTGCAAATTCAGCCCAAATGAAGAAATGTGTGAAAATGTGTGAAAATAATGATTTCATTTTCGGCTATTTATATAGTTGCGAAATGTTTTTTTTGAGGGGCTTCATTGAATTTTTCCACAGACGTAATGTGTGAGCAAAATTTTGGTCGAACTTCTATAAAAATTTCGGCCGAACTTGTTTGTCATTAGAATTGACGGGACAGAGCGGCAAAAAACAATTCAGCCGAACTATTTTAAAAGTTCGGTCGAACTAACACGTCTGCAACTATGTAACATCTCGGCTCTAAACACATTTATTCAAATTTGGAATGATTAAACTCCATCAAAATTTATGAATTAATTATCGAAACCAAGACAAGCATTTGCAGAATTCAATCTACTTTCACGAAATATAACTTTTATGGAATTCCATAAATATTTACTAATTTTAATTAATTTTGTAATAAAATGGATGCAAGTAATTTATGAAGGTCATTATGATTCAGTGAAATCAAAATTTTGTATCTTCTAAAATACACTGTAAAAAAAATTGAAAAAATTATGGTGCTTTACGTTGGTCTGTCTTTTGTAATGTGTAGTTTTTAGCTTTTTAGTTTATAACTAATATGTTAAGAAACTTCACGCGAGCCAAAACATATTCAAAATATGCAGTTTTTTTCATATTGGATCAGTTCAAAAAATTCTAGTAATTGTGATATGCATCAGTTAGTTTTGTAAATATAACAATATCAAAGTAGACTCTGTCTAGATTGTTGTAACACATTTTTTCTCAAAAACACAAAATTTTCAAAGAATACACCAATGCATTTCAACATAAATTTTTATGAATCCTTTGATTGTTAAAGAACACACACTCAAATAAATTTTAAGTTGGCATATCAAATGTGAACAAAAAAATTTCCAAAAATAAGTAATAGAAAGCTAATAAAATTTCTGAGAAGTTTTATTTTTATCATAAAATAAAATTCTAAATAGAAAAAAAATTTGGCTTGCAGAAAGTTGAAGAACATAAGAAAAAAAATTATATTTTTTCTCAAAAAAGGGAAAAAAGTGTAACCCAACTCACATTTTCTCTTTGTAATATGCTAAAACAAAATAATGAATCTATTTCTACAAATTGCGGAAACCAAATACGATTGCAAAATCATATGAACAAGAAAAGAAAGAATTTCAATCACACAACACAAAAATGTATCTGGGGAAATCCTCAGCTAAAAACCTCTCTATCTGTATATTGCATTAAGTCAAGAATATGAAACAATAAAATACTTCTCTCATGCTTGAGAGCTCTCTGCGCTATCTCTGACTGTCTCACTCTAACCCCAACAATAATGGTATGATACTTAACCAATTTCCTACATCTGGGTTGCTCAGCCTTGATTACGCATTCTTAGATGAATTGAACCCCTATTAATTAGGAATTCCCAAGAATTGATTTCACAACTCATCTAAGGCATCTTTCTAACCTCATGCATGACCTATACAATTTTCTAGTTATACAATCGATGGTTCTCTTCCCTTTAACTCCAATCTTAATTGGGCCTTCCTTAGAAGTGACATGCAACAACTATTTATTGTGAACTATCAGTTATATGATTGATCGTTGCATGTGAATTAAATCATATTTAATTCACTGGACCTCTCACTATCTCATCTCTCAGTTAGAACCAGTTGAATTGATTTTAACTCAAATAATTGAGTTAACTAATTACAACTCAAAATAAACTATAGCTGGACCCCCTAAAACTTAGAGTGAACTCTACATGTCTCCATTTTGACCCCCAAATCGAATTTACTGAGCTAACCAAGTCTTCCAAACTTAATTAACTCATACAAGTTGTCATGTGATGTGGAACTACAATTTTCTTCTAATTTAATTAAGGGAAAATTAAATTAGAAGCCTTTCTTGTTGCCAATTTCAACACTCCCTCTCAACCAGAAAGGGATTTTATGCTACCCCGATCTTGCTTCTGTGGAACTTGAATTTGCTTCTTGATAGTGCCTTCATCAAGATGTCTATATCCTACTCCTCCATGGGAATGTACTCTAATGACATAATCTGCCTCTACACACAATATCTGAGATGGTGATATCGGATATCAATATGCTTGGACATGTCATGAAAAACTGGATTAACCGAGATTTTGATGCAACTCTAGTTATCACAATGAATTACC
Source organism: Pinus albicaulis (assembly GCA_034641835.2). NCBI lineage: Eukaryota > Viridiplantae > Streptophyta > Pinopsida > Pinales > Pinaceae > Pinus > Pinus albicaulis. The sequence continues at coordinate 649,556,170 of CM076576.1, read as the reverse complement.
GTCGGACCATCTGTCGACCAAAAAACCCAGTAAGTATCTTCCTCATCCAGATTTCCTCACATGCTGCCTAATTGGCTGCCATGCACTATGCCTCTACTGAACTAAGTGCAATTGATATTTGTTTCTTGTTGCACAATTAAACCGTTGTTGATCCTATGATAAATATGCCCCCTAATGTGTTCTTCCTGTCGGATGGACTTCCTACCCAATATGCATCTATGAATCCTTGAAGCTTCAATCCCTCTTTCAATTTGTACCATATTCTAAACTCTGTAGTGTCTCTAAGTTATCTCAACACATGCTTGTCTTCCTTCCAAAAGAGATTGGTAGGCTTAACCATTGCTTAAATAATTTGGTTAACCGCGTAGCATATGTCTTAACGTGTTTTCACCAAATAAATGAGTGAACCCACAAGCTGCTCGTAGATGGTAGTATTTACTACTTGGCCTGAAGTAGCATCCTCCTTCATCTAGTTTCTGATAGAGGAGTCTCCATGGGTTTTTTCCCTCCATGTGGAACTTCCTAATAATTTCGTTGGCATACTTGCCCTAAGATACAAATAGATCCCCATATCTTTGCCAAATTTCCAATCCTAGGAAATAGTGTGAGAGCCCCATCTCTTTCATCTCAAATTCTCTTGCAAGATCCTATTTGCAAAACTTGATGAACTTATCATCACCTACCAATATCAAATCATCGACATAAAGCAAAATGATCAAAATTTTACCTTATACCACAATATGGTAAAGGTTTGCATCTACTTCACTCTTGGTGAAGCCCAACCTAGTGAAGTAGTTTTCGATCTTGGTGTACCAAGCACGAGGTGCTTACTTCAGCCCATACAATTCTTTCTTGAGTCTACACACATTCGACTCTTTTTCTAAGGTCTCAAAACCTTCTGGTTTCTCAATGTACATCTTTTCCTCAATCACCTCATTGAGGAAGGGTATCTTTACATCCATCTGATGTATATGTCATCCCATCTGCGTTGAGAGTGCAAGGATGGATCTGATTGATGAGTACCTTGTGACTGGTGAAAATGTCTCATCATAATCAGTCCCCTCCACTTGAGAGAACCCTTTGGCCAAAATCCTAGTTGTGTGCTTCTCCACACTCCCATATGTTGTCTGCTTCACCTTGTAGATCCATAAGGATCCTACAACTAACTTCCCCTCTAATCTTGGGACAACTTCTCATGCATTATTTCTGATAATGGATTCATACTCCTCAACCATGGCATCAATCCAAAATGGTTTTTGCAATACTTCCTCAAAATAGGATGGCTCTATCTCTACACCTTCGCTCATAAGAGCCACGTATCCATTATACCGCTTTGGGGACCTTCTCTGTCTGCACTGTGATGTGGGTGTGCTCCCACATTCTCTCTAGCATCAAGAATAAATTTTTCATCCTCTATGGTGTGCTTCCTTCTGTCTCAGGATGTCTATGCATGAGTGGGTGCTTCCACTCTTTGCTCCTCTTCTTTTGGTTTCTCCATCTTGAGGTTCTTATTTTGGAGCTAAGAGGTCCTCAACTACATGCAACTAAAGCTCCCTCTCATGGGAAATTCTCATGGCCTTCTTTTCATCAAATTTCACATCTCTTCTAACCACTTTCATCTTGTTTTCTAGTAAGTACACCCGATAGTTGTGAGGTGTATCAGTGAACCCAAAAATATCCCCAACTCAATTATTGGCTCTAGCTTCTTCCTAGCATCTTTGGTCACATGGAAATAAACTGATGAACCAAAATTTTTAAAATGAAACATTTGGTCTCTTACCTTAAACATCCTCCTCTGGTGTACTCATCCCAAGTATCTGATGAGGACTTTTGTTTTACATAAATAGTATTGTGTTACATGCTTCCGCCCACATATGCAACGGTAGTCCCTGATCATGCAACATCGCTCATGCTTCTCTCGCAATATTTATGTTCTTCCTTTCTACAACCCCATTCTGTTGTGGTTTATGAGGTGCTATTAATTCCTTTTGAATTAATTCTGAAGCACATAATTCCTTGAATTTGTTAGAGACATATTCTCCACCACTGCCTCTCATCGAAGCCTTCACCCTCTTCCCTGTATATTTCTTGACAAGTTCGTTGAAATCACAAAACTTTTAGAACGTCTGATATTTCTTCTGCATGAATAAAATCTAGCACTTGCGTGAAAAATAATCTACAAAAATCACATAATACATTTGCTTTTTTTTGGAAGCTATTGAGAATGGTCCACACAAATCTGAGTGAACTCTCTCAAGGATCGCCTTTGCTCATATTTCCTTGTCGTGAAAGGTGGCTTTGGTATACTTCCCCAATGTACACCCTTTGCATGTAGCTCATTGCTCAAGTTCACTCTTTGGAAGTCCTGTATAAATTTTCTGCATGATTTTCAAAGTGCCATGGTGTATATGGCCCAACCTTCTATGCCATAACTCATTGATGTCTCAGCTCTCCACCTTATTTGATTTCATGCTCAAGGCAGCACAATCTTATACATCCAATTTGTAGAGGTTCTTTACTTGAACCTCAATCTTCTTCACCTGTCCCATGTCTTTGTGACAAAGAAACTCCTTTCCTTTGCTAAATGTCACATCATAGCCACAGTCTTCCAACATAGTAACAGAAACCAAATTCTTCTTTAAACCAGGAACATACATGACATATTTCAATGTGAGAGGAGTACCTGACTCCCTCTTATGTCGGTAGTGCTATACCTTCCATCATCTCCCATCTCTATTTGCATATGGATATCCTTCTCCTCAAAGTTACTGAAGAATTCTTTGTTTTCAGTCATACGGAATAAAGCTCCACTATCTAAGTAACACATAGAACCCATCATCGATGACACCATGCATGCAATGAGGTTGAAATCCAACTCAGACTTGGAAGCAAGTTCTTCACCTGCCACTCCTCCTACGGGCTTCTTATCGGTCTTCTTATGCGGACACTTTGTAGCACAGTGTCCAAGCTCATGAGAGTGAAAAAATTTTACCTTTGACAAGTCTCGCTTCTTGCCCACATGACTGGAATCCAATTTGGAATGGGATGCCTTCTCTTTCCCTTTCTTCTCCTTTCTATCCAAGGCACAATTATCCTCATCAATGGTGTTTGATGAGGATCCATCTCTGGTGTTTTGTCGAATCTCTTCTTGTATTAAGTAGGACTGTAATCGCTCCCACATTGGTAGCTTCTCCCTCCCATTCACCAAGTCCTAGTAGCTATGACAACTCTTGGGAGGCCTATAAGTATTAGGCTAACCAAATCATACTGGGAAATTATCACACCAATACTTCCAAGCTCATCTCGACATTGAGTGAACTTTTTTAATTATTTTAGTATCATGTCGCCCTTCTCCATCTTGATCTTTCTAATATTTTATTTTAGCTCCAGCTTTCTATGCTCACTTCTATTCTGAAAAATCTTTGTTAAGGCCTTCCACATATCATGTGGAGTTTCCTTTCCATGGAGTTTTGAGACAATATGGTCTCGAACTCCTAACAGAATCCTTCTTGGCTTTGCTACATTCTTCGTGCATGCATCAAGAATTTGATAATTTTTTGTTGCGGGCTGGGGAATATCACTATCTATGAATTTCGTCAACCCGTTCTCCTCCAACACTTCCTCCATCATGTCCTTCCATGATACGTAATTCAAATTACCCTCAAGGGCATATTTGAGTCTCAATCCAGAGAAAGGCATCATGATATGTTGTTGGTCATGAAGAATAAATCTGCAAATTTGATTCACATGTTCAAAAAACACTCTTGTTCTTCTCTTCTATAATTATTCTTTCTCTGATACCATGTATAAAATCCACAAAGATTCAACTGATTTTGTAATATTTAAAAAAAAATACTGAACCTATTTCTACAAATTGTAGAAACCAATTACGAAAGAAAAATCACATGAATAAGAAAAGAAATAATTTCAAAACACAAATATGTATCTGGGGAAATCCTCAACTAAAAACCCCACTATATTTATATTTCATTAATTCAAGAATATGAAAAAATGCAATGCTTCTCTCGAGCTTGATATCTCTCTTACTTTCTCACTTTGATCCCCTAAAGAATGGTCTGATACTTAACCAATTTCATGCCTCTAAGTTGCTTATCCTTTCTTACATATTCTTGGAGGAATTGAGCCCCTATGAATTAGGAAATCTCCAAGAATTTATTGTGCAATTCATCTAAGGTGTCCTGCTGACCTCATGCATGACCTGTACAATTTTCTATATATACAACTGATGGTTCTCTTCCCTTTAACTCCAATATCAATTGGGCCTTACTTAGAAATGAAATGCAATAGCTATTTATAGATAATTATCATTTATATGATTGATCACTACATTTGAATTAAATCATATTTCATTCATTGTACCTCTCACTAGCTCATCTCTCAATTAGAACTAGTTAAACTGATTTTAACTCAAATAATTGAGTTAGCTAATTACAACTCAAAATAAACTATAATTGGACCCCAAAAACTTAGAGTGAACTCTACATGTCTCTAGTTTAGCCCCCAAATTGAATTGGCTGAGCTAAATAAGTCTTTCCAACTCAGTTAACTCGTACAATTTTTCATGTGATCTGGAATTACAATTTCCTTCTAATTTAATTAAGGGAAAATTAAATTAGAAGCCATTCTTGTTGCCAATTTCAACACTTTTAGTGGTTGGTTGTGTATCAATGATATGTGAATCTTTGAACGGAAGAGAAGAAGAGCGATGAGATTTGGTCTAGCGAATTAGCGAACACTACATGCATTCGAGAAGTGTTTGATTTCAGAGAAATCGGTTATTTGTGTCCACTGAATTTTGATCCAAATATGAGAAAAATTATGCTAGCATCCAAGAAGACTCATATTCCTTTGACTCTGAAGGCATTCATATGCATATTCAAGCTATTGAACCAAGATATATGCTTAAAATTGTCAGAAGCAAATAGTTTTCTAGAGTCACAAGGGGCATAAACTTCATTCAAGAATTCATTTCGCCAACTTCTCAGGCTCCTTATGATATTTATGTTCTAGATATTTCATATTTTAGACAATCATTTAGAGACTTATGTTGGCTCTGTTCCCATCTGATGGGCCAAGAAACTACGGTCAATGTCCCAAAATCCATTCTCTATCTGCTCTATTATTCATGTAAAAAATATTGTTTATTCGATAGGTTTGATCTTATTTAAAATGAATTATTTTCTAGTTAGTGAATTTTTTCAAAAGAAATAAATTCTTCATGATGGCGTACCTGATAAGAACCCTTGCCTCGAGTCATGTCTTTCGTGACTTACTGCATAAACCTAAATTTGATTTTATTAAAGAACCATTGCAATTTTGGTATCCCATATTGTGGAAGCAGGAAGCTAACTCATTTTTTGTCTAATATAAGATATATTTGTAAATAAAATCATTTACATGATAGTTGGACAATAGCCCCATCGAATATCTTCCTAAGCCCAAGTTTTCCTATGGGGAAAAGGGGTACATGAAGAAAGAGAAAATAATATGGTTATTCAAATTTTTGGGTTTCAAGGTAAACCATTGTTGCTTCCAAGAATTGTTATAGACAAATATTTTGTTTGAAAATAAGTCTTTATTGACTAGTTGTATTTGAAAAAAAAACAAAAACAAAAATTATTTATTTTCCATTTATTGTTGGACAAGTAACTTTGAAGAATGTAAATCACATTGCAGAGCTTTCAAAGTCTTTGAATTTTTTTAATTTAAAGTAAGTTGAAGCCCGGTGATGCTATTATCTAGAAGGATTATTTACCACACATCTAGATTATTTTAAATACAGGTACTTGTTTACAAGAGTTTCAAAGAAAATAAAAGAGAGTCACAGTGCTCTAAGCAAAAATTAAGAACCAGTAATGAGTACTAAAGAATTTTTTAAGAAGCGAGCATCAACTTGAAAACAAAGTACAAGAAAAGAGGCACACACCCTCTGCAACAATATTTAGCTTGCACATCTGGAACTAGTCTGAATTCATCTTCGAATCAAAGTGAGATAAAAGATACTACAGATGCAAAACTGATTTATAGTCAACTATCTGCTGGTAAACATGACGAAGAGCCTCATCGTACATTCATTCCATAAAAAACACACATCGTTGAATCAACCAAATCCAAAATTCCTCTGAAAATGGGAAGAATTGAACAAACTATGAACATGGAAATTGAAAGTGATATGTTACCAGAATGGGTCAATAGTTTCTTAGCAGAAAATCAGAAAATAATGGAGAAAATTTCTAGAGAATCTTCTATTTTCGATGATCGCCCTTCACTTTGCAAGATGCAAACTATGACAAGGATAGTACAAATTTGAAAATTTAAAAAGTAAAGGTCCATGATAAAAAAAACATTATTGACAAAGTAGAAACGAATGTTGATATTTTTGGAATTGTAGAAAATGGAATCATGAGATTCCATCAAGCTACTAGTAACTCACTTTCAGTCTCTATTAGCCAACATGAAGTAGAGAACCTGGTACTAAAATAAAGAATAAAAGAGCTAGAATATGCTCAAATTCAGTTTCTTTATTATTGACCACTCGCAATACAGACACTACCATCTATAATGTGTACTCCTAGCACATCCCATGGACCTCATAAAACTTTGAAACTCCTTAATGCAATCAAATCTCATATTATCACTAATATATGACAAATATTAGAAATCATTGAATGTGAATGGTAAGCATCTTCTGATCTACTACATATAGCACAGGAAATCAACTCATTTGAGTATTTGGTTAAAAGTAATGTTAATGAAGATAAGCATTTTGTTAACAATGATTAACTTACTTTTAGTCAAAGGCTTGAATTGATGTATGATCTGGACAAAAAAAACAGAGAACTCCCAAAATGTTAATTGAATGAAGCAAATCAAAGCTTGATGGTCTAAAAGAATGATATACTAGAAAAAATTATTTATAAATATGAAAGCATAAAAAATAGAAGAGGTGATGTATTTCTGAAGGTGATGCAAATTTTTCATGATATAAATGGTCCATGCATCATACACTATTTTGTATTGATCTCAAAAGATATGCTAATAACCTTATTGGAAAGGTTAAAAGAGTCAATTGAAATATAGTTTGATGGTATAATTTATTTTATTACAGAAGAAATTACCAAATGGATAATTACATTTATTATTATTAATGAAGAGACGTTTTTCTTAGTTGCTTAATTACAAAAACAGAGTATGGACATCGAGAAGTGGATATTCAATCAACATTTTAAGCTAGATATTATAATCATTCTAGTGAAATATTTCATTAAAGTTTCGTTGGATGGATTCGTTCCAGACATCATGGATCTGAAAGATAGTTGATAGTCAAATAACTATCGTATATGATTTCACATACTCTGAGTGTCCTTAAATATTGGCACAAACATTTTATGTTTTGTAGTATTTAATTATTGGGATTTGTTAATTGTGTTGACGCAGGCTGAACCTGCATCCCAGGATCTCCATAAATTTGTTCATGACAAATTCCATCTCAGTAAATTCCTAATCAAAACCTCCAATTTAAAACAATTTGACCCACTGGCAATCTCAACTTTATCTTTCCATTTTTTGGCAAATTCAACAACTTAAATTTCCTTTTCAACCCAATACAATCTCAACTTCTACTTTGAGGTAAAAGTGTAACAAACACTACTCAATCCAATAACCAAAGCTTGAATGCACCTTTTTCATTCCCATTCCAATTAACATTCACCAGTTCCGCCATTACAATTACATTCTCATATACTGGGTTCAATTAAAGAGTGCGCCCTTACTGTTATATTCAATCTGGAAATTTATTTCCATACATTTGCCAACTAATTTTAAACATATTACCCTTTTAATTTAAATCTTAAACATTTCACTGTTTTCAACAAATCTCCATAAACAATGCTTACTTCACCAATATAACTTACCTGTTTGATTTCCTGTAAATTCTCTGGATTGCGCCTTCAGATTGTGGACAGCGCCTTCTAGCATATCATTTCTACACAAAATATCAATTTTATGTCTTTGTCTAAATTGTGTGGAACTCTTCTCGAGTTGCAGATTTCTTATGATCAGAGGTTAATGAAACAATGCAACCTTGTTTCAACAGTTTCAATTTGACACACAATCTATGTAACGAAATTCTTCAAAGGATGAATCCCTTTGAATGACAGCCCCAGAACTCAAATATAACAGAGATGTGTTAGCAGGCGTACATTTATGTGGATCGGTTATGAGTCAAAATGAAGTGGTATCCCTTTACCTTCTACAACAATAGGTTACACTCTGTCAATACGTCATGGCTACCGATCTCCAAACAATATAACATAATGACTCAAAATAATAACATCGCTACAGGCTCATTGTGAACTACAGCAGTTGAACATAACCGCACTCAATCTTCATGATTCTCAGCTTTTTCCACCGCGATAACAACTCATTTCAACGCTGTCTATATTAGTAATGACACACATCATTAATAAATGTAACTGATCCTCCATACAGTAGAGTTAAAACACATTTATTCTCTTTTTACACTAGCGCTCAATACAATTCATAACAGAAATAAGACTCGATCCATAATTCTCATTCAACATTCCTCTTTCTGAATTGAATCTGAATTTATAAATCTTGACCGTGCTATATCAAATCGAATCTCCATTCTATGCAATTCATTACAAATTCATGAATCAATTTCGTTTCTCTTACCCAGGATATATAGACCAATCGAACCCAGAAAGGGAAGTGCTCTCTCTGCCGTATCAATTGAAGATCGAGCTTAATTGATTGAGTTGACTTTATCAAACGAGTTTGAAATGTTTGGTTCCTTAGGAATCGATTTTAATACTGCGATATGTTACATGGCATCCATCGATTTCTCAATACGCAGTCTGCTATGGTGTTAACACACTTTCCTGCATACACCAAACCACTCCAGCCTGCAATTAAGTTATGTTTCATTTCCATTTAAAGTGAACACCATTTCATTAGCGCTCCATGCATTCCATTCAAATTTGTGAAGATCATTGCTTTTAGTGACAGCGTATTGCATTTTCAGAGACGGTAAAACAAAAACATTCCAGACAGAACTCTCGGCAATCACATACAATAACGCCCTCTTTCAAACAATAACTGACAATTTACTGCTACAGAAAGTTTTTCTTCTTGAAATCGATCCAGGGTGATTTACCAATACCATGATTTCAATTAAGGTGCAGTCTCACATAATGAACCTCTGCAGAAATTTAATTTCTTTCATAAGATAAACACCATTCCTTTGCACATAATAACCCCAGATTTCAAAGAGGAACATATTTCCGTTCATTCATTGAACACACACAAATTCAATCTTACATAAACTCAATAATTGACATTCAGTGAAAAAAACCAACTGCTGTATTAACACACTAAACACTTACAATACAACTTCCTTCCGTGGCCTGATTTCCAATAAATTGGCCCTTACAATTGCCTGAAGGCTTACAGCCTTACTGTTCAAGCCTACCCTCAATCTCACACAATATCAATGTGTTTTTCTCTCAAAACCCCCTCCTATTTATACAATTTTAAAAAATCATTTAATTAAATGCTCAATCCCTTCAATTCCTCAACAAACCCCTAAATCTCTCAACATCCCTAAAGGATAGGTCTTTATCCCTAAAATCCTTCAACTAATTAAATTTCCTCATATCCTTTTATTAATAAAAAAGATATTTACAAAAATCCTCACCTTCTCCTATTTTATTCAAATTAATTAATAAAATATTAAAAATCATCACACCCCCTTTTAACATATTTACAAAATAAAAAACGCCCTTGATGCTCCTGCATCAGACTCCCCATGTAAGAAAATTCATGACCACCTGGTCATAAGTCTGGATATTTCCTCCTGGATCCCAGATTTTATTTTGTAATCCTTCCGTGCTTGTCGATTGCTTTACTAGCTGTTGTTATCTGCTGTTGTCTTCCAGGTTTCCATATTTTGTGCTGTAATGCTCCACTTGCTCTGCTCTTGCAATCTTTCGCTGTCATTCTCTTGTCGTCGCTCCTTTTCTTTCTTTCAGTTGTCTTTCTCTGGGATGTTTTTATCATTAACCTCCTTATCAACTCAATTTCTCTGTCCAGTATGTCCTCTGTCTACTGATTGTTTCCATCTCTTGATTGCTGAATTCTCATTCTTGCTTGTTCTTCACTTGTTTTGATCATTTCCTTTTCTGCTGCTGCTACTATAAATGTTGCGGCCTCCCAAACTTCCTTTCCCTCTGCAACATTCCTTTGCTCATCATCTGCAATTTCATTTGCAACTTTTTTCTCTGGGAACACTCCGGTAAGCTGCTCCAACTCTTCTGTCAGCACATCAGTATGCTGATTTTCATTCATCATGAGACTGTCTGCTAGTCTCGTTTTCTTACCATCATCTGCTTCATGACTGTCCTTCATGAAAACTTTCCTGTCTTGCTTCCTCAGCAAATTATCCTGCACATAAGTCCTCTGCCTCTCCAATTCTCTTCTCTGAAGATCTAGTTTCCTGTACAACTCAACAACTTCATTAGGAGTAAAACTTGGAAACTTCACACCATTTTCCATACCTTCACCAGCTTTTAGCCAATCATCAGCTGGTCCTTCTCTCTCTGCACCATCATCCTGATTAGACTCCTTCGTCTCCATTTCCTTCTGAGATCTTGCCATCTCATCATCGATCTGAACAGCTTTCAGATTCACCTCTTCTTGAACAAACTCTAAAGCTTGCTCATCTCCCTGTACTGTACCTGCAAACATACACAACTTGTCAGTTTTAAAATCACAAGACTTTTCAATCTTGACTGCTTCCTCCAACACATCCTTCTGAACAAATCTGCGTCTGGAATCTTCAAATTCCATCTCTGGTTCAAGAACTCTAAGTTCCTTTTTCAACAAGGCAATCACAATTTTCCTCAACCTCCTCTGCAATTGTCGCCAAATCATTCTCTTTCCCTTCAGTGGAAAGATCCAACCTCTATTCTGATTTTCCTGTTCTTGCAACCATTCTTCTAGTACCTGTAATTGTACTTTCATTACTGCAATCTCTCTTTTTCGAACTTCTGCAGTCATCTCCTCTCTGTGGCATTCCTCTGAACCTCTTCTCTGATCCTCCATGATCATCTTCTCCATGAGTTTCTCACTCGCCATGAGTTGTACTAGCCTCTACGACAGCAATCTCTTCTGCTGCCACTTACCTCACCAAGCTCTCCTCACTCAGTCTTTTGGTAAGTACTTGGTTCACTGCCTCTGGAACCCTTGAGCACTCTCTCTGCTCTCTCCAGGCTATCTCTTCAACTCACCTTTCTCTTCAGGACACTGCAATTGTCCTCTTTATTCAGCCTTTAGCTGAATGCCAGGTTCAATGCCATTGTCTTCTCTGCAACCATAAACTTCAATTCATAAATTTCAAATCGGAAAATCATCTCACCTGCCTGATCTCGTCCTTCATTTGCTTCTGCAATTTTCTTCACTGCAATCCTGTTCACTTGCAATTGTGTATGCTGCATATCAGATTTAAAATATGATCTTCATCATTCATCACACATTCAAAATACATTTCAGTTCTTCAACAAAACCTTATGTCTTCATTCAGAAACAAACATTTTTCATTTCAACAGAGCCAAGCTCTGATACCAAATGACGCAGGCTGAACCTGCATCCCAGGATCTCCATAAATTTGTTCATGACAAATTCCATCTCAGTAAATGCCTAATCAAAACCTCCAATTTAAAACAATTTGACCCACTGGCAATCTCAACTTTATCTTTCCATTTTTTGGCAAATTCAACAACTTAAATTTCCTTTTCAACCCAATACAATCTCAACTTCTACTTTGAGGTAAAAGTGTAACAAACACTACTCAATCCAATAACCAAAGCTTGAATGCACCTTTTTCATTCCCATTCCAATTAACATTCACCAGTTCCGCCATTACAATTACATTCTCATATACTGGGTTCAATTAAAGAGTGTGCCCTTACTGTTATATTCAATCTGGAAATTTATTTCCATACATTTGCCAACTAATTTTAAACATATTACCCTTTTAATTTAAATCTTAAACATTTCACTGTTTTCAACAAATCTCCATAAACAATGCGCCCTTCACCAATATAACTTACCTGTTCGATTTCCTGTAATAATATCTGGATCGCACATTCAGATTGTGGACAGTGCCTACTGGTATATCATTCCTGCACAAATATCAATTTTATGTCTCTGTCTAAATTGTGTGTAACTCTTCTCGAGTTGCAGATTTCTTATGATCAGAGGTTGATGAAACAATGCAACCTTGTTTCAACCGTTTTAATTTGACACACAATCTTTGTAACAAAATTCTTCAAAGGATGAATCCCTTTGAATGACAGCTCCAAACTCAAATATAACAGAGATGTGTTAGTGGGCGTACATTTATGTGGACCGGTTATGGTATCTCTTTACCTTCTATAGCAGTAGGTTATGTCATGGCTACCGGTCTCCAAACAATATAACAGAATGACTCCAAACAATAACAGCGCTACAGGCTCATTGTGAACTATAACCGCCTCAATCTTCATGATTCAGCTTTTTCCACAGCGATAACAAATCAGTTCAACGCTGTCTATATCAGTAATGACACACATCATTAATAAATGGAACCGATCCTAGCAGAGTCAAAACACATTTATTCACTTTTTACACTAGCGCTCAGAAATAAGACTCGATCCATAATTCTCATTCAACATTCCTTTTTCTGAATTGAATCTGAAGTTATAAAACTTGACAGTGCTATATCAAATCGAATCTCCCCTCCATGCAATTCATTACAAATTCATGAATCAATTTCGTTTCTCTTACCCAGGATATAAAGACCAATCGAACCCAGAAAGTGAGAATACTCTCTTCCTGCCAGCGTAGCTATCAATTGAAGATTGAGCTTAATTGATTCAGTTGACTTTATCAAACAGTTTAAATCTGGTTCCTCACAGATCGATTTTAATACTGCGATATGTTACCTATGCCATCCACCGATTTCTCAATACGCAGTCTGCTATGGTGTTAACACACTTTCCTGCATACACCAAACCACTCCAGCCTGCAATTAAGTTATGTTTCATTTCCATTTAAAGTGAACACCATTTCATTAGTGCTCCATGCATTCCATTCAAATTTGTGAAGATCATTGCTTTTAGTGACAGCGTATTGCATTTTCAGAGACGGTAAAACAAAAACATTCCAGACAGAACTCTCGGCAATCACATACAATAACGCCCTCTTTCAAACAGTAACTAAAAATCTACTGATACAGGAAGTTTTTCTTCTTGAAATCGATCCATGGTGATCGATTTACCAATTCCATGATTTAAATTAAGGTGCAGTCTCACATAATGAACCTCTGAAGAAATTGAATTTCTTTCATAAGCTAAACACCATTCCTTTGCACATAATAACCCCAGATTTCAAAGAAGAACGAATTTCCTTTAATTCATTGAACACACAAATTCAATCTTACGCAACTCAATAATTGACATTCAGTAAAAAAAACAACTGCTGTATTAACACACTAAACACTTACAATACAACTTCCTTCGGTGGCCTGATTTCCAATAAATTGGCCCTTACAATTGCCTGAAGGCTTACAGCCTTGGCTATTCAAGCTTGCCCTCAATCACACTCTCACTCTTTCCAACTATCTCAATGTATTTTTCTCTCAAAACCCCCTCCTATTTATACAATTTTAAAAATGATCTAATTAAATGCTCAATCACTTCAATTCCTCAACAAACCCCTAAATCTCTCAACGCATCCTAAAAAAGATTGATGAGTCTTTATCCCTAATATCCTTCAACTAATTAAATTTCCTCATATCCTTTTATTAATAAAAAAGATATTTACAAAAATCCTCACCTTCTCCTATTTTATTCAAATTAATTAATAAAATATTAAAAATCATCACACCCCCTTTTAACATATTTACAAAATAAAAAACGCCCTTGATGCTCCTGCATCATGTGTTAATATCACCTAGTCTAATTTCTAAATGCAGTTCCTAGTTTTCTTTTGCAACTACCTTTTCCATATTACTGTTCACAAGAGACCAATCCTAGTTCCCCTTGGGACGAATGCATTTATGTTGATGATTAGGTAGCATGGATTTTGATAGTTTCTTTAGACATCAAACATAAATGTAGGTTCATTTACATAATATATTCCATCTGCATGTCCTTTTCTTTTACCAAATATCTGTGTTTCAAAGAAAAATTATGTTTTATTTTGTTTACTCATTTTCCCTAGAATGTGGGACCGGATAGTTAAAGAGAATATTCCATCATAGCATAGTGAATGAGCTCATGATTTGAGTTGTTGAGCATTTTCATTACCGATATAAGTGACTTCCGCTGAAAATCAAAGTTCTTAATTATTTTGTATAAGATCATATATGGATCTTAATTATGTGACATTACTCAAAAACATTAATAGAACATAAGTTTTTGAGGATATGCTTTTAACTTTTATACTGTATCTAATCTTTTGTTATTGATCATAATTAAAATGAATGGTCAAGAACAGTTTTGTATTTCAGATATATGTTCAATGTATTATATTTATTTTAATCATAGTTATGATGATTGAAATTTGAATCTTGATACAGTTCTTGTTACTGTAATTTTCTTGCTTAATTTTCAATACTTATGCTTTGAGCTCCTATATTATGTCATACATACATTTGGCAAGAATATATAATAGAAATGTAGTTAAGAGTTTTTATTTTTATTTTTATTAGTTTTATTTACTATGAACCTTGAATAATGTTTAATGTTTTAATATTTTAAATTTGTGTGCAGTGTGGCAATACGAGAAAGGGTTTCATTGCACTTTACTCTTATCTCCCTATTTTTCATAATTAAATATCTTTCTATATTTCGAAAAGATATTGATATATTTATTTTATGCAATTTCAATTTTTGGGTATACAGTTGCTTGATATAAAATGTTTTGATCTTAAGCGGAATAAGAACTTCTTGGAAAAAGAAGTGTTATTCTTCAAAAAAAATACTCAGCATTATTTCACACATTTCGAAAAATGTATGAATTTATAATATTTTTAATTTGTGCGGATTGGGAAAGTGCGAGAAAGGCTTTCATTGTTCACTTCCCCTATGAAATAATGAAAACGTTGATTGCCCCTCCACACTCCACACTTTTCGCACACACTCTCCCTCCTCCACATATTTCTTCAGCGCCACCCACACCCCCTTTCCTTTTGATCATTTTTGTCTATCTTCTTTAAATAAACCATATATATATGCACTAGAGATATCTTAGGTGGCGATTTTTTAAATAGATCAATGGTTTAATTATTGTAGACTCACATATTTAATCGAATTTCTTTTCTTGAACGTAATTCAATTGAAAAAGGATTGCGTGCCAAAATAAGGAACTCCGCACAATTAAAATTTTCACTACCCCTCCACACTCCACACAATGTAAACATGTACTGCCCCTCGAAAATCCACAAAATAAACTTGTTCAGTTCACTTGAAGTAGTTGGTTTTTTATTTCGAATGAATTGTAATGTTTATTTCTATTATATTTATGATTTTACATTTGTGCATTAAATACTTATTATTTTTATTTTTATTATTATACAATATTAAATTAAGTGTCTTTTTCAAGGAAAATTTTCTTCAAGTTTAAAAACATTGGCGAATATCACTATTCCTAATATGCAAACTATACATATTTTATTGATATATTTGTAAAATTATTCAAATTTATCATGATTTTATATATATTCTCTATATAAAGCTGGCAATTTTTAAGGTAAAATAATTTTATATTGTAAAATTTGGGCGAATCATTTTTATAAAATAATGGAAATTGATGAATCTGTTTTGTGGAAAAATCATGGAAATTAGCCCACCTGCGAATATTATCCCCTAAAATTTTCCATGGTCTTTTCAATGGGTGTGAACAAGTTTTCTTCCTCGACACTTTAATATGTGGAGTCGAAGCAAGGACAAAAAAATATAACTTTGTGATTTGTGGAGGAAGGGTAATTATGTGATTTTAGGAGGAAAGTGAAAGGTTGTATAGGAAATGCAGCAGAAAGAGTGTGTGGAGAAATTGAGTGTAGCGGAGTTTGTTGATTCGATCACACACCACAAAATGAAAATGTTGATTGTCACATATGTGATGTGTGAAGGTGTTGACAATAGCTATCTGCAGATATAAGTGATAACAAAGAAGTTCTTTGTACAATATAAATTTTGACTCCACTTTTGTACTCCACAAAAAGAAAACTTTCACCCCCCTTTTGCACTGCTTCTAATTAAAATTCTCATTGCCCCTCTAAACTCCGCACTTATGCAAATGCATTAACAACGAAAAATTATGGAAATTCAAATATTTTCGAATAACGAAAAATGCAGACCCCACAAAAAGAAACATGGCTTTGGTATCTAATACACATTGTTAAGCAGCCACATGTGTGAAGTGTCGTGATGTCGACAAGAGCTACATGCAGAGATAAGTGAAAGCGGAGAAGCAATTCGTGCAATAAAATTTTCGACTTCACTTCCTCTCTCTGCACAAATAAAATTTTTGCTACTCTTCTGCATTGTGACTTTAGTATCTAATATAAATGAAGTCCCATTTTAATGCATAGCTATTGACTATGTTCAGTACAATGTATGAATCCACACCTCCGCATTTCATACAATGTATGAATCTGCACATCCACATTTCGTACAATGTATCAAAAAATCTCAATATTTTCTTTATAATTCTAAAATACATTGTTGGGTGGCCACATTTTCAAAGTGTGGACATGTTGACAAGATTTATGTGCATATATAAGAAAAGGTGGAGAATCTCTTTATACAATAAAATTTTCGCCTCCACTTCCACACTATGCATTAAAAAGGGTATATGCATGGAGCTAAGTAACACATTTCAGAAAAACGAGGGTGTGTTTTGGTGAAAAAAGGGAGCTCAATTGAGCCACATTAAGTGCTCAATTGAGATGCTTAAGTTTTTATGCATAAGTCAATCAAGTGTTTAAACAAACTCTCAATCAACCTCCTGTATAACCTAAGTTAACATAGGAGCTCGATGGAACCTCTATTTGGCATTAAAACTTGCATTCGTGGTCTACCAAGCCATTTTTGCAAATCGTGAGGCAAACAATAGCTTGACCAAGTTGTTTAGCTACTTGACCGAGGGTTTTGGAGCTCGACTGAGCATGTGGTAGATGGAGAAGTGACCCCTCCAACACCCCCAAAGATAAAACCAACCACTGTCTGCAGGACAAGGTAGGTTTCCTATCATCTTTTCTCTATTTGAATTATTTGTTATTGCGAAAAGAAAAGAAAAGAAAAAACCCCACTATTCAAAATTATGAAAACCAAAAAAAACAACCTAAAAAACCACAAAAAATCATCAAGAAAACCTTTGAAAACAAAAAAACAACCTAGAAAATCACAAAATACTACCAAGAAAACCCTTGAAAACCACCATCAAAACTAGATAATTTAGGTTTTAATTTTTTTTCATTTTGTTGAATAAGCTTTCAATAATTTAAATGGTAGCATGTTTATTATGAATTTTTTTCTGATTTTGAATGGTAATAACTTTATTTTCTAATTATTTTATGTTTTGAAGTTTTTCTTAGGAATTTAGTGAAATAAATTTTCAATATATTTAGATTTTTTGTTACTTAAAATGCATTTTAAATTTCGAACAAATTTGACAAAAAATATGTCAAAAACCTCCAACACATAAAACAATATAAACTATAACGAATAAATAAACAAATTATGAGCTTAACACTGATACAATGAATATGATTGTTCAAATTGAACTTTTAAATTTATCAAATAAGAAATTTTATTTCATTTTTTTATTTTAAATATAATTTTTTTTATTTTAAATTTAAATTAATTTATATGTTAAATATTTTTTAACAATAAATATATTACTATTAGTTTTAAAAAATTAATTACTTAAATAAAATATTTTTTAAATTACAAATCCAAAAACAATAAAATGTTGTTATTTAATTAAATTTTATTCCATATATACAAGTTTTATATATAACATAAATCTATATAACATTTTGTAACTATATAACAAAACATAAAGTTATATATAATATAACTAGATATATATATAACTATAACATAACATAGCTATATATAACTAGATATATATAATTATATAGTTCATAACATATACAAGGTTATAACAAAACACAACATTTAATATATATATATATATTACAACTAAAATATTACTATATAATTATAGTTCATATAACACACATATATATATAACATGAATATAAATAACTATAAATTATGTATATGATAAAATTATAACTATAATATAACATAATGTAACATGTAGCATAACTATAACATAATATAACTATTAACCTAAAATATATATGTAACTTAATTATATAATTAGGTCGATAGGCCTATTCTTTTGAATCAGTTCTCTTTTGGTTTCGTCAACACATGTGATTTGAATCTTACATTTATCCAATAATTTGAACTCCAACTAGATTGTGCCATTTGTCCCACTATTGCTTTTTTTTTCTACGGTTGATTTCAACAAACACCTGTCAAATATCTTCTCCTTCAAATTCTAAAACTCCTCTGAAAATTTCTATCCTTGCTCGAGTCCGAAATCAGAAAATCATCCTAGAAGAGGCGGTTCTGAAAACTTTTATCTTAACAATCTCTAGAACCATCATCGAAAACTCTTCTGGAAACTTCTATCCTTGCCCGAGTCTGAAATCAGAAAATCATCCTAGAAGAGGCAGAAACTTTTGTCTTAGCTACAGTCTCTGGAACCATCATCGGTCACGATTCCACCAAGTTATCACGCCTATAAATAATTTACCCTCTCTCCCATTTTCATTCAACGATTGTCTCAGCGAGTTTGTTTGATTCATATCAACGCCAAGCTTTTGGTATTTTGTTTTGACTATTAAGCTTTGCTTGAATTCCCTGTAACGATAAAGCGCTGGAAAAAATGGCATTGACTCCTTTCTTCAATTGATCTATAGGTGGCAGTATGTGGGATCCATGGGACCACAAGAGTAGCCTATTTAAGTCGTGGCTTCTCGTGTCTCGAGTATGAGATGCCTTTGATTTCAGCAGTGCACTAGACACCCTGACCTTTTCTTTCTCACGAGATGCACAAGCCATCGCCAACACAAGGCTTGACTGGAAAGAAACCCCTGAAGCTCACGTTTAAACCGCGAATTTTCCTGGTAAGTTACGGACTTTCCTTTTCTTTGAGTCTAAGTGCCCTTCTTTTCGATTCACAGTCCATAGATTGAGTAACGTGCTTCTCTGTTGAATGTTTTCAGGGCTGAAAAAGGGAGAGTTAAAGATAGAAGTAGTTGATAACGGCAGTCTGCAAATTAGTGGGGAAAGCCAGAAGGAGGATGTCCAGGACACGGACCAGTGGCACTGGATAGAGCGATCAAGCGGTAGATTCATGAGGAAATTCTGGCTGCCGGAAAATGTTAATGCAGACAGCATATCCGCTAAATTTGAGAACGATGTCCTGACTGTCAAAGCCCCCAAAATTAAACCAGACGTTGTCTCCGTCTCTGCTAGCAATGTCAAAATATTGATGTTTCTGCAAAGTTAGGGCAAGGTTTTCATAGTGTCGGGGTTATGCAAGTAACACAATAAGAAAATTATTTAACAGAATTAATCACAACTACCGAGTAAATACTCTGCGCACGACATACTAAGGAATGGACTTTGTAGATTTAGTTTTATGACCGAAGGAATGTGAAGTAAATGTGTTGTTGAACCAATGCACAAGATTCACCAATACTATATTACATCAAACATTCAAATCTCTATAGAGTTGTAAATTCTAGGCTTTTACTGTTTTGGAAATTAATTTTGTTGCGTCTCTGTGTTTATATTTTCATTGGCAACCAATATTTGTGGTGTGATGTTATGGCTCCATTAATGTATGGGACAGTAAATGTGATCAATATTTTCCACTTATATTTAACTAAATCCAAAAGTTAGCATATAAGCATTGATGGAACTATGTGTCATGAAGTTTTTTTAGTTCCTACTTTAATAATTAGTGTCCCTTGGAAAACTAAAACAATGGAAAAAAAGTAAGTGGGTGCATTAAAAAACAATTTAACTGTGTGAGAAAAAAGTGTTTAGCCTCTGCAAAATTTCCATTTTTATTTGGCTTCATGAATAATATAAAAACTTTTTTCTTTGCGCAATTCATTCTACAATATTTATGCTTTAGTCTTACTGCCCAAATACTTTGTTTTACTATGTTCTAGAATTTAAACTCTGTGTTTTTACTGTCATATGAAACATGTTTATGGTGCCTCCATGGTGGTGTCATTTACTGTATCCTCTACCTTTAATGTTAATTCCAACCAAAAAAATCAACTTGCTAACTTCTTTAATAATAAATATAAATATTAACAATATTTAATAAACAAAGTGCTCTACAGCAAACATTTACTTATATTTAATGAACAGAATGCTATATCCCAAACATTTATATTTAATAAACAAATTGCTATACGTCGAACACTTTACTCGTCAACTTTTAAAGTTACTCAATAATCAGTGGACGTGTTTTAATAAGTCTTTTATTGATATGTTTTAACATTGTTCAACAGTTGCAGCTATTATTCTATATGCCAAATATTTTACTCGGCAAATTTTAAAGTTACTCTAAATTTTTGTTTTTATTTTAATTTAATTTAATTTATTATTTATATATTTTAACATCGCTCAAATTTTAAGATTGAAAAAAAAGAATGAACTTTCAGGCTCTTCATAATTATGATATTGTAAAAAGTAAAAAAGAATGTATTTGAGCCCAAAAAAAAAAGGTTATTTCTGAAAAGAAAATAATGAACATCCAAGTTCTTTAGCTCTTTGAAAAGAAAAGAATGAACTTCCAAGCTCTTTAGCTCTTTGAGAAAGCGATATCAAGGACTCTACAGTATGAGGCATCTTTATCTCATACAATTTTTCCAATTTAAAAAACCTATCGGTCTTTCTTTGCACTTTTTGGGGCAACTGCTAGTTATGCAATTATATATATGTTCAAGTTTCATCAATGCATCATGGATAGATATATTAAATCCATGATGAAAAGTTCATTTAAAATTAATAGAAGCATTTTGACACTTTTCTAATTTGTACCATATTGTTTCATTATGTAGTGTGTTATACCATAACATTGTCTTCATGTGCTTGCACATAAATTCTATTGGATTATTTGGTTTGCATGAAATTTTATTAGTTTTACAAATTGGTTTATTTCATTTTTTTACATATTTATGATCTATGAATAAAATGCATTATTTAGAAATGGGAAAAAGTGTGAAGGTATATTTGATCACTTCTTTCGATTGTGTTTACATGGAACTCAATACTTTGGTTGATAAATTATCAAAAAATGGACTCTAAATTTTAGGACTTCATGCTAGATTATTCGTTTGAATTTAGAAATGGTATTATTGTCAACACATTAGAGAAATTTTGAGGTCTAAAATGGGTTTCCTAAGAAATAATATAAAATAATAGTGGAAATAATAAAATAATATTATATTACATCATCAAAGTTTAGAGAGAAAAAAGAAAAAACTACTTTTTCAACTCGTATTTTCAATTTATTTCCCTATGGTTTTACTCAAATTTTTAGCGGGGGCACTAGTTGGATGCATAATTTAATTCATCGTCGAAGGAATACCTATGTTGCATACTTTTGATGAACCTTACTACACAAAAAATGAAAAATAAGGGAAAAAATGTGATTGAAAGTATGCAACATGGGTACTTCTTGGATGAAGAATTAAATTATGCATCCAATGAGTGCTCTCGCTCAAAATTTGAGTAAAACCGTAGGGAGATAAGTTGAAAAAAAACAATTTTTTTATCTTTTTATTTTTTACCCAAAAAATGGTGAATCATCTCCCATGGTTGACATCATCATCTTAAATCTTGTTGGTTCTTATAAAATTGGTTTTGGTTGTACATTTTTGTTTTGAGGCTCATTTTTTACCTCAAAATTTCTCTAATTTTTTTTTTCTTGGATTAATTTAAATGCATCATATGCAATAGGTTTTATTATATGTAATAGTTTAGTAAATATTTTTTTTGGATTATTTTATATGTATTACATGAAATACGCGTAGCCATCTCCTATACGCCCCCCAATCAAAAGTCTTTAGAATGTGGGGGCGTTCTTCTATACACGATTGGGCTCATGATAGATCATGTAGCCCAGCCAAAGTGTGTGTTCCACTCATAGATCCTGTCTCTGATACTAGTTGGAGTGTCAGAAGTTGTGCTTTTGTCTCTGTTGACAATCATATTACAAATAGTGGACAATTTTCACTTGCTACAAGTGCATTTTTAAATCCTCTTTAAACTTTATGTGTTTATGTCTTGAAATTTTATTTAATTTTTATCTGTCTTCAACTAATTTTTTTAATTTAATGTATATGTTATTATGCTTCTATTTTTTTCTATATATGTAAGATTATTTTTGTGATTTGCAGGCCCTCATCAAGGTGAAGTTGAGGATCATAGTTACAATGTTGATCCCTTTGTGGGACGATGTTATAGCTAGTATCGCATTGGAGGATGTTGTGTCCCAACATACATAAATCACATGAGACTTGGGTAAAATCCCTGCTAATTCACATACTAGGTGCAGTTTGTCTTTGATGCTGGATAGGTTGATCGATACACACTAGAGGGTGGGCCCACAAAGTCATCTCCTACATTCCATACAAAGGATTATGAGGCAGAAGATTAGAAGCCCACATACTTGGGAGGTAGTGAAAGAGGCCACCAAGAACATTTTTGTTCGTGGATAGTTGTTCGACATCCCTATGGAGCGCCCTGTTAGACATAAAGGTATGATTCCACTCAGATATTTTAAGAATGTTGATGCAACCCCTTTTGTTTATGATTGATTCATTGGAGCTTTAAGCCAGTTCTGCCACCTTTACCAGGTCGCCCTTTACTTTTCAAATCGTATATATAAAGAGTTTGTTCTACATATGAGGTCAGATTACACCAACATAAGATCATGTACCACCACCTCTGATATTGTTATCATTACTTTCTTGGAGTGTGGTATTGTCAAAAAAGCTAGAGGAGTCATCGCAACTCGGTACTGTGACCAAGAATACAATTACAGATAGCATGTGGACGACATTGGTCAATGCGCATTTCAAATTTCATGGAGAGATGAGCAGACCACCACCATTTCCTCGTGACCGCCAGTTCCATTATTTGATGATTCGTATCTCATGAGTCTACTTGTTGACCAGACTTTTTCATATGCATGTATGTGTCGTGATGCCATCTGTAGCACTTAGAGGGTACACGGCCCATATAACGTAGAACAAGTACATATATACGAAACTTTTGATTATTATTATCAAATTATACAAATTATCTATATTAATTTAGTTCACATTATATTACATGTATATTAATAAGTTCATGATAACATGCAGACACAGCCTAGTTACATGGATGAGCGTATGATATCATCTGAGGAGGAAATTGATCAACTAGAAGAGCGTCCACCAGTGAATGTTTCCATGGATTCTCCTCCATCTCCACCTCATAACACTCATGTGGAGGAGAGTCATTATGTACAGCCACATGGACCAATAGTTGAGGTAAACTTTTTTCTTCCTAAGGTTTCAACATTTTATTTTTTAAGTTACATGCATGCTAATTAATTCATAGACTAATTATAATTTGTCCTTGTCATTGTGTACATAGGCCCATATGCAGAGTATTGTTGATGTCATAGTTATGTGGATGCGTGAGTGGGATGTTGGTATAGAGTCATTCATGATGCGAGTCCATCGATGTAAGCCCCAATCTTTGAGCCATAGGCAGGGGAGCACCAAACTTATATTCATTAGACCCCCATCCTAGATTACTTGCATTTGGACTCAAGTGATGTTAGTAGATTCATATATGTAATTAAATGTGGTTCAAAAGCATTTAATTACATGTAGCCTACATGTAATTAAATGTGATAGATCACGTATCCCAACCAGAGTGCTTGGTCCACTATTAGATCCTAACTCTGACACCATTTGGAGTGTTAGAGGCAGTGTATTTGTCTCTATTGACAATCATATTACACATAGTGGATCATATTCACCTGCTACAAGTTCATTTTTAAATCCTTTTTAAACTTTATGTTTATGTCTTTAAATTTTCTTTAATTTTTAAACCATCTTCAACTGATTTTTTTGAATTTAATGTATATGTTATTATGCTTATAGTTTGTTATATATATGTTAAATTATGTTTATGATTTTCAAACCCTCATCAGGGTGAAGCTGGGGATCATAGTACAATGTCGATCCCTCTGTGGGACAAGGCTACAGCTAGTATCACATTAGAGGATGTTATGACCCAACGTTCATGTATCACACAAGACTTGGGAAAAATCCATGTTAGTTCACCTACTAGGTGTAGTTTGTATTTGATGTTGGATATCATCGATAGGTTGATAGAGACATACCGGAGGGCAGGCCCATATATTTGTCTCCTACATTCCATACAAAGGATTAGGAGGTAGGAGGTTAGAGGACCACATACTTGCGAGGTAGTGAAAGAGGCCACCAAGAACATTGATGTATGTGGAGGGTTGTTTGACATCCCTCCGGAGTGCCCTACTAGACATAAGGGTATGATTCCACTCGGATATTTTAAAAAATTTGATGCAGCTCCTTTTGTTGATGTTCGTGTAGAGTTGTTCAAAATTCCTCTTGAGCACCCTGTTAGACATAAAGGTCTGATTCCAGTAAGATATTTTAATAATGCTGATGCAGCCCATTTTATTTATGATTGATTCATTGGAGCTTAGTGAAATTTCCCCCACCATTACCAGGCCCCCCTTTACTTTGAAAATCATATATATGCAAATTTCGTTCTACATGTGAGGGCGGATTACACTAGCACAAGATCTAAGTTTTATGGATCTGGTAGGGGATGTACCTATGATCTTGATGGGGCTCGTAGGGACCTTGGAAATGTGCCACCACCTCCAATATTGTTTCAACTACTATCTTGGAGCGTGGTATTTTTGACAGAGCTAGAGAAGTCATCACAGCTCAGTCCTAAGACCAAGAATACCATTGCAAATAGCATGAAGATGACATTGGCCAATGTGCATGTCACATTGATGGAGAGATTATAAGACCACCACCATTGCCTCATGACCTGCTAGTTCCATTATTTGATGATTCATATCTCCTGAGTCTACCGATTGACCAACTTTTTTCATATGCATTTATGTGTTGTGATGCCATTTGTGGCGCTTGGAGGGTGCACAGCCTACGTGACATAGACCAGGTACATATACACTAATATTTTGACTCTTATCATAAAATTGTACAAATTTATTTATAATAATTTAGTTCGCATTAGATTTCATGTAAATTAATAAGTTCATGATAACATGTTGACATAGCCTAGTTACATGGATGAGCTTATGAAGTCATCTGAGGGGGAAATTGATCATTTAGACCAGCCTGCACCAGTGAATGTTTCCATGGATTTTCCTCCACCTCCACCTCATAACACTCATGTGGAGGAGAGTCACTATGTACAGCCACATGGAACAGTAGTTGAGGTAAACTTTTTTATTCCTAAGATTTCAACATTTTCTTTTTTTAAGTTACATGCATGTTAATTAACTCGTAGCCTAATTATAATTTATCCTTGTTATTGTGTACACAGGCCCATATGCAGTGTTGTTAATTTCACAGTTATGTGGACGCATGAGTGAGATGTTGGTATAGAGGCATTTACAATGTGGTTCAATCGATGCAGGCCCCAATCTTTGAGCCACATGCATGGGAGCACCAAACCTAGATTCATTAGACCACCATCTTAGATTGCATTTGAACTCGAGTGATGTTAGTAGATTCATATATGTAATTAAATGTGGTTCAAAATCATTTATTTCCATATTTTGTATTTTGTACAAATAATGATCTAATTAGTTTGAATTTGAATGTGTTATATTGCAATACAAGATTATGAACACTCACTTTGCGTAGCAAAACTCACATAGGAGTTTTGGCGGTACTTAGAGTGGATAGTTTGTATATTTTAAGGCCCATTTCATAGTGCATATTCACATGTGATACAGACTTTGTATATTTTCATACATTGACAATTTATGGATGTACATGAACATTATTCGAGTTTATGGATTCTTGTTATTTCAGTTTATGGATGTTCATGTAACATTTGTAATTTTTATATATTTTCATATGGACGGTTTATTGATACATTATTTATTTCAGTTTATAGATTTTTATTAATATTTTTTTATGTACGTTCATTAATTTTTGAATTTTATATAGTTTGTTAATTACTTCATTAGTTTTAAAAAATAAATATCTATATAGTATCATTTTTATTCAAAAATATAACAATTTTGATTTTTGGTTTCATAGACTAAGAAAATAAGTACAATCTTAAGTTATGATGCAAGTCACTTTGATACTTAAAATGAACTAAAATATATGATGGTTGAATTAAAAAACACAAATAGGATTGAAATAAGTTTTAAATTCATTTTTAGAAGATGTTTGGTAAACAACAAATAAGTTTTATTCAATGTTATTTCTTTTGAGGTCATCTACAAGAGCTTAGTCATGACATAATATTTAAGTCGTATATATTGGAATTTAATATACCAAAAAACAATTAATGATATATGTTTCTATAATTTTATGTATAATTAAATATGAACTTTCCTAAATTTATTTGTCTATCTCAAGGTTCAATTAAAAAACACAAATGAAATTGAAATAAGTTTTATACAATTTTAAAAGATGTCTTGTAAACAACAAATAAGAATTATTCAATGTTATTTCTTTTGAGGTCATCTACAAGAGCTTAGTCATGACATAATATTTAAGTCGTATATATTGGAATTTAATATACCAAAAAACAATTAATGATATATGTTTCTATAATTTTATGTATAATTAAATATGAACTTTCCTAAATTTATTTGTCTATCTCAAGGTTCAATTAAAAAACACAAATGAAATTGAAATAAGTTTTATACAATTTTAAAAGATGTCTTGTAAACAACAAATAAGAATTATTCAATTTTTTTTTCTTTTGAGGTCATCTACGAGAGCTTAGTCATAATATGATATTTAAGTCATATGCATTGGAATTTAACATACCAAAAAACAATTAATGATATATGTTTCTATAAATTTATATAAATTAAATATGAACTTTCCTAAATTTACTTGGTTATCTCAAGGTTCAATTAAAAAACAAAAATTAAATTGAAATAAATTTTATTCAATTTTAAAATATATCTTTTAAACAAGAAACAAGTTTTATTCAAATGTATTTCTTTTGAGGTCATGTACAACAGCTTAGTCATAACATGGTATAAGTAAAATCCTACTATGATGCAAGTCACTTTGATGCTTAAAATGAACTAAAATATAGCATGCATCAATTTAATATTGAGCATAGAAAGAATTACAAATACGCTTCATATTGGCTTGTATAAAGTGTATTTTAGTGCAATCAACATGTATGTTATTACAATGATTTTAAACATAAATTATTTGAATTATAAATTCATGTGTGTGTGTGTGGAAAATTTTGGGACCCACCCATATACCATTATATGGCCAACATTTTAAGTACATTTCAATCGATTCCTTACCTCAAGGTTCAATTAAAAAACACAAATACTATTGAAATAAATTGTATTCAATTTTAAAACATGTTTTGTAAACAACAAATAATTTTTATTCAATTTTATTTCTTTTGAAGTTATCTACAAGAGCTTAGTCATAACATGATAGAAGTACAATCTTACTATGATGCAAGTCACTTTAATACTTAAAATGACCTAAAATATATCATATATCAATTTAATATTGAGCATGGAAAGAATTACAAATATGATTCATATTGGCTTGTAGGCAATGTCTTTTAGTGCAATCAACATGTATATTATTACATTTCAATATAAATAATAAATTATTTGAATTCTAAAGTCATCCATATTATAATAAAAAGTCTATATATGCAAATTTGTGTGACCCACCCATATACCATTGCATGGTCAATTTTTTTAAGAATTTCAACCAATTTCTTATCTCAAGGTCAATTAAAAAACAGAAAAAGGATTGAAATAAGTTTTATTCAATTTTAAAATATGTCAAGTTTAATCAACAAATAAATTTTATTCAATTATAAAAGATGTTAAGTTGTAAACTACAAATATGTTTTATTAGATTTTATTTCTTTTGAGGTTATCTACACGAGCTTAGTCATAACATGATATATATATATATATATATATAGTTGTTGCATTTTTTACAATCCAATAAGCATGGAAAATGGGGATAATAAGAATGTAGTTAATTACAAATAGTTTACAGTTTCAAGAAGCAAATATTTCAATTAAGTGAACATTTTATTTGAGATGAAAATTCAAGTATTTTTTTATGGTTGAATTAATGTAACATAGAAATCAATGCACATCGTCAATCATTTTTTTGTGCTTACATTGAAATCAATGCACAATATTAATCTAATTACCTTGAAATTAATATACACCATACATCTAGTTACATCAAATCAAAGATCAACATTTTCACTGAAATCAATGCATCTAATGCAAGAAATCAAATAGGATTAGAAATCAACATCTACACTAAAAACAATGCATCTAGTGCTAGCAATCAAATAGGATTAGGAATCAACATCTACAATGTAATCACTGCATCTAATGTAAGAAATCAAATAGGATTATAAATTAACATCTTACTGAAATCAATGTCTAAGGCAAGCAATCAAATAGAATTAGAAATCAACATCTACATTGAAATCAATGCATCTAGTGCAAGAATTTAAATATAATTAGAAATCAAAACCTACATATAGATCAATACATATAGTGCAAGAAATCAAATAAGATTATAAATCATCATATACACTGAAATAAATGCATCTAGTGCAATAAATCTTCTTACCTTTGTTTCATTTGGTCCCATAATTTGGATATATCATGTTGCAATTATTCCTCTTCATGTGTCATAGTAGAGATTTTTGAGGGCTTAATGGGTGTAGAATCATTTTGTTTGGGAGGAATTTTAGAACCCAATACTGATATATTTGCTTCAATATTACCTTAGAATCATTTCAAATTTATTTTTCAAACAAAAGTTATGAAAATTTAAAAAATACACACATTTTTATTGCTTTTAGAAGATCGATCTTGAAATGGTTGCAACTCTTTAACTTCAAATCTTCAATGTTTGAAATTTATTATTGTGATATCACTCTCGTTATTCTTTCCAACCCCACAATTCATACCTAGATTGGATTCTTCAAGAAAGAGTTATGTCCAATATCCCATGATGACCTGATTTTAGACTAGTAGAGCTAACTTGTACGAAATTCCACGTGTCTCTACTTCAACCTTCAAACCTAAAAATGATACAAATATGTGTGTGTGTGTGTGTGTGTGTGTGTGTGTGTGTGTGTGCAATTTTAGTCACATTTTATGGTATTTTAAATTTGATATTCGGAGAGAAAGTTATGACAATTTTCCCTAGGTCACCAATTTGAGATTGAATTTTTGAGCCTGCAAAAACCATAAATTATTTGGACCATATCTCATAAAATATAACGAACCAATATCTCAAATCCTTAAATAAATTTAACCAAGATTTTAGCTCCACAAGGTCAAAATTTTAGCCTTTGAAGCCTCGTGGAAAAAAAAATATAGGGAAAATTCCAAGATGACCTATTTAAAGCAATGAAACCCTAGAATCCAAAGCCATGGTACCAAATTTTATGCAACCAGCTCACAAAATAGAAGAAAAGATAGATCAACAACTTAAAAACTATCCTCTTCGAGGGGTAAACCTCCTTTACATTACATTAATGAAAAATTCTTGGATGACACAAATGATAAGACCTCCTTAGTATATATAGGAGTCTAAGGGGTCACACTATAATCAAAGCCTACATAACAATAATAATGAAATGACACAACAATAATAATATTTTTCTTCTATAGGGAACAACAATAACAATATGGAGGATAAATAGGCACAACAATAACAATATGGAGGATAAATGGGCGTAACAATAAAAATATGGAGCTACACTAACAATAATAATAAGGGGCATACACTAGTATTATATGGACCTAAAAATACCACCCCGAAAACATACACATGGTTTCTCCATATTTATCTATATATCCCTCCCTCTCCCTCTCTCTCTCTCTCTTGTCCCCTTCTCCCCCTCTCTCTCCCTATTCCCCTTCTCTCCCTCTGTCTCCCCTTATATCTCTCTTCTCTCCTACTCTCCTCTCTCTCTCTCTCCATATCTCTTGTCACGCCCCCCCCCCTCTCTCTCTCTCTCTCTCTCCACTTTTCTCTCTCAATGTATTTCTTCTTACCTCCCTCTCTCTCCCCCGCCAACTCCATCTCTCTCTCACCATCCCTCTCTCGTTCTGTTAAGTCCCTATATTAATAGTGTATTCCCTTGTTGTTGTTATTGTAGCCCCTTTATTGTTATTTCTGTACCCATGTAGCCCCCTTATTATTATTTTTGTACCCTTGTAGCCCCCATATTGTTATTATTGGGCCCCATCAAATCCATTATTGTTATTGTTGTGCCCTTACATTATTATTGTTAGGTCGTCTAGGATTATATTGTCACCCCATGGACTCCTATATATAGAAATGAGGTTTTTTCATTTGGATCATCCAAGAATTGTTCGTTTATGTAATTTAAAGGAGGTTTCCCCCTCAAAGTGGCTGATTTATAAGGTGTTTATCTCTATTTTCTTCTATTTTGGGAGTTGGTTTCATAAAAAATTCTCTCTCTAAAGTCCACCCTCTCTTCCTTCATCTCTCTCCCTTTCTCTCCCACCTCTCTCTCTCTCTCTTCATCCTCCAACTCTATTACTATCTCCCTCCCTCTCTCATTCTCTCTCCCCCTTCTCTCCATCTCTCTTTCTTTGTCTTTCTATATCACCCTAAACATATACACTCTCTCTCCATATTTCCCTTGTCACTCCCTCTCTCTCTCTCTCCATATTTCCCTTGTCACTCCCTCCCTCTCTCTCTCTCCACCTTTCTCTGTCTATGTATTTCTTCTTCCCTTCCTATTTTTTCCTCCAAATCCATCTCTTTCTCCTCCACTCTCTCCTCCTCTCTCTCTCTCTCTCTCTCTCTCTCTCTCTATGACCCTATCACTATCTCCCTCCTTGTCTCCTTCTCTCTCCCCCCCACCCCTCTATCTTTGTGTCTCCCTCTCTCTCTCTCTCTTACCCTTCTCTCCATCTCTCTCTCCTCTCCTTCTCTCTTTCTTCACTCCTGATTTTCTTTCTCTCTCTCTTAATCTACATCTCTGCCTTGTCACTCCCTCTATGTCTCCACCTTTATCAATCTAGGTCTTTATTCTTCCCTCCCATAAATATTTGGAGTTAATTTACATCCTAATATATTAATATATATTATAATAGGATAATAAAAAATAACATTATATTAAATTTTAAATTATATTAATCCAAAATTATTAAGTTTAATAGTATTAATATTAATATTATATTTCATGATGTTTTTACATGGCAAGATAACAAAATTGTAATAAAATTACATCAAATTAATATTTTCAAATGTGGTAATTTTTATTACAACTTTGACTTGGAAATATTATGTCTTTAAAATTTTTGATATATCCATTAGAGATGGTTTTTCATTTTAAAGATTCATCTTATAAAGATTTAATTAAAAGAAATATTAAAATATTTTGGAGCCATTGTATATAAAAATTAAAGGATTTTTTATTTTTTTGTGTAAAATTAACCTTCTTCTTTTTATTTAATAAATGGTATAGACTTTAGTAAAGAGTAAAGATGTTTAAAATTTTACATAATTTGGAATTTTAATGTGGTAAAAACTTTTGTGGAAGGTAAATTTATGATCCATTCAAGTTTAAGATATATGATAATGTATATTTTGAGGACAGATAGACATACTTACACATTGCCCCCATACTAGGTTGTATAATGTGCCTCTCGGCGCAATAACATAAAAAAAATTATGATATTGTTCATAGCCTAGATTTAGTTGAATTTTCATTTTTAGTAAAATAATATCATATCAATTGGTTATATTATTAATGGATTAAATTTTAGATCTTTCTTGATTCTAAATCTATGGGCTTCACATAAGGATGTTATCCTTAAAAATAAGACCTCCTTGAAGTTTCGAAAACTTTATTTTTCAAAATGTGCAATCGAGCTTGATAGCTCAATTGAGACTTATAGCTCAATTGAGCCCCTATTTAACCATGTAAATGGCTCGATCGATGGTTTATTAAACCCTCGATCAAGATATTTGAATTTATAATTTACGTGCTCGATCAAGCATTTTATGCGCTCAATGGAGCTTTCGAGGTCCTAAAAAACCCAATTTTAGCACCCCTTCTATGAATTTCTTTGCAAAATTGTTTTGTACCCTAGCGGACTTAGGGAAAAAATTGTCCTTAACTCGAGGAGTTGATCATGTTGGATTCATGAAGGAATCCTCTATCCAATGCCATATGAGTTTGAAATTTTCGAATTCATATGATATTTTTCGTCTAATTTCTTTTAACATAATGCTTGAATTTTTTTTGGACAGTTTCAAATATGCTGAATAAAAAATCAATAACATAAAATATACACAACAAAAAAATTTCAAAATACACCACTATCTTCATTTACAAGTCCTCTTCAAAAGGGTCCTCTTGGTTTTTTAAATACATGTCTGCAAAATGCAATTGAAATATTACTTCACCAACTTCAAAAAATAATAAAAATTATAATTTTGCATAAAAAAATAAATTTTTAAGATGAAAATTTTACTTTTCTTTGTGTATGTCAAAATTTGTGTCAAAATTTGCAAGGACAAGAATTTCATTTAAAATTTTGCGAATAAATATCATTAGGAAAACAACATAATTCTCCACAAATTATATTTTTTATCCGAATCAAAATTCACAATGATTATATGAATTTTAAGGGCTTTAATTCTATAAAAGAGTACAATTTTGAAATTTCATCGCCACATTTGGCCCAAAAGTGTAACTCATCTTCATGCATTCACCAAAAACGTTCACTTCCCTTATGCACTACACACGAGAAAATTTGGGCCTCGCTCTAATATTAAATGAAGTCTTCTTTTAGTGTGTAACTATTAACTATGTTCAGTACAATGTATGAATCTGCACATTAGCATTTAGTGCAACGTATCAAAAAAACTTGATGTTTTGTGATAATTATAAGATACATTGTTGAGAAACCACATTTGTGAAATGTAGAGGTGCTAACAAGAGCTATGTGTGGAGATAAGAGAAAGCAGAGAAGCGTTATGAATAATAAAAATTTTGACTGCACTTTCGAACTCCGCACAAAGAAAATGTTGACTACCCTTCTGCACTGCACACAATTAAAATGTTTATTGCCCTTCTACATTCTGCACTTATCGTGATTATGAAAACATGTAAATAACGATAAATTGTGAAATGAAATCATTTGTTATTAACGTGAAAATGAAATCCCCGCAAAAATAAAGATAGCCTTAATATCTAAGACACATTGTTGATGGGCCACATGTGCGAAGTGCGGAGGTGCCGACAAGATTTGTACGCAGAGATAAGCGAAAGCAGAGAAGCGCTTAGTATAATAAAATTCTAGATTCCAATTCTGCACTCCACACAAAGAAAACATTCATTCCCCTTCTACATTGTGGCCCTAGTATCTAATATCAATGGAAGTATTATGTTAACGATTAACTATGTTCAACGCAATGTATGAATCTGCACCTTCATATTTCATACATTGTATCAAAAAACCATGGAATCATTCTAACTTATTCATAAACTAACACAAAAGTCCTTTTGTGTGAATAAGAAAATATTAGAAGAAATGAAACAACAACGCACAAGATCGGAGGTGCCAACAAGATCTATGTGCGGAGATATGCGAAGGCAGAGAAGTGTTTCATACAATAAAAATTGTGACTCCACTTCCACGCTCCACAAAAATAAAATGGTCATTTCCCTTCGGCATTGTGCATGAGAAAATTTGGGCCCCGCTCTAATATTAAATGAAGTCTCCTGAATCTGCAACTTATCATTTCGTACAATGTATCAAAAAATATTGATATTTCATTATAATTCTAAGACACATTGTTGAGTGACCACATGTGTGAAGTGTGGAGGTGCCAACAAGAGCTACTTGCGGAGATAAGTGAAAGTGAAGAAGCACTACATACAATAAAAGCTTCAAATCCACTTTCACACTCCGCACAAAGAAAAAGTCACTGCCATTTTGCATTGCACACAATTAAAATGTTTATTTCCCCTCCACACGCCACACTTCTTGCACTTATGTGAACATGTAAATGATATTCTCAAATAATGAGAAAATGTGGGCCCTGCAAAAAGAAACATGCCTTTAATCGATTAATTATTGGTATAGAAAGGGACTATGTTACTTTGCAGCTATTACCCTTGTTACTTTTACTATTAAACATATATTAAGGATTCATCCAAATGCATTACCATCTTTTTCAACTATTTCACACCAAAATTTGAAAACCTTATCCTTAATTTTCATGAGACACCTCTCAAATAAATCTCTTATAAACTCGACATCTGAAAAAATGTGTTCATACTTACACAAACTCAAGCCACCTTTTAAAATTTTGGCAAGCATGTAGCTCATACAGTTCAAGACCTGCAAATTTCACATCTTAAGGATCAAAACACAAAAAATGGAAGAAATGCAGTGCAAACAGTGAGAATGTAAATTGTAAGTAGTGTGGAAATCCAAAACATGAAGATGTGGTTTGTTATAGACCACCTTAGATCCATATTAAGTTCAGATCTACCAAGAGCCGAGAAAGCTAAAATCTCATGAAATGTAAAGAGATTTTATCCTTCTCATTGCTTGGTAGATCTTGAGTTAAGATGGATCTCAGCTTGTTTATTTTCCCCCTTTATATAGGTTATATTTCACATGAATACCATGGGTGGATATATATATATATATATATATATATATATATCATGGGAAAAAACATTAGTTGTCAAAACCTAGATCTAAAAAACCACAAACGATAAATTGACTATTTTACCTCTATTTTATTTTAATTATTAATTCTTTTTTTTTCTTTTTTTTTACTTTATTTTGTTTCATTTTTTATTTTTATTTTTATATGCAATTTTTGACCCAGTGAAAATGTTCACAGGACATGACAAGGCGTTACAACATCTTTACCATATTGAGAAAGAGTCTTTTGGCACAAAAATTCTAACATTACAACATCTTTACCATATTAAACTAGAGAAAAAATTTTGACACAAAAATTCTAACATCTAAAAAAACATTCTAATCACTAAAAATAAAGTTTTCCCACTTTGTTACCATAGGGGAACTGGTTCTGTTAAAAAAATTATGTTTAATTTACTCGTTGATTATGATATATGAATCAATGGACAAACTTTTTTTGCTCCGTGAACTCATCAAAGAATCGAAGTCGTCTTGGCTAATAGCCTTGCTTAAAATCATTAAAGATTAATATCTTTGTAAAACCATTTTGCTTAAAAACATTAAAGATTAATATCTTTATGAAACCGTTTTTGGATGTGATCGTGAAGCATGTGAATTCTCTCAAAACAACACCTTCCTTACATGATATTCTAGGCTATCTAAAATATGTTACCATTAAAAAGTGATATTCTAGGTTATCTTAAATAAAATATGTTATCATTAAAAAGAGTTCATCATGTTTTTTATTTATTTTTAATTGTATTAAATATATATGTTTCTAATATTGATTTGGTTTTATTATTATTGATATATTATTGTGTCTAGAGTTATTTTTTAGCTAAGTATGGTAAAAATGTTGCAATATAATGTTTAATATTTTGATTAAGTTAAATTATATAAAAATGAAAATTATATAAAATATTTAAAAAAATTAAAATATTACTATAATGTAAATAAAATATTTTAGATCTATCTTAACTCTTTATTTATAGTACATAATTGAATTATAAAAATTAATACTTGTAAAATATTAAACTTACTCGTGTAATCTTTGTTGTAATACTGACTTTTCTAGATTTTTAAGGTATCAAAATTATAGTGAGCTCGGGAGGCTTCTCTCCAAGCTTTTTGAGCATAGGAATAAAATCTTAAATCAAACTAAATAACTCTTTTCTTTAGATCTGATAGACCAAAGATTGGTTTCAGTGGACGTTAACCATCATCATCATCATCATCAAGTACTTCTAATAACAATTGTAATGATATAAATTATATTACTATTGTTATAATGATATAAATTATATTATTGTTGATATTTTATATTGATTGAAAATAATTGCGCTACAACACCTGTCAGAAATAAAGAAGGTAAAATGTTATATGCGGTATACTCGGTTCCAATCTCAATAAACCTAATTAGAATGAAAATAAATAAATAAAATAAAATAAATAAATAAATAAAATAAAATTGTTAAAACATATTTGGTAAACAATGTTTTCCAAAAAAATTTAATAAATAAATAAATAAATAATAATAATAATTCATCATAATTTTTCATTTTTTATATTATATAATTAAATTATAAAAATCAACACTTAGAAATATTATATTCGTGTATTGACTTATAAATCCTTCTTAATATTTAATTTAAAACATCCCATTTTGCAATTTAAAATTTGTTTGTATTTGTACTGAAAAAATATTTCCCTAATGTAAGTACATCAAATTCAAATATTACCTCTTCCCAATTAGCCCTTTCATTGTCCTATTTTTCAAATTTTCACAAATGAAATCAAATGGAATGTTATGTAACATGTTATATATTATTTTTTAAAGTTGTATTAATCATATATGTGTGAGGAAAATTTGAAATATTTTTAAAATTGTATTAGTTATATAAGTATGAAATTATATTAATTATAAATATATCTAATTATATTAATTATATATGTAATAGAGAGAAATTTAAAATGTTAAAAAAATATAAGATTGATAAACTATTTTATATATGAATATTGTCAATTCAAAATCTCAAAAATCTAGTTAACAAAAACACCTCTCACAATTATATATTAAAAATTTTGTTATAAAAAATAAAAATTATATTACTAATTAAATCAATTATATTAATAGTAATTAAAATTAATTCAACGACACAACCATATAAATAACAATCCATGTTGGGATGAGTTTCGAGGATCATACAAGGACAGGGAGGAGGGAGGTTTAACCCTCGTACACGCAGCAATCATAATGTGATTTTGTGCTAGCAGGTGGACATTGGGACAATGCCCAGCTAACCTTTTCGATGCAATATTAGTTATATTTACAAGTATAGCAGGAGTGATGGAAAAGTTGGTATACCAGGAAATAAGAACAAGGATTGCAGGGAAAATTGATTTCGTCGTGGAGAGTCTCCTCGAAGCCACTAGTTGGTTCTCTGGGGAAACGGAAAATTGCGGGTTGCAGAGCGTCAAAGATCACTTATGTGCCCATTGGTTGGGACCCTGGTGCGAATTATTCTCAGGGATTTTAATTGTTGGAAACCTCTTGGTTTTTCATCGTCCCTTCTAAAACCAAGTGGTGCTGGAGAGTAGTCATGTGGATATCCTCGGTGGACGTGGAGAGTAGTCATGGAAGGAGTATAGTTGTCACTCGGTTATGAAGTGTAATCTAGACCTTAAGGAAGGAAAAGGAAAAGGAATTTACTAATTGATTAGAACTATGCTTAAATTAACCTTGGGATATAGATTGATTATTAGGTAACTTCAATTAGACTTCCAAATATATATCAATAAGTTACTAGAAATAAATACAATGCTAAAAATAAAATATGGTTTACCTCCACATTAGACTATGTGTGCAATTTATTGAATTGCAATATAACCACACTTGAAGTAAGAGAGGAAAGGGGAAATATGCTACTTAGTTTAAGAGAGGCAAGCATATTTGATCCTCTTAAAAAAATCTAAAAAATTAAGTTTTTTGTTGAAATTCCAACACGAAATTGCAGCACACGCACTAGTGTGGGACCACAAGTCTTAGTGATACATTAGTGTGAAGGCCAATTTAATTAATTAAATTGGTGCAGTGTCTAATTTAATTTTCTCTTAATTAAATTCGACAATAAAATATAATCTTATCTCATAATCACTTGTAATAGTTAACTGAGTGTGATAAACTTAGTTAGCTCATGTATTTAGAGTTGAGGGTGGTTGGTGAGGCATGCAGAGTGATTCTATTAGTAATGGAGTTCTAATTGCAATTGGCACATTAGTTTAATCCATGAGTAATCAGTTAACTCATTTAGGTGAGTTAAATTCAGTTGGACTAGTTGTAACTGTTTGTTGCACTAGTGAGAGATCAAGTGAATTAAATAATATTTAATTCACAATCAGTGATCTACCATGAAACTCATGATTTACTATTAATAGCTGCATGCATGTCATTTCCAGTGGAGACCCAATTGAAATAAAGATTAAAGGGATGTTAACTATCATTTGTGTGATTAGTAGGTTGCCCGCATGCAACCATACATCCATTGGATTGCCCATGATCCTTGCACAATTTTGGAAGGCTAAAATTCCTAAAGAATAGGGATTGCATTCCACATGAATTGCGCAATCAAGGCACGCTGATTAGAGGTTGAGAATTGGCTAAGTGTTGGTTGATTTTGTCCAGGTTAGTGTGAGACAGTTGTGAGAGTGCGGGAGACTCTTGTGAGAATAGTGCATTGTAATTGTTTCATGATTCCATGGTGAATATACAATAGAAGATAGATGGGTTTTGAGAAGCAAGGTTTCCCCAAGAAATTATCTGTGTTGTGGTTTGATTTTATTATTTATTTACTTCTTGTGATTGGCGGTCGTGTTTGTTTTTCGCAATTGATTTGTAGAAGGATTCACTATCTAGCTTTAGTACATTGCTTGATCGGATTGAATCCATTAATATACATATGTTTTTATAATTTCTACATGGTATCAAAGAACACGAAATCACTATAGTGGAGGAGAAGTTGAGTTTGTGACTGAATAGAATTCGAATTTGCAAAAGTATTCTTGGTGCGACAGGCAGATCAGGATGGAAATGGCTTTCAATGGCTTGAGATTGGAGTATGCACTCGAGGGAAGTTTCAATTATATTGCGTGGAAAGATAGGATGGAGGCAGTACTGGAGGACAATCGATTGAAATAATTCATTGATTGATCATATTTGGATCAAGGACCTAAGTGATAGCTCAAATTTCAAAGTGTTCAAAAGTGTTCCAAACCTAAGCGACCGGGTAGATCTCATCTTCTTGATTCTGACGCCATGAACATTTCAAAAAACCGACACTATATGAAGAATTTATCGCGATTTGAAAAGTCCAGTAAACTGCAATTTTTGACATTTGACCAGTTGGATGGGTTTTTGAAAAGTCAAAAAAAAAAATATATATATATATATATATATATATATATATTCCAGAGAATATTCTTAGAATATTCCATGTAATATTCCTTGAAATATTCCTTTTGGGCGAATTGCAGGTTGACAAGTGTTCAATTATTATTGGCAGGATTTTAAAGGTCCAATGGGAAGGTGCCACGTGGCCAGCCCTGAGGCTGCCACATGGCCCTTGAACATTGTTGCAAAATTTTGTTTGGGTCCCAGCAGGAATCGAATGGTTGACCTCACTCCGGCTAGCCTGCTCGCGTGCCAACACGCCATACAACAGTTCTTACAATGTATAGAACTTTGGACGTATTTGAAGTTTATGTGTGCATATGGGGGGTCCCGGAAGGGCCAGCACCGAGGGCCAGCCCCTCCCCAGGTGGCCTCCAGCCCGTGACCCCAGGCCAAGGGCTTAAGCCCCCAACCATAAGCGGCTTGTGACACATCACATGGCAACAACAAAAGCTATCGCATTAAACCTTAACTGCAACCACCATTTAGTCCGTCAGCTTTTTACGCCACTGTTTGGATTGTCACATGGCCATTAAATTTCTCTACGGTCAGTTTAAACTCCGATGTTTATTACAACTGTTACATTGGTCACATGGCGGGTTTTTTGGATATGGTTGCTCTGAAATTTGTGTTAACGCACTCCAAGATCCGGTTTAAAAGGATTTAACCCATACCATAAGCAGAGTTTCGCTGACAGTTAGGGAGACCGCAGGTTTGGGGGTTGGCATGTGGCCACCCCCTACCCTTAACAATAAATTCTATGATTACCACTAGAGAAGGAATACAAGCATGCCCCAAAATTTGCGAAATTTTCCAAACTTATCTCCAGTTAAGTGCAATTGCTCCAGATTTAGTGGAGTCGTTTTAGGGGTTACTGGGCAAAATTTGTTTATGCTCTATCCTGAGCATTATTCGTCCATTATGGGAGTGTGAATATTCAATTTCGACTTTATTGGACATTCCAAACTCATTGGTGAGGGTTTTAGAGACATTAGAGAACTTATGAGTGTGATTTTTCTTCATAGAAGTTCTAGGGGACACTGGGGCCACCAAGGGCTAGCAGCAGAACGAGGCCTAGCCAGGGCAGCTAGAGGCCGTACTCAGAAATCCAATAGTAAATTTTGGATGTTTCAGACATTATGGATCTAATGGTGAGGTTTTTAGAGCTAGCAGAGGAATTTTGAAGGCCGATATTCTTCACAGAAGTTCTAAGGGCCACTAGACCACCAGGTGCCAACAGGAGAATGAGTTTTATCCAAAGCAGCCAATATCCATTCTCAACAAACCAATAGTCTATTTTGACTATTTTGAGCCTTATAAATCCATTTAAGGGATTTGCAAAATCTTTTGAATACTTTTAAGTTCGAGATGCTTCAAAGAAGTTTTCATTGAACATAGAGCCAAGGGGTGCCACCAGGTGTTGGAGGCATAACTGGAGCAACCGGAGGAAAATTTCAGTAAATGAATAATCTATTATGAATATTTTGGAAATTTTGAATCCATTGAAGGGATTTTCAGAGTCATTTGGAGATTTCTGAAGGTCTACAAGCCATAGGGAAGTTTCAGGTAGCCTAGGTCCAACAGTGGATGGAGGCCTAGATTGGGGAGCTAGTGCTTATTTGGAGAAAATGATCAGTATATTTTGGATGTCTGATATGTGTTGGAGATAGTAGGTGAGTTTTAAAGGATATAAAAAGACTTCTAGGTAATTTTGTGCCAAAGAGAAGCTTAAGGAATCTTAAGGGCATCGACAAAAGAGGTCAAGTCAAAGGAAGCCTAGTTCTATTTTCAGTGAGATGGCAGCCATTCCAGGGGTATGAAGGTATTATAAACCCAATGGTATAGTCCAAATAACCATTGGAGTTGATTATTTTACTTGTAAAATATATTATCCATCATAATCCAAAAGAGCCAAGTCAATTGACAAGGGCTCAAGGAGACGTAGCCCATGATATTCGGGTGAACTCCTATATTAAATTTGTTGTTATGTGTTGATGATTATTTGTTGCACTTTATGGTTGTTGTACATGGTTAATATCAGCAAAAACAAAATTATAATTCCTCACCCATAAAGGTTTAAACAGTTAAAAAACACATACACCTAAATCAAGAATTCAATTTTGCACAATCAATAAAAAGATAAATAATAATTTGTGTAACTAAGTGGGAGGTACTTGAAAAGCATAAAAAGTTATCCACCCATTTTAGATCAAGTGGTATCAGAGCAATAGGTTTCTTGTTTGACTTGAAAGGTGTTTAACAGTGCAAATAATTTAACTGTTTTCAAATTGACTGATGCTTACAAGTTTGAGTTTGCTAGATGTGAAGGGGAGCTACTGCTAGCTATGTCCAGAAGAGGACAAGAAGGAAGAAGGCTGAAGGAATTCTCCTTACCCAAAGGACCTCAAGGCAACCCTTGAAGCACAAGAGGGATTGTATGCAAAATTCTCTTGAATATTCTTTGCAAAAAGGCTGCTTGAAGAAGAGCTTGACTTTACAGCGATTTTGTTTATAAGCTTTGTCAATTGTTTTTGAAAGCTTTATGAATTTTTGTTGAATTTATTTAGTTCATTGACATAATAATGAAAACTTCATCAAATGATGTTTCTAAATCCTCTACCTTCACAAGATTATTCGATGAAGAGATGAAGTAAGACTTCTACATCCTGAAAGATATGGTGGAAATTTTGTATGAAGATGGAAGAGAAAGCATTAGAATTCAAGAGAAATTGGTTGCTATGAAGCAAGAGAAAGAAGGACTTATTCAAAGAATGCATGAGATGGAGATGTAGCTCCATCATGCTCAAGAGGGCTTAACCAAACACATTCTTGAAGCGGAGGTAAATCAATCATATTTGTCTTCAAATTCCTCTTTAGAAATATGTGTAGGTTCATTTGAAAATCACACTAGAGGTATAGGGCCCAATTTTATGTTTAAAATGGGCTATGAAGGAAAGGTTCTAGGCAAACATGCATAAGGCATGATTGATCCTATTTTGGTTGAGGAAAGGCCTAAGAAGTTTATTCTAGGCTATGTTCAATGTTATAGCAAAAACTCTACAGCCATGAAGGCATTTGAGATAGCTCCAAAGAGAAATTTTGTTGCAATTTCTAAACCATAAACATGTCAAGTTTTTTTTCAAGTTGATTGCCATTTTTTGAAGCCTATGTTGCAGCAAGATATTTGTAGACATGCAGCTTATGGCGAGCAAGAGAGTTCCGACAGGTATCAAGACATGAACACTAATGTTAGTCTTCAAAATAAAGTTGGAACCTCTTCAAGTTCATCTCCTCATGAAGGTAAAAAAGGTGGACATGAAAAGCAGCATTTGAGGTATAATTCTCCCATAGTCAAGTTGATTATGTTTATGTTAAGCATGGCAATTCTACATGCGTGAATGGAAGAAAGAGTTGATGTTCCTATTGTGGTATGTGTAACCATGAAGTTTCAAAATGATGGAAGAGGATGAAGGCATACAAGAAATAGTTGAAGTGAAGGCAACTTGCTCAAAAGATGAAAAATACTTGCACACATTTCGAGAAGAAGGGACATGTTATTTCTCAATGTTGGACATTGCATCCAACTAATCATCCCAAGAATTTGAAGCAATAGGATAAAAATACTGGTGAAATTGGAACCAAATATTCCATCATTAATGTGAGAACATATATTTCACATGAAGAGATTTTTAGTAGCAAAAATTGCCATGGAAGTGGCTTGGTAAGAAGTGGTTTGACTTCTTCACAAAATAAGACATACATTCATTTGTACATATGAAAATTTCAGTCATGTATGCATTTCTGTTGAAAACTTACATTTGTTTGAGCCACCTTTGATCGGTGATCAAGGACATGATGTTCAGCTACCCTCTATTAAATATTTCTCGCCAGAAATTTTTGAGTGAGCTCAAGGAATAAAATTCCTGACAAAAGGACAAGAGCATCTAAGAGGGTAAGTGTTGACTACCTTCGAGTTTGGGGCTTAGAGGAACTAAGCCAATCAAGGAAAAGTGTATAGAGGCTGGAAATGTGAGGATGTTGTACTCTAATTTACTGAACAGGTAATCAGTCTTTTGGGGTCCAAAAGATTCATAATGGGGAGGAGTGATCAGATTTGGGTCAAGGACCTAAGCGATAGCTTAAATTTCAAAGTGTTCGAAAGTGTGTTGAACTTGAGTGACCGGATAGATCTCGCCTTCCTGATTCTGGCACCACAAACGGTTTGAAAAACCGACACCGTATGAGGAAGTTATCGCGATTTGAAAAGTCCAGTAAACTAC
The DNA here is from genome assembly GCA_034641835.2 of Pinus albicaulis. NCBI lineage: Eukaryota > Viridiplantae > Streptophyta > Pinopsida > Pinales > Pinaceae > Pinus > Pinus albicaulis. The sequence goes on along the minus strand of CM076576.1, from coordinate 649,512,265 downwards.
AATTTTTGACATTTGACCAAGGTTGACTGGGTTTTTGAAAAGTAAAAAAAGAGAATATTCCTCGTAATATTCCTTTTGGGAAAATTGCAAGCTGACAAGTGTTCAATTATTATCGGCAGGATTTTGAAGGTCCAATGGGAAGGCGCCACGTGGCCCTTGAACAGTGTGGAAAAAATTTGTTTGGGTCCCCGCAAGAATCGAACGGTTGACCTCACTTCGGCTAGCCTACCCACATGCCAACGCACCACACAACAGTTCTTACAATGTATAGAACTTTGGACATATTTGAAGTTTATGTGTGTATATGGGGGGGGAGGGCCAGCCCCTCCCCACGTGGCCTCCGGCCCATGACCCCGGACCAAAGGCTTAAGCCCTTAACTGTAAGCGACTTGCGACATATCACATGGCAACAACAAAATCCATCGCATTAAAGCTTAACTGCAACCACCATTCAGTCCACCAGCTTTTTACGCCACAGTTTGGATTTTCACATGCCCATTAAATTTCTCTGCGGTCAGTTTAAACTTCAAAATTTATTACAACTATTACATTGGTCACATGGCAGGGTTTCTGGATACAGTTGCTTCGACAGTTGTGTTAGTGCACTCCAAACTCCGGTTTAAAAGGCTTTAACCCACAGTATAAGCGGAGTTCCGCTAACAGTTAGGGAGACCGCGGGTTTGGGGGTTGGCATGTGGCCACCCCCTACCCTTAACAATAAATTATACAGTTAACGCTGGTGGAGGAATAAAAGAGTGCCCCAAAATTTTTGGAATTTTTCAAACTTATCTCGAGTTAAGTGCAGTTGCTCCAGATTTAGTGGAGTTGTTTTAGGGGTTACTGGACAAAATTTGTTTATGCTCTATTTTGAGCATTATTCGTCCATTCTGGGAGTGTGAATAGTCAATTTAGACTTTATTGGATATTCCAAACTCACTAGTGAGGGTTTCAGAGCCATTAGAGAACTTTTGAGCATGATTTTGCTTCATATAAGTTCTAGGGGCCACTAGGGCCACCAGGGGCCAGCAGCAGAATGAGACCTAGCCAAGGCAGCTAGAGGCCTTACTCAGGAATTCAATAGTAAATTTTGGATGTTTCACACATTTTTGATCTGATGGTGAGGTTTACATAGCCAGAAGAGAACTTTTGAAGGCTGATATGCTTCAGAGAATTTCCAAGGGCCACCAAGGCCACCTGGTGCCAGCAGGAGAATGAGGCCTATCCAGAGCAGCCAATATCCATTCTCAGCAAACCAATAGTCTATTCTGAATATTTTGAGCCTTTTGAATCCATTGAAGGGATTTTCATAAGCTTTTGAAGACTTTTTAAGGTCGATATGATTCAAAGGAGTTTTCAGTGAACTTAGAGCCAAGGGATGCCACCAGGTGTTGGAGGCGTAACCGGAGCGGTCGGAGGCCAATTTCACTAATTGAATAGTTTATTATGACTATTTTCGACATTATTAATCAATTTAATGTATTTTCAGAGTCATTTGGATACTTTTTCAAGTCAATAAGCCACAGGGAAGTTTCAGGCAACCCAGGGCCAACAGTGAATCGAGGCCTAGATTGGGGAGCCAGTGCTCATTTGGAGCAAATGATCAATATATTTTAGATGTCAAATATGTGTTGGAGATATTATGTGAGGTTTAAAGGATATTAAAGGACATATAGGGAGTTTTGTGAGAAAGATAATCTCAGGGAAGCTCAAGGGCACCGGTAGAAGAGGTCAAGTCAAAGGAATCCTAGTTCTATTTTCAGCGAGATAGCAGCCATTCCAGGGGTATGCTGGTATTATAAACCCAACGGTATAGTACAAATAACCATTGGATTTGATTATTTTACTTGTAAAATATATTTTCCATCATAATCCCAAAGAGCCAAGTCAATTGACAAGGGCTGAAGGAGACATAGCCCACGATATTCGAGTGAACTCCTATATTAAATTTGATGTTATGTGTTGATGCATATTTGTCGCACTTTATGGTTTTTGTACATGCTTAATATCAGCAAAAACAAAATTTTAATTTCTCACCCATAAAAGTTTAAACAGTTAAAAAACACATACACCTGAATCAAGAATTCAATTTCTCACATTCAAGAGTAAGCTAGATCTTAATTTGTTTAACTGAGTGGGAGGTGATTGAAAAGCATAACAATTTATCCACCCATTTCATATCATTGATAATGACATTCCCAAACCCGCTGCAGCAAATGCCGCAAATCTTGATGCTTGGCAAAAGAAGGTTGCAAAGGCGAGGAGGATCTTACTGAAGGGAGTACGAGACCACATTGTCTCAAATCTCCATGTCAAAGCAATACCATATGAAATGTGGAAAGCTTTGACAGATCTATTTCATAGCAACAGTGATCATAGAAAATTGGCACTGAAGGACAAGCTCAGGAAAATCAAAATGGAGAAAGGTGACATCATTCTGAAATATTTAACAAAGTTTTTCCAATGTTGGGATGATATTGGGAGAGTCGGAATTACTGTCGTGGATGATGACTTGGTGAGCCTAGCTCTTCTAGGACTTCCCAAGAGTTGGCATAGTTATCAGGACTCTGTCAATGGGAGGGAGAAGCTGCCAAATTGGGAACGACTTTGGTCGAATTTGGTGCAAGAAGAATTTAGGCAGAATACCAGGGATGGATCTTCATCTAAGACATATGATGAACAAAATTGTGCTTTGGCTGCCAAGGTGAAGAAGGGGAAAGGAAAGAAATTTCATTCCGAATCTGAGTTTGGTAAATATGGCAAGAAGCGCATCATGTCCAGAGTGAAGTGTTTTCAATGTCACGAGCATGGATATTATGCCACTAATTGTTCGCAAAAGAATAACAACAAGAAGGCTTCAGGATTTGCAGTTGGCGAGGCTTTGGCCTCACAATTTGAGCTTTAATTATCGCTCATTTCTTGCATGGTTTCAAGTGAAATGGGATCGGCGTGGTACTTGGATAGTGGTTCATCCTTTCATATGACGGGAGACAAAGAACTTTTCAGTATCTTGGAGGAGAAGGACCTCCAGATGCATATCGAAATGGGTGATGACAGGTGGTACAGTGCTACCAGGATTGGTACAATTACCTTCCAAAGACAGTCAAGAAAACCCTTCCTATTAAAATATGTAATGCGTGTACCAAGCTTGAATAAAAAATTATTTTCAGTCGCAATGTTGGAGGATAGAGGCTATGATGTTGTTTTCAGTGAAGGAAAAGTTTTCCTTCGACACAAAGCAATAGGACAAGCCAAGAATATTGGGATTCATGTGAATAATCTCTATAAACTTGATGTATATGGTTACGCAGCATTCATGGGTAAGGCGGACAAAGTGGTGAGCCGGGATGAGGGTAAGTTATGACACAGGAGATTGGTCCATCTACACCACGGAGCCTTGAAGGTCATGTAGCATATTTATAAGGGTATTCCCAAGGGTACTCTTGCGTAGATAGACACATGCAAGGGATGTACTATGGGGAAGTATGCAAAGGCCACTTTTCACAAGAAGGAGAACCGAGCTTCGGAATTCCTTGAGAGAGTTCACTCAGACGTGTGTGGACCATTCTCTACTGCTTCTACAACAAAACATACGTACTATGTGATCTTTTTTGATGAGTTTTATATAAAGTTTTGGATCTACTTCATGCAGAAGAAAGATCATATTTTCTCAAAATTTCTTGAGTTCAAAGCACTGGTGGATAAATACACAGGGAAGCATGTGAAGGCTCTTAGGAGCGACATTGGTGGTGAGTACATCTCCAATGAATTCAAGAAATTTTTTAGCAAAGAAGGAATTCGGAGAGAGTTGATTGTGCATCATAACCCACAACAGAATGGGGTCGCAGAATGAAAGAATAGAACAATTTTGGGTGCAACACAAGTGATGTTGAATGGTGAAAACTATGTTTCGCAATGGACTTATTGAGGAAGAAGTGTACATGGAGAAGCCATAAGGTTTCGAGATCTTTGACAATGAGTCGCATGTGTGTCGACTCAAGAGGGCACTGTATGGTCTGAAGCAAGCACCTCATGCTTGGTACACTTGGATTGAAAACTATTTCATTGGGTTGCACTTCACCAAAAGTGAAGCGGATGCAAAACTGTACTAGATTGTGGTTGATGTTAAGCTCCTGATTATCGTACTTTATGTTGATGATATAATTTTGACAGGTGATGAGAAGTTGATAACTTCTTGCAAGGAGGATCTTGCAAGGGAGTTAGAAATGAATTACATGGGACTCCTTCGTTATTTCCTTGGTTTGGAAATATGGCAGAGGGATGGTGAACTATTTTTTTCTCAAGGCAAGTATGCCAAAGAGATTCTGGGTAAGTTTCACATCGAGAGTTGTAAACCCATTGAGACTCCTCTTCCAGGAAATTGGAGGAAATAGGATGCTAATTCAAGAGAAGTAGTGGACACTATTGTCTACAGGCAGCTAGTAGGTTCACTGATGTACTTGGTGAACACCAAACCATACATTTGCTATGCATTTAACCAGCTAAGTCAAGCTATGGTTAATATGACCAAGATATTTTGGAAGGTGAGGAAGCATGTCTTGAGATATCTCAAGGGCACTACATAGTATGGATTATGGTACAGACGGATAGAGGGAGTGAAGCTTCAAGGCTTCATGGGTGCATATTGGGCAGGAAATCCATCAGACGGAAAGATCACATCGGGAGGGATCTTCAGCATAGGATTGACAGCAGTTTCTTGGTACAACAGGAAGCAGCAATCTATGGCACTCATTTCCTCCGAGGTAGAGTACATGGAAGCAGGTCAAGCTGCATGTGAGGCCATCTGGATGAGAAAGATCCTAGTTGGTTTTTTTGGTTCTCAGATGGTTTCGACGATGATAAATTATGATAACCAGAGTTTCATTAAACTCTCGTTTAATCTGGTATTCCATGATAGTTCCAAGCACATATACATCTGGTACCACCATCTCATAGATTGTGTTCAGAGGCGCATTATGTTACTTCAGTACATGCCCACAGAAGATAAGGATGCATATATTCTGATGAAGGCACTCTCCAGGAGAAATTCGAATACCATAGAGGCAAGATCAGGGTGGTATATAATCCCTTTCTTGTTCAGAGGGAGTGTTGAAATTCCAACAAGAAGTTTCAGTGCACACACTAGTGTGGGACCACAGGTCCTAGCGATACATTAGTGTGAAGGCCAATTTAATTAATTAAATTGGTGTAGTGTCTAATTTAATTTTCCCTTAATTAAATTGGACAATAAAATGTAATCTTATCTTATAATCACTTGTAATAGTTAACTGAGTGTGATAAACTCATTTAGCTCATGTATTTCGAGTTTAGGGTAGTTGGTGAGGCATGAAAAGTGATTCTATTAGTTATGGAGTTCAAATTGCATTTGGTGAATTAGTCTAACGCATGATTAATCAGTTAACTCAGTTAGGTGAGTTAAATTCAGTTGGACTAGTTGTAATTGTTTGTTGCACTAGTGAGAGATCAAGTGAATTAAATCATATTTAATTCACAATCAGTGATCTGCCATGCAACTAATGATTTATTATTAATATTTGCATGCATGTTAGTTCAAGTGGAGACCCAGTTGAGACAAAGGTTAAAGGGATGTTAACTATCAGTTGTTTGATTAGTAGGTTGCCCGCATGCAACCAGACATCCATTGGATTTCCCATGATCCTTGCGTAGTTTTGGAAGGCTTAAATTCCTAAAGAATAGGGATTGCATTCCACGTGAATTGCGCACGAAAGGCAGGTTGATTAGAGGCTTAGAATTGGCTATGTGTTGGTCGATTTTGTCTGGGTCAGTGTGAGACTGTTGTGAGAGTGCAGGAGACTCTTGTGAGAAGAGTGCATTGTAATTGTTTCATGATTCCATGGTGAATATACAATAGAAGATAGAGGGGTTTTGAGCAGTAAACTTTCCCCGGAAAATTATCTGTGTTGTGGTTTGATTTGATTCTTTCTTTATTTGTTGTGATTGGCGATCATGTTTATTTTCAGCAATTGATTTGTAGAATAATTCAGTATCTAGCTTTAGTACATTGCTTGATTGGATTGAATCCATTTATATACATATGTTTGTATAATTTCTACACCTTCTTGCTGAACAAATTTGAAAAAACCATCTCCAAAACGATACAGTCCCTGCACTACTAAATCAAGCATACAATTATTCAAGAATAATGTCATCAAGTGATACTATCCTAAATGGTACTTGAGGATAAAGATAAATACTTGTTGAGTACCTACATATTAGTCCAAATAAACAATCGTTAAAGCAGAAAAAAATTATTCAATAATAGTCGTAGTTAAGAAACGAATTAGTTCATTGAATCAATATGCGAATAAAGAAACCTATACCATAAACATAAAAAAAATAGTCCAACTACATCTACGATACATGTATGAAAGAATGTCAGCTCATTGAGCTTATGATTGTAAGTGTAATATTCCAAGTACACTATTACATGAATGAAACATTGTATCCAATAGCGGAACATGAAGCCACAACTTACTTCTCCAAATAATGATCTATCTCCTATGTATGACAAGAGAATCCAAGGCAAGCCCTCCAGACTCTAAGGCCTCCAAAATCCCCTTTGCTTGAGCTATGATGATTTATTTATAACAAGCTCAATGACCTTTAAGATTCCTCATTACTCTTCTACTTCTACGACTATTTATATTCTAACATGACTCCTTACATTCCAATATGTGGTCATTCATATTCCACTTGTGTCCCTTGGAATTCATTACATAACATCTATTACATAAGAAAACATTACAAATGAGGCAACAACTATATAAGACTAAATGACAAAGGGACAAAGACTCGTCAAATGGATAATTCAATTTCTTCTACATGGAGTTTAATTGTGATGTGAGTGTGCCAAGCTCTGAACTCTGTGGAGATGTTTTTTACCCAAGCTGGAAAGTCCTCAATGTAGCACATCTTAGCCTTCAATGCATCTGGCAATATTTGTAGAAATTGTATGGCATATGCATGTATATATCCAAATTCTCCTGATCTAACAATATTTATCTTCTTTCTAAATACAGAATCATTCCACTGTTAACCTTTTGCGGAAATTTAAAACTCAATTGCAAACACATGAAGCAATAAAAAAAATCGCACATAACACAATTGTTTAATGGAAAATCCTAAAGCTAAAAACCTCAACTGTCGTATATTATATATCATGGAGATCATGTAACAATCTCATACAAAGCTTATTACATCAAGCTCTCAGTACAATACAATCGTCACACACTAACATGAAGAAATCTGCAAATCCATGCACTGATTTCTTGCCACTTGATGGCCTGCCTCCACTGCGCAATCCCTGCTAAAGAAGACCCCTGAATGAATTCAAATCTACCTTGCCTTGACTACGCAATCCTCATTGGCAACTCCAATGTGTGTGTGATGCAATAAATGCATTATTATAGTTACAACAGATAGTCCATCTTACCCTTTCACCTATCTCTCCATTGGGTCTCCACTGGAACTAACATGCACTGTAGTTAACTGTTGTATTCGTTCAGTTTTTAGTGAGTTATTAGTTTTGAATTAATTAACTAATTAATTCACTTAACTCTCACTAGTGTATCTTTCAGTTAGACTAGATACAACTAGCTCAACTAAGTTTAATTCACTTAACTAAGTTAAACTGAATAAAAACTCCATAAACTACTCTTGCAACTCTGTCATAACTTTTCCACTTCAATTCTAACTGAGTCCTCCATGCATGAGCCACCATAAACCCTAGGAATTATGTAATTCCTTCAGCCCACTGATTTTCCAAATCTGTATACTGAAATAAAGTGCTCGAAGAGAATAAGTTGATATTTAGAGTCTGATTATTATTAAGGGCTAATAATAATTGACACATCTATTTTAGTTCAACGGTCTATAAATAGACTTCGCCCAATCTTCTAAAAATATAATTTCATCTATTTTTCCAACTTGACCAACCATCCACAAATAGCATCCTGCAACTTTTGAAATATGATCACCATGTCTAAAAATAGACTTACACCTAAAAATAGCTTGTGGGCCCACTTAGTGAAGGTGACTGATTTTCACTAAGCTTCATCATCTTGTTGAATCTCAACACTCCCTCTCAAAAATATAGGGATTATCCTTCACCCTGATCTTGCCTCTATGGTATTCGAATTTTCTCTTGCCGAGCGCCTTCGTCAGAATGTCTGCATCCTGATCTTCCGTAGGAATGTACTCAAGAAACATGATCTTCCACTGCACGCAATCTATGATATGATGATACCGGATATAAATATTTTTATATCTATCATGAAACACAAGATTAATCGAGAGTTTAATGCAACTCTGATTATCACAATGTATCACTGTAGGATTTAAATGTGAACCGAACAAATCGACCAGGATCTTCCTCATCCAGATAGTCTCACATACATCTTGACTTGCTACCATGTATTCTGCTTCCGCTAAAATGATTGCCACGGATCTTTGTTTCTTGTTGTACCAAGAAACTGTTGTAGATATGATACTGAAAACCCCTCCTGATGTGCTCTTTCTGTCCGTTGGGATGCCTGCCCAATCTTCATCCATGAAGCCATGCAACTTCACCTCATCCATCTGTCTGTACCATAAGCCATACTCAGATGTGCCCCTGAGATACCTCAAGACATGTTTGTCTGCCTTCCAAAAGAGCTTGGTAGGCTTAACCATCGCTTGTGAAAGATGGTTCACCGCATAACATATGTTGGGTCTTGTATTAACTAAATACATGAGCGAACCCACCAACTGTCGATAAACAGTGGAATTCACTACCTCTGTCGATGTAGCATCATCTTTCCTCCAATTTCCTAGAAGAGGAGTGTCAATAGGATTGTAGCCTTGCATGTGAAACTTCTCAAGTATCTCCCAAGCATACTTGCCTTGAGACACAAACAGTTCACCTTCCCGCTGCCATATTTCCAATCCAAGGAAATAATGAAGGAGGCCCAAATCATTCATCTCAAAATCCTTTGTAAGATCTGCCTTGCATGAGTGTATCAACTGCACATCACTTGTTAGTATTAAATCATCAACATAAAGATAAATGATTAAAATCTTACCTCCACCACAATTTGGTACGGGTTTGCATCCAGATCACTCTTGCAGGAGAAGCCAAGTCCAGTCAAATAGTTGTCGATCCATGTGTACCAAGCACGTGGTGCTTGCTTCAACCCATACAACGCTCTTTTGAGTCTGCACACATGCGACTCGCTGCTAAAGATCTCAAATCCTTCAGGCTACTTAATATACACCTCTTCCTCAATGATCCCATTAAGGAACATAGTCTTCACATCCATCTGATGAATGTGCCAACCCATTTGCGCTGAGAGAGCAAGGATAGTCCTTATGGAAGAATATCGTGCAACAGGTGCAAAGGTTTCTTCATAATCAATCCCCTCGATCTGTGAGAAGCCCTGGGCAAAAAATATTGCCTTATACTTCTCGACGCTCCCATCAGCAGCTTGCTTTACCTTGTGGATCCATCTTGATCCTACAACTTATTTACCCACCAGCCTTGGAACAATCTCCCAAGCATTGTTTCTAACAATGGAGTCATACTACTCCACCATGGCATCTACCCATGTGGGCTCCTGCATTTATTCTTCAAAAGAATATGGCTATGTCACGATACACTTTCTCATGAGAGCCATGTATCCAGTAAATCGGTCAGGTGATTGTCTCTGTCTACGTTGTGATGTAGGGACTCCTACATTCTGTGCCGCATCAAGCTTCAATATCTCAGCTTATGTGGTATGCTTTCTTCCTATTCTGATGTTTGGTTCTACATGAGTGGACTCCTTCACTCCATGAATGTCCTCCTGTGGCTGATCCACATCTAGAGGCTCATATTTGGGAACAATAAGTTCCTCCTCTGCATGCAAGTGTAGCTCCCTCTCAAGCGACAACTTCATGGATTTCACCTCATTGAATTTTATATCCTGTCACAACACAGTCATTCGACTGTTTGGAAAATACACACGATAATTATGGGGTGTTTCTGTATACCCCACAAATATCCCAACTTCTACAGTCGGCTCCAGCTTCTTCCTGGTGTCCTTTGTCACATGACTGTCAACAGATGAGCCAAAAATCTTCAAATGAGAAATATCAGGCTTCTTACCAGTAAAAGCTTCTTCAGGTGTACTCATGCCAAGTACTCTATGAGGACAACGGTTTTGCACATAAACCGCAGTGTTGCATGCTTCCGCCCACAAGTGCATCGGTAAGCCCTGGTCATGCAGCATAGCTCGTGCAGCACCCACGATCATTCTGTTCTTCCTCTCCGCAACCCCATTCTACTGTGGGTTATGAGGCGCTATGAGTTCTCTTTGAATTCCTTCTTTTCTACAGAAGTATTTTAATTCGTTCATGATATATTCACCACCATTATCGCTCCGTAGAGCCTTCACTTGCTTCCCCGACTCCTTCTCCACCAATGCTTTAAACTCGCAGAACTTTGAGAATTTTTCGCTCTTCTTCTGCATGAATAATATCTAGAATCTACGAGAATATTCATCAACAAATATAACATAATACCTATGTTTTTTTGTTGAAGCAACCGAGAAAGTTCCACACACATCTGTGTGAATTCTCTCCACGATCACCGAAGCACGGTTATCCTTCTCATGAAAGGTGGTCGTCAAAAACTTACCTATAGTACATCCCTTGCACTGATATGACTATGCAAGAGTACCCTTGGGAATTCCAGTAGAAATCTGCTGCAAAATATTCAAAGCGCCATGGTGAAGATGGCCCAATCTCCTGTGCCATAATTCGCCCTCATCCCGGCTCACCACTTCTTCTGCTTTCCCATCATTGCAGCTCAGCAATCTACCTCCAGCTTGTAGAGATTCTTAACTCGAATCCCTATCCTCTTGGTTTGACCCATTTTTTTATGTCGCAGGAAAGGTTTTCCATCGCTAAAAACAACGTCATAACCTTTGTCTTCCAACATTGCGACCGAGACCAAGTTCTTCTTCAGGCCTGGAACATGCATAACATCTTTCAACATAAATGGATTTCCTGATTCCCTCTCAAAGGTAATGGTCCCAATGTCAGTCACACTATATCGACCATCTTCGCCCATCTCTATATGCATTTGGAGATCCTTCTCCTCCAAGTCAGTAAACAACTCCTTATCTCCCGTCATATGGAAATACACGCCACTATCAAGATACCACACCAATCCCATTGAGCTTGAAACCAAGCATGCGATCAAAGGGAAATCAAGTTCAAATTTTAAGGCTAAGGCCTCACCTGCTGCAGCTCCAGCAGCCTTCTTGTTCTTCTTCTTCTGTGGGCAGTTAGTGGCGAAATTCCCATGTTCGTGACAGTGAAAACACTTCACCTTGGACAAATCCTGCTTCTTCCCTTTAGCCTCGGATTTTGAAGGGAATTTATTCCCTTTCCCTTTCCTTTCTTTAGCAGCCAAAGCACAATTCTCTTCATCTTCATTCTTATATGAAGAGCCATCCCTGGTACTTCACCTTATCTCCTCCTGCACAAGATCCGACCAAAGTCGCTCCCAACCTGGAATTTTCTCCCATCCATTGACAAAGTTTTCATAGCTATGCCAACTCTTTGGAAGCCCAAGGAGAGCCAAGCTCACCAATTCATCATCATCAACAGTAATCCCCACACTTTCCAGTTCATCCCTACAGTGGACAAACTTCGTGAGATATTTTGGAATATTGTCGCCCTTCTCCATTTTTATTTTTCTGAGCTTATCTTTCAGTGCCAACTTCCTCTGGTCTTCGTTGCTTTGGAAAAAATCTGTCAAATCCTTCCACATTGCAAATGGAGTGGCATTCCCGTGAAGGTTGGACACAATATGGTCCTTCACACCTTCCAACAGAATTCGTCTTGTCTTTGCTACCTTCTTTTGCCATGCGTCAATTAATGCAGCATCGCTAGAACCAGGCTTAGGAACATCACTATCGATGAACTCCTTCAATCCATTATCTTCCAGCACCGCCTCCATCCTATCCTTCCAGGCTATGTAATTCGAGCTACTCTCAAGGGCATACTACAATCGCAACCTATTGAAAGACATTTCAATGTATACTCAACTGTCGCACCAAGAAATTTCTGCAGCAAATTCGAATTGTCCGCCTGCACAAACTCAGCAATTATTCACAATTGCAATCTTCAAGAATAAACACTGCTCCGATACCATGTATAAATTATATAACATATGCATGTATATATCCATATTCTCCTGATCTAACAATATTTATCTTCTTTCTAAATACATAATCCTTCCATTGTTAATCTTTTGCGGAAATTTAAAACTCAATTGCAAACACATGAAGCAATAAAAGAAATCGCACATAACACAATTGTTTAACGGGAAAGCCTGAATCTAAAAACATCAACTATCATATATTATGTATCATGGAGATCGTGTAACAATCTCTTACAAATATTAGTACATCAAGCTCTCAGTACAATACAATCGTCACACACTAACATGAAGAAATTTGCAAATCCATGCACTGATTTCTTGCCACCTGATAGCCTGCCTCCACTACGCAATCCCTGCTGAATAATAACCCTGAATGAATTCGAATCTACCTTGCCTTGACTGCGCAATCCTCATTGGAAACTCCAATGTGTGTGTGATGCAATAAATGCATCACTATAGTCACAACAAATATTACATCTTACCATTTCACCTATCTCTCCACTAGGTCTCCACTGGAACTGACATGCACTGTAGTTAACTATTGTATTTGTTCAGTTGTTAGTGAGTTATTAGTTTTGAATTAATTCACTTAACTCTCACTAGTGTATTTTTCAGTTAGACTAGATACAACTAGCTTAACTAAGTTTAACTCACTTAACTGAGTTAAACTGAATAACAACTCCATAAACTACTCTTCCAACTCCGTCATAACTTTTCCACTTCATTTCTAACTGAGTCATCCATGCATGAGTCACCATAAACTCTAGGAATTGCATAATTCCTTCAACCCACTGATTTTCCAAATCTGTATACTGAAATAAAGTGCTCCAAGAGAATAAGTTGATATTTAGAGTCTGATTATTATTAAGGGCTAATAACAATCGACACATCTATTTTTAGATCGACGATCTATAAATAGACTTCGCCCAATATTCTAAAAATAGAATTTCATCTACTTTTCCAACTTGACCAACCATCCATAAATAGCATCCTGCAACTTCTAAAATATGATCGCGATGTCTAAAAATATACTTACACCTAAAAATAGCTTACGGACCCACTTAGTGAAGGTGACTGATTTTCACTAAGCTTCATCATCTTGTTGAATCTCAACAATATTTTCTTGGAGTTTTACTATACATTATTCGACATCTATGTCAGCTTCATGTGAGCTTTGACCAGTGTAGTGACGTATTTCATGATAATGTCTTTGGTTTCCTCCAAGACTTCTCATTTTGTTGCCTACTTGATTTGTTCAATATATTGTTGGACCTATGAGAAGATGAACTCTTTGCCTATGACTACCTAAAGTGTACCAATCGAAGTCATTCCATGCTTCTATATTAGAGAATAAAATGAATTATACAGTCGATTATATGCAGCAATGCTATTGATGAAGTGTTCACTCATGTGCAAGTAGTTTTGGTGATGGACACTCAACTGTACTCTATCAATTTCTACAGCAATCTTGTATTTCTTCTCCAAATGATGTGGGGCATATGGATACTTGGTAGTCCACCCTGATGATGATCGACAACTTTTTTTGCTTCTTTTAGGAGTTCCACCACTTCATGTACCTTATTTTGTATTCCAACAACAGGATACACCACATGCTGAAGTAGAATCATCGCATCATACAATCGTGCCATGGTGTCCTCCATTGGCCCAAAATCTCCGTGAAAGGTTGACTGCCACTTTGTGGTGTTGGTGCTTTGTGATAAAAACTATTGGTTCTTCGTCGCAAGTTGTTCTTTTTGTTACTTCACTGCAAAAAGTTCTCTTCTAATCCTATCATTCTCTTTCGACAAGCATTCACACTTATCCTATGCCATTGCAGTAAATGCAAAATTTGTCACCGTAATAGATCTAGGATTCCTTTGAGTGTTAGATATTATCACCTTATATGTGGTTACTAAGATAGGCTTCTGAGGATCCTTCATAAAATATCTCTACCTCTACTGCATGATCCTCTTCTTCAGGTGATTAAATGTTACACTACATACATTTGTGGCTCTTTTAGTCGGTGGAGGTGTGATCCCCATTTCCTAAAATTGAAGATGACCACCTATAATGGGAGGTTCCACTAGGATTTTTTGTTCATAATACATGGGTTGGATGGTATATTATTCCTCTAACACTTATTATTAAATTTCATTTCTGGCTCTTTCAGTCGGTGGAGGTGTGATCCCCATTTCCTCAAATTGAAGATGACCACCTATAATGGGAGGTTCCACTAGGATTTTTTGTTCATAATACATGGGTTGGATGGTATATTATTCCTCTAACACTTATTATTAAATTTCCTGAGTCATATGCTCTTCTTCTAGACTCCCCATAGCTTCATCCTCATGGAACTCCATTTCTTGCTCTTCTTCTATCCTTATCTTTTATTCATATTATACTTGTTTCTTATAGAGAAACTCATCATACTTCCTCTTCTCATATTCTTCTTATACTTATTCTCCCGTTCTTCATGCATAGCTCCTAAGTTTAAAGGATCGAATCTCTATTTCTTGTTTCTCTCGCCTATCGAGAATACCCGATACTTTTCTTGGGAGCCACTTTATTTGATTGAGGAGTTATCTCCTCCTCCTCCTGCACCTGAAAATCCTGATATGGTGGACCATGGGGTGAACTAGTCTCCATGGTTGGATGTGACCTCATTTTTTAATTGTACCAATTCTTTATCTTCTCATCTTCTATTGTGGACATTGATGAGTACCATGTATTATGATCGATACTTTGAGAGTGTTTCCTGAAAATTCACCTAGGATCATATCCATGGAATTATTTCGTAGTGAAGAGTAGGTGTTTTAGCTCCTTTATCTCTGCTTGTATTTCTTTATGCCTCTTTAACTCATACAACTCGATCATCAATGGAAAGATAGGCCATGGGTCTTTCTTCCTTCTGTGAAGCATTCCTGACAATCTCTTGTTGATTTGATTTGAAAATTATTACATCACCATATTTTTGGTCACATAACACAACATAAGATGATGGGATATCTGAAAACTGAAGCACCTAATGTATGTACCCTTGGGAGCAGCAAACTAGTCTATGATATCTCAAAGTGACTCATTTACCTAATCTGTCATGCAAGGAGGACCGATCTCAAATATCATATGAAAGATAACTTCAAAGACGTGTTTAGCCAATTTTTCATACATGCCTCTGAAGCTAGCCTCTGATAACATTCTACAATTCAAGTAAACCAAGAAATTCTCCTCAGGGATCCAGTTCCAATTAAATCCTAGGAATGCATACCGTGCACATATTTCGTCTAACATAAATGTAGAAATGTAGAACTCTTGTGCTTGGTTCGCTTGTAGAGATGTTTTAACTTGCCCCACCTAACACTATAAATCATAGGATAATATATCCTCCCAATTGAAATCCCTACCATCGGTCACCATTATATTGAGTGTATAATCCAATTATCCTCAAATAAATCAATGTTCTTACTACTATACAACCAAAAATACATGGCTATCAAGTACTGATACACATCTTTGAGAATGTTTTTCAGATATATTGTTGATGGGTGATGGAAAACCTTGGCAGGTTCTTGACACTCTTTTTTGATAACATCCCTTGTCTTGACGGTAGCCCATCTCATGTAGAAATTGTCATTTTCATACTCATTGGGATTGAGTATCTTATAATATGTTTGCATGTCTTCACCATTATAGGTGGCGAGATGTCTGCTTCTCTCACTATGAAGCACAAGGTTATAGACATCCATATGTGTAATGATCCATTCTATCACCTCTGCACATGGCCTGACCAGAAATCTACATGCGATCATGTGCATCTTGGACTTAGTAATGTTGATGTACGCATGAACATCTTCTAAATCCTTAGCAAAAATTTCCTGCATGAATGTGTTGTATTTTTTCTACATGTAACCTTTGTATTTTTGTCAATATAGAATTATGTGTCTACATATAGCTCTTTGTGAAGCGGCATGGCTCCAAAAGATGATGACAAGGTGACAATACTTATAGCACGAACACATGTTTTGGGAAACACACTCATGGTGACAATATTAGCTTAAAATAGCCTAACTATGCAACAATAATTGTAATTCGTATGTAAAGAGTCATTACATATGATAGGTCATGAAAATCTAAGAAAGACAACAAAAAATCACTTGCATGCATGAGACAACGGGCATGAAAACTAGGAGGGTGCACTTTCAAATCATGAAAGGATGATCGGAGTCATTTAGGGCCTTACAGTGCGCTCATGCACTCAAGCAAGTGAAATAAACCATCAAGGGCTCACTGATGCACTTTAAAGGGTTGAAGGGGGAAGTTGATGGGCCTTCAGGGCTTCCGTATGTGCTCATGCACTCAAGGAGATAGTGAGGACATACTATCGCGCTCAAAAGGGATGAAGGAATATATAAACAAGTATTCGAGCCTTCACAATGGGTCCATGCACTCAAGGAAAAGGAGGTCATGTTGTCACATGCTAAAGGGTTCAGGGGATGATGCTTCGTATCTTCGTGATGTGCTCATGCGCTCAAGAGAGGGCATAGTTCTTCGTAGTGAAGAAGTGTGCTGAAGATGAAAACCGGGTCAAGCATGGCAGAATTATTTGAGGTTGATCGAGATTCAATCTCATGAAGTGTGATCTACCTACTAGAAGCTTGGAAAAAAATTTGAACATCAAGATTTGATAAAAGGTGAGAAAGAGAAATATCTGCAAGGCTTTGTAGTTTTTGTGACATGCATGGTGAAATATGAATATTTGAAGAAGATGAATAGTTTTTTCGTGTGACAGTAGATTAACACATGCAATATGAATATTGAGAATAAACTCTAGCAAACAAATTGAAAAAAAAGATCGAAAGTAAGAAAAAAAAATGTAAGTGAAATCATGAAATGAAATGGAAATATTTGACATGAAAAACGTACCCCCTACACTAGTTCATGAATAGAGACTTGATTCCCAGCTGTGCGCCCAACTCAGAAGGATGATTATGCAAGAAGAACGATTAACTAATTTTAATTTAGAGAAATCTACATGAAAAACTTATTCATGCATCAAAACCACTTCCTATCACATGAAAGGGTTAGTTAAGGACGTTAAGTAAGCTCTTATTTTCTAGTAGTGCGCCCACATGCAATAAGGTTGGATCATGCATGCATAAAGAAGGGTGCATGTCTTCGAAACAAAGTAGTGTGCTCATAGAGGGCACATTTTTTAGGCATCAAGGAGTGCACTCAAGGAAGGAACACTACTTTGGGCTGAAGGAGTGCACTCAAGTTGAGCGCATGTCTTCATCAACATGGAGTGTGCTTTGTCTCTTTTGAGTTTTTTTTCCTACTTTTTCTTTCCTTTTGAGGGTTTTCTTGGTGTGTGCATGGCAAGAAGGTAAACATATAAGTTGAGAAATATATTTAGTTCACCTAACCATAGACTTACTAACTCAGTTGTTTCAAATGGTTAAGTGACGACGCTTAGGAAACATTGACTTAGGAGGTTGCAACACTAGGAGAAAACACATAAATAACATATCAAACAACATGTCGATTCAAGGGGGCTTGAAATGAAACTTATCACAGGCTCCAAAATTGACATAGGTAAAAAATTTGGAGGGTCATTGTCATGTAGAAATTTTAATGAAAATTATGTATTGCCTGGATTCTCTTGATCTAACAATTTTATGCCAATGTTAAATACATAATTTCTTCTACAAAAAATCTTGTGGAATTTAAAACACAATTGCCAATTTCAATATCAAGAAGAAAGATCAATCACACATAACACAGATGTTTTTACTGGGAAAACATAAAGCTAAAAACCCCACTATCATATATTATGTACACATCGTGGATCATGAAAAAATCTCATACAAAACTCTAATCCAAGAGCTCTCAGTACAATATACAATCGTCTCACACTGTCATACAAAAATTGGAAAATTCATGTGTCAATTTACTGCCTCCAGACAACCTACCTCCACTACGCAATCCCAGCTGATAGAAATTCCTGAATGAACGGAATCATGCTTGACTTGACTACGCAATCCTCATGGGCACATCCAATGTGTGTGTGGTTGCATGATTGCACCCACTAATGTCACAACTGATAGTCAAACTGTCCCTTTCACCTACATCTCAACTGGGTCTCCACTGGATCTGACATGCACGTATTTAACAGTAATAAATCTTCAATTTCATGTGATACCACTAATTGTGAATTAATTAATAATTAATTCATTGATCTCTCACTAGTGTATCTTCAGTTACAACTAGCAAAACTAAGTTTAACTCACTTAACTGAGTTAAACTACTTTACAACTCACATAACTACACATCCAACTCTGTTACAACTTTGAATCACTCAGTTACAACTAATTTCACTTGCATCTCCCACAAACCAACCTTTGAACTCGAATTTCCTATAGCTAATTGATTTGCCACTTCAGTTAACTATTTCCAAGTGCTCATTGAGAATCGATTATTGTTTATTGTCCAACTATTATTAAGCGATAATAATAGTCGACATGCATCTATAATAGACATGTGATCTACAAATAGAAGTCGCACATGCATCTATAAATAGAAAATTATCTAAAAATAGAATTTTCTCATCATCTATTAATAGAATTTTCTCATGCATCTAAAAATATACTTCCACCTAAAAATAGCCTGAGGCTCCATCCTAGTGTAGGTGCATAATTTTCACTAGGATCTTCTTATTGAATCTCAACACTCCCTCTCAACAAGAAAGGGATTATCCTTCACCCCGATCATGTCTCTATGATATTCGAATTTTCTCTTGGTGAGTGCCTTTGTCAGAATATTTGCATCCTGATCTTCCGTAGGAATGTACTGAAGCAACATGATCTTTTGTTGCACACAATCTCTGGTATGATGATACCGGATATCTATATGTTTAGATCTATCATGAAACACAGTATTAATCGAGATTTTAATGCAACTTTGATGATCACAATGAATCAATGTCAGATCTAAATGAGAACCAAACAAACCAACCAAGATTTTTCTCATCCAGATAGCCTCACATGCAGCTTGACTTGATGACATGTATTCCGCTTCTGCTAAACTGAGTGCCACGGATCTCTGTTTCTTGTTGTACCAAGAAAAAGTTGTAGATCTGACACTAAATATCCCCCCCCCTGATGTGCTCTTTCTGTTCATTGGGCTACCTTCCCAATCTGCATCCGTGAAGCCATGCAACTTCACCTCATCCATCTTTATGTACCATAATCCATACTCAAATGTGCCCCTCGGGTATCTCAGGACATGCTTGCTCTCCTTCCAAAAGAGCTTGGTAGGCTTAACCATCGATTGACTTAGCTGGTTAATTGTATAGCCAATGTCTGGTCTCGTGTTCACTAAATACATTAGCGAACCCACTAACTGTCGATAGACAGTAGTATCCACTACCTCTCCAGATGTAGCATCCTCTTTCCTCCAATTTCCTGGAAGAAGAGTATTAATGGGTTTGTGTAGGGCCGCGAATACGACCATTTTTTAACACTTATTTCATCCATTTCTACTCTTCTTTATCATGTAATTTATCATAATTTATCATATAAATCCATTTTATAATTATTTATGCTCTTATGGATAAATATTATTTCTTCTCCTTTATTTTTAATAAATTGATGATTATTATGCATAATTTTATCAATGATGGTTTATTAATATATTTTTTAACATCACTCACCATTTTAGCCTCCAAGATATTTGCTAGATTGCAGATTTGATCTCCAGATCATCATCAAATATTCCAACTCAGAAATTCGCTGGAATAATAAGTGTCAGTTTTGCGGTTAACATTCTGGGCAAATGGAGAAGAATATGGAAAATCTGGAACATGGGTTTTGTCCAAAACGGACCTAATTAACTTTTTCAAAGAACGGTTTGCCCAAATTCGGCCTGTATTGAGAGAAACGAAAGGTTCTTTGAGCATGATTTTCTCGGATTTACTGTTGCGGCCGTCTTCTAAATTATCTCAGCTGCAAATCCAAATTCGACTTGTTCCTGTTGAAAGATGGATGGAAATATATTTTCTTGTTGATCAAGTTGTTGGGTGATGCAGGGGAATTAGACACTAGCCAGCAATGTAGGAGGTTTTGTCCACATGTTGTGGCTATGAGGGTTCGAAAAAATTTGAATTGTAACAGCTAGGTGTCAATACCTCAGCTGACTGGTTCATTTAGATTAGTTAGAGTTGTAGAAGTCGAATAGTTCAGTCCATTCCATCTGTCATATATCAGTTAGTTGAATTATTGTAATTAGACTTTTGATTTTCTAAACGGTCCTCACAGAGGAACCGAAGAGACACATTGTAATGTATATAAATTGTATCCCTCGGATGCATAGGGAGAGATATTTCTACAGTAAAAATCTGTGTATCAACGAATCGCTTCCAGTTAAATGAATTTCAGCTCCCGTCAACTATCCAACTGTCTTGAATCGTTATTTGTGAGGAATTTGTTTGATTGTGAGGCGATTGAACACTGTCTTGTATATAACTGTTGAATTGAGTTGTTGTACAATATTCGCATCTCTGTGTTCATTGTTTCCTTTGAATTGTTTGAATAATTGAAACCCCAACCGCAGACGAAGTGTGTGTGTAAAACCGTGGTCGTTGAACTCTGTTTAACGATAGTAGAATTCCCGCTTAATAAGGAGATAAATTTGTTTTGCTATCGGAATCCTGACCCGAGGCTAGACCAGAGTTAGTGAACACGGAGGACAGCGTAACCCGACTTAAACCAGATTCAACCACTGTTCTGAAACCACGAGTGGATTTACGAAGCTGGGTTTCCCATATCGCACCGCTTTTGTGGAGCAAGCGGTATTCTCCAATTGCGAGCGATTCCATAGAATAGTTGACATGTGGCAAGGGCGGGACCCCTGAAACTGCTCTCATTACGCGCCATCGCACGTTAACGTTCGACCAAGGAGGCCGCGCGATATTGTTGAGTGCCGTCGATCTGGAGGGGAGCCATCGGATGGTGGTCGTATGAGGAAGATGCGTGAAGTTTAACCCAAGGTACGATGCGAGCATTTGATTGGCCATTGATCATATATGTGGGCCCCAGAGCCGAAGTTCTATTCCAAAGTAATTCATTCAAAAGTATTGGGCTATTAATATAGAGTTCCGACGGGTGACAACCTTATTATAAGGTTTGGCAGAGAATATAAAATTTGGGGATATAATTTAATTCAAAGTTGCTGAATGTGTTTATTTATCAATTTCTCTGAAATTTATAAACAAAGTTACAAGAAGTTGTGGAAGACCACGTGGCAAGGAACCAAGTTAATTGAGAGAAAATGTTGACAGAGCGACAATAAGAAGACCAGCTCTCCTTAGGGGCCGACTTTCAGTTTTGTTGTCGTCATTTGTGGTATCAGAGCTGTTTTTTTTAAACTGTTTTTGCAAAGAACTGACATGGCAATCCGAGTTGGTAGAGGTGCTGGCAGAAGGAGACCTGTTTCCAACGCAGAAGTGTTGGAGATTTTGCAGAGGTTCGGGGCTACAATGGATGCCATGGAGCGAAGACAGTCCGGAGATCCTGAAGACACCAGTGAACCTAAAATAGAAGAAGCAAAAGAAAATGTTGAGATTCCTCCTGACTTGAGGCTCCTCATAACTGTTATGGGGTCTGTAGTTAAGCCCAAGATTGAAGTATCAAATTTTGCAGGAGGATTGAAGCCAGAGGAGCTAGTGGACTAGATAAATGAAATGAACAAGTGCTTCGACTATGAAGAAATAAGCGAAGATAAAAAGGTCAAGTTTATAGTGACAAAGCTGAAGGGACATGCTGCACTTTGGTGGGATGGAGTGCAGGCAGAAAGGAGAGTTGGCAAGCAACCTATCAAAAGCTGGACCAAAATGATGGCTAAATTAAAAGGTAAATTCTTGCCTAGTGATTATCAGCTAAAATTGTTTAGGCAAATGCAGAACTTGAGACAGAGGTTGCTGACAGTAAAGGAATACACAGAGGAATTCTACCAAGTGAGCATAAGAGCTGGGAAATTTCAAGACACACCAGAGAAGACTGCCAGATATGTGAATGGTCTCAAGCTGGAGATCCAAGATGAGATTGGTCTTCTGTCTCCCAAGACAGTGGAAGAGGCCTATCAGATGGCCTTGAAAGCAGAGGAGAAAATCCTGAGGAAACAGTCTGCCAAGAAGAGAGGTACTTTCCATGGAAAGGGAAGTTAGGGTGGTAGAGGAAAGCCTACTACACCCAGGGATGGAGCTAACAGTAGCTCACCTCAGAATGCATCTACAAAGGATGATGCAAGGGGCAGAAGGGGTTCTTACAGAGGAAAAGGAAGAGGAGGCAGAGACAGAGGCAGAGGTAGAGAGTTGAGGTTCTATAGATGTCAGCAAGTGGGACATAAGCACTATGAGTGTCCAGAGAATGTGGGTGTTGGTCCAAGAAATGTTGTTGTTTCCCAGGCTGGAGAAGAGGCAGAAATTGAAGAATAAATTCTACCAGAAAGGGGAGAGTCCTTGGTGGTTAACAAGGTCCTGTTGAAGCAAACCAAAGAGGTCACTGAGCCTGCACAAAGGAAGACTTTGTTTAGGAGAATATGCAAAGTCCAAGGGAAATGTTGCCAGTTATTCATTGATAATGGCAGCACAGATAATCTGGTTTCCACTGAGGTGATAGAGAAGTTGAAGTTGAAGACAAGGGAGCATCCAACTCCCTACAGGGTGTCCTGGCTGCATAAAGCGCACCAGCTGGTTGTAAAAGAACAGTGTGAGATAGAGCTGCAAATGGGAAAATACAAAGATAAGGTCTTGTGTGATGTAATTCCCATGGATGTGTGTCATATACTGCTGGGTAGACCTTGGCAGTTTGACAGAGCAGCAGTGCATGATGGCAAGAAGAACACTTACAAGTTCTTCAAGGATGGGGTACATCATACATTGATACC
Organism: Pinus albicaulis; assembly: GCA_034641835.2. Taxonomy (NCBI): domain Eukaryota; kingdom Viridiplantae; phylum Streptophyta; class Pinopsida; order Pinales; family Pinaceae; genus Pinus; species Pinus albicaulis. The sequence continues at coordinate 649,489,104 of CM076576.1, read as the reverse complement.
CATGGAAGGAGAGCCATCCAGCAGAGTGATTGATCCAAAGAACTTGTTGCTGAGCGGGAAGGAATATCTGCAGTAGATAGAAGAAGAAGAGGTAAGTTTTGCTTTAGTTTGCAAACCTAAGGTAGTTCTTACTTCTACAAAGATTTCTGATTTTCCAATAGAAATCCAAGAGATGTTAGACAATTATTGTGACATTATTGTGGATGATTTACTTGATGAGCTGCCACCTGTGAGAAACATCAGCGATCAGATAGATTTTATCCCTGGTTCAAATCTGCCAAATAAGGCAGCCTACAGAATGACTCCCACAGAAAATGAGGAAATCAGGAGACAGGTACAGGAGTTGGTGGACAAGGGGCTGATCAGAGAAATTTTGAGTCCATGTGCAGTACCAGCAGTATTAAGCCCAAAGAAAGATGGAGGCTGGAGGATGTGTACTAATTCTAGAGCAATCAATAATATCACAATTAGGTACAGATTCCCTTTGCCCAGAGTTGAGGATTTAATGGACTGTTTGAGTGGTGCTAAATATTTTTCAAAGATAGATTTGAAAAGTGGATATCATCAGATTAGAATAAGAGAGGGTGATGAGTGGAAAACTGCCTTTAAAACAAATGAAGGACTATATGAATGGATGGTAATGCCTTTTGGGTTGTCAAATGCACCTAGTACTTTTATGAGACTTATGAATGAAGTATTGAAGGAATTCATTGGTAAATTTGTGATAGTGTATCTGGATGATATATTAGTTTTCAGCAGAACTAAAGAAGAACATTTAAGGCATCTTAATCATGTCTTGAAAAAGCTGCACCAAGAGAAACTGCTGATAAATTTAAAGAAATGCTCATTCATGAAGGAAGAGTTGGTGTATTTGGGTTTTGTTGTTTCTGCAGAAGGATTGAAGATGGACCCAGAGAAGGTTAAGGCAATTGTGGAGTGGCCTTCACCCAGGAATGTCATTGAGGTAAGAAGTTTCCATGGACTTGCTAGTTTTTACAGGAAATTTATAAGAAACTTCAGTAATATTAATGCACCCATCATTGAGACAATAAGGAAGAGAAAACAGCCATTTAAGTGGACTTCTGAAGTAGAAAGGAACTTTACACTTTTGAAGCAAAAGATAACTGAGAAGCCTGTTTTGATCCTGCCTGATTTTGCTAAACCAGTTCAAGTAAAGTGTGATGCCAGTGGAGAGGCCATTGGAGCAGTGTTGAGTCAGGATGATAGGCCTGTAGCCTATTTCAGTGAAAAGCTTAATGACACCAGAAGGAAGTATTACTCTTATGAGAAGGAATTCTATGCAATTTTTCAGGCACTGAAAAAGTGGAGACATTATTTGATGTCCAGGGAATTTGTATTATATTCTGACAATCATGCTTTGCAGAGTATTGTACAGCAGCCCAAGTTGAAGCATAAGCATGCCAAATGGGTTGAGTATCTCCAAGGTTTTAATTTTGTCTTGAAACACATAAGTGGCCAAGCAAATAAAGTAGCTGATGCTTTGAGTAGGAGGCACATGCTTGTTCAAGAAACTGATTTTGAAGTTGTAGGGTTTGATTTTCTCAAATAATTGTATAAAACAGATCCATATTTTAAAGAAGCATTTGAGGCATGTTGTAACCCTGTTCTAACAGATAGAAGCCAGTGGCTGGATTATTTCTTGCAGGAGGACTTACTATTCAAAAGAAACCAACTGTGTGTACCAAAATGTTCCATGAGAGAAAATTTGATCAAAGAAAAGCATAATGGAGGACTTGCTGGACACTTTGGTACTGATAAGACTTATGAGCAGCTGAGTCACTTCTATTACTGGCCCAAGATGAGAACAGAAGTGGACAAGTTTGTGAAGAATTGCAAAATTTGTCAATATGCCAAAGGAAGGAGCCAGAATGCAGGATTGTACACTCCCTTGCCCATTTCAGACAGGCCTTGGGACATGGTGAGTATGGATTTTATTCTAGGATTGCCCAAGACTCAGAGAGGGAATGATGCAGTCTTTGTTGTAGTGGAAAGATTCTCCAAAATGGCACATTTTATTCCATGTTATAAAACTAGTGATGCCACCCATGTTGCTAACTTGTTTTTCAAAGAAGTTGTTAGATTGCATGGGTTGCCCAAGAGTATTGTTTCAGACAGAGACACAAGATTTGTGGGTCATTTTTGGAGGACACTGTGGAAGAAACTTGGTACCAAACTGAGTTTCGGCTTAGCTTATCATCCTCAGATTGATGGACAAACTGAGGTAGTGAATAGGAGTCTGGGAAATTTGTTGAGAAGTCTTGCATGAGAACATCCCAAGCAGTGGGACCATATTTTTCCCCAGGCAGAATATGCATATAATGACTCACCAAACAGGAGCACAAGGCAGAGCCCGTTCCATATTGTCTATGGAATGCACCCCAGGGGAATATCAGAGTTAAGACATCTGGGAAGGGTAGAGATGAGAAGTGTTGACGGTGAGGAATTTGCTTCAGAGATCCAGGCCATACATGAACAAGTGAAATAGCAACTACAAGGCAGCAGCATCAAATACAAAAGCATAGCAAACTTGAGCAGAAAAGAAGTTCATTTTGAAGTAGGAGATTTGGTTTTGGCACACTTGAGAAAGGAGAGATTCCCAAAGAAGCAGTACAACAAAGTGAAGTTCAAAAATATTGGGCCATGCAAGATACTTAGAAAGTTTTCTGCAAATGCTTATGAGATTGAATTTCCACTTGATGTGGGAATATCTCCCATTTTTAATGTTGTAGATTTGTACAAGTATGAAGATGATGGTGCAGAAGAAATATCGTCAGACAAGGGACAAATTGAGTGGAAAGAGCAGCTACCTCCAACACAACCATTGCAACCAGAGAAAATATTGGACAAAAGAGTGTTCAGGAAGACCAGAGGACAAGAGTACTTTCAGTACTTAATCAAATGGAAGGACAAGCCAGAGGAAGATGCCACTTGGATGACTGAAGGAATGTTGCAGAAGATAGTCAGATCAGTGGAAGAGCTCATGGACAGGAGCCCATGAATAAAATTGCCCTCGGGAGTCTGATGCAGGGGCATTAGACACTAGCCAGCAATGTAGGAGGTTTTTTCCACATGTTGTGGCTAGGAGGGTTCGAAAACATTTGAATTGTAACAGCTAGGTGTCAATAGCTCAGCTGACTGGTTCATTTAGATTAGTTAGAGTTGTAGAAGTTGAATAGTTCAGTTCAGTCCATCTATCATATATTAGTTAGTTGAATTATTGTAATTAGACTTTTGATTTTCTAAACGGTCCTCATAGAGGAACCGAAGAGACACATTGTAATGTATATAAATTGTATCCCTCGGATGCATAGGGAGAGAGATTTCTGCAGTAAAAATCTGTGTATCAAACAATCACTTCCAGTTAAATGAATTTCAGCTCCCATCGACTATCCAACTGTCTTGAATCATTATTTGTGAGGAATTTGTTTGATTGTGAGGCGATTGAACACTTTCTTGTATATAACTGTTGAATTGAGTCGTTGTACAATCTTCGCATCTCTGTGTTCATTGTTTCCTTTGAATTTTTTGAATAATTGAAACCCCAACCGCAGACGAAGTGTGTGTGTAAAACCGTGGTCGTTGAAATCTGTTTAACGATAGTAGAATTCCCGCTTAATAAGGAGATAAATTTGTTTTGCTATCGAAATCCTGACCCAAGGCTAGACAAGAGTTAGTGAACACGGAGGACAGTGTAACCTGACTTAAACCAGATTCAACCACTGTTCTGAAACCGCGAGTGGATTTACGAAGCCAGGTTTCCCATATCGCACCGCTTTTGTGGAGCAAGCGGTATTCTCCAATTGCGAGCGATTCCATAGAATAGTCGACACGTGGCAAGGGCGGGACCCCTGAAACCGCTCTCATTGCACGCCAGTGCACGTTAACGTTTGACCAAGGAGGCCGCGTGATATTGTTGAGCGTCGTCGATCTGGAGGGGAGCCATCGGAGGGTGGTCTTATGAGGAAGATGCGCGCAGGTTAACCCAAGGTACGGTGCGAGCATTTGATTGGCCATCGATCATATATGTGGGCCTCGAAGCCGAAGGTCTATTCCAAAGTCATTCATTCAAAAGTATTGGGCTATTAATATAAAGTTCCGACGGGTGACAACCTTATTATAAGGTTTGGCGGAGAATATAAAATTCAGGGGTATAATTTAATTCAAATTTGTTGAATGTGTTTATTTATCAATTTCTCTGAAATTGATAAACAAAGTTACAAGAAGTTGTGGAAGACCATGTGGCGAGGAACCAAGTTAATTAAGATAAAATGCTAACAGAGCGACAATAAGAAGACCAGCTCTCCTTAGGGGCCGACTTTCAGTTTTGTTGCCGTCATTGGGAACAATCCAATATTGTTATGAGGGATCACATTTACTATTTACATTCTCCTCTTTCTGATTATAAAAGGAGAGCATGTATTATGTATGAAAACAATGATTTGATGATTAAAATCTCTTTTTGTAACACTGTAATTTCTTAACTCTCGTGATCAGAGAGCAACTGATGTAAACATTGTTTATGCCTGATTAATACAAGAGTTCGTTGCCGTTTAATTTCTTAACGCTGGAGTAAAGCCCAGCGGCGTTTCACCGGTGGTTGAGGGCCTGACCCTGGTGGATCGATCCGTTGTTTGTATCTCTATATTTTCATTATTATTGTGTGACAGTTTCTAATTGTTTTCATTACGGTTTGCAAGTAAGTAGTTTATTGTTCATTGCTTATTTAATATTGGTGTGTTACATTGGTGAATTGCGTTGTCATCCCTTGCTAATTTAACAAGAATCTTAATTACTTGTCTTGTTATGCTTTAACATAGCTACGTTATTCAGCATTTGATTCATTTTTTGTTCCGTTTGATTGTTGTCCATTAAAGATTGTTGTTCAATAGAATTTGCCATGCGATCCCATTAATTACAGTTTGTTGTTCAGATTTATTAAATAGGATTTTCTATTCAATTCTTTTGATTACAGTTTATTGTTCGTTTACATTTCTGTTCAATTCTAGAGCTGTTGTTCATTTCATTTGATTAATTGCAAAGAATTTGGTTTTGAGAGAATTCCTATTTTACTTTCATTAGCAGCATTAATGATTTATTTCAATTTCTATTTCCCTTTGATTTCTTTAAAGCAGGACTGTCAACTGTAGAGAATACTGGTTATTGCTTCCACGTTCCCAGATTGATTGTCTTGTTCTAGTTTGATTTAAATTACATCAATTTCTAGAGGAATGAGTTATTGCTACTGTATCCTCGATTGATATTTGCTGAGTGAATAGCTGGATTTCAAAACATTTGAGTTCATGTTATTGTAATTAGATTTATTTTCCAAGCATCCATTTACTCTTGTATTTAGAACACTGTACTACATATTGAAGAGCATTACTCTTGGATAAATTTCCGCCTCAGACTGAGTACACTGTTGAAATAAAAAGTTGTTCCTAGATTGATAATTAATGTAGGATAAATAGGCGTTAAAAAGACACCTTTTATACCTCAACAGTTTGCAGTCCTCCATGTGAAACTTACCCAGTATCTCCCTTTCATACTTGCCTTGAGACACAAGAAGTTCACCATCTTGCTGCCATATTTCCAATCCAAGGAAATAATGAAGGAGGCCCATATCCTTCATCTCTAACTCCTTTGCAAGGTCCTCATTACATGAGTGTATCAGTTGCTCATCACCAGTCAGTATTAAATCATAAACATAAAGAAAAATGATTAAAAGCTTACCCTCCACCACAATTTTGTATATCTTTGCATCTGCCTCACTTTTAGTGAAGCCCAGTCTGGTGAAATCGCTGTTTATCCGAGTGTACCAAGCACGGGGTGTTTGCTTCAACCCATACAACGCTCTTTTGAGTTGACACACATGTGACTCGCTGCTGAAGATATCAAATCCTTCATGATGCTCTATGTACACCTCTTCCTCAATGATCCCATTGAGAAATGCAGTCTTCACATCCATCTGATGAATGTGCCAGCCCATCTGCCCTGAGAGAGCAAGGATGGTCCTTATGGAAGAATACCTTGCGACAGGTGCAAAGGTTTCTATATAATCAATCCCCTCAATCTGTGAGAAGCCCCAAGCCACAAATCTGGCCTTTTATTTCTCAACACTCCCATCAACAACTTTCTTTACCTTGTAGATCCATCTCTAACCTACCACTCATTTATCAACCGGACTTGGAACAATTTCCCAAGAGTTGTTTTTTACAATGGAGTCATACTCCTCCACCATTGCATCTACCCATCTGGGCTCCTGCACTGCTTCCTGAAATTAATATGGCTCAGTCACAATACATTTTCTCATGAGAGCCATGTATCCAATAAATCAGTCAGGAGACTGTCTTTGTCTGCGCTATGAAGTAAGGGCTCCTACATTCTGCGCAGCATCAAGTCTCAGCCTATCAGCTTCTGTAGTACGCATTTTGCCAGTTCTTATTTTTGGCTCTGTGTGAGTGGACTCCTCCACTCCATGAACCTCCTCCTGTGGCCGATCCATGTCTAGAGACTCATCTTTGGGAACCAACAGTTTCTCCTCCTCATGCAAGTCTATCTCCCTCTCAAGCGACAATCGCATGCCTTTCCCCTCATCGAATTTTACATCGCATCGCATAACAGTCATCTTACTTTTATGCAAATACACACGATAATTATGGGGTGTTTCTGTGTACCCCAAAAATATCCCAACTTCAGCAGTCGGCTCCAGCTTCTTCCTAGCATTCTTGGTCACATGCATATAAACAGAAGAGCCAAAAATTTTAAAGTGAGAAACATCTGATTTCTTACCAATGAAATCTTCTTCAAGTGTACTTGTGCCAAGTACTCTATGAGGACAATGGTTTTGCACATAAACCACAGTGTTGCATGCTTCTGCCCACAAATGCATTGGAAGGCCTTGATCATGCAACATCGCTCGTGTTGCACCCACAAACGTTCTGTTCTTCCTCTCCGCGACCACATTTTGTTGTTGGTTATGAGGCGCTATGAGTTCTCTTCGAATTCCTTCTTTGTTGCAAAAGTATTTGAATTCATTAGAGATGTATTATCCACCATTATCGCTCCTCAGAGCCTTCACTTGCTTCCCTGACTCTTTCTCCACCAATGCCTTCAACTCACAAAGCTTTGAGAATGTTTGATACTTCTTCTACATGAAGAAGATCCAGAATATATGAGAAAATTCATCAACAAAAATAACGTAATACTTATGTTTTGCTACTGAAGCAACAGAGAATGGTCCACACACGTCTGTGTGAACTCTCTCCAGGATCACTGAAGCTTGGTTCTCCTTCTCATGAAAGGTGGACTTTACATACTTCCCCATGGTGCAACCCTTGCACTAATCTAACTTAGAAAGTGTTCCCATTGGAATTCCAGTAGATATTTGTTGCATGAATTTCAAGGCTCCATGATGAATATGACCCAATCGCCTGTGCCATAATTCGCCCTCATCTCGGCTCACTACTTTTTATGCCTTGCCCATCATGGTAGTGTAGCCATCTACCTCCAGCTTGTAGATATTCTTAACTCGAATCCCTATTCTCTTGGCTTGACCCGTTGTTTTATGTCGTAGGAAAGCTTTTCCATCACTAAAAACAACGTCATAGCCTCTGTCCTCCAACATTGCGACTGAGACCAAGTTTTTCTTCAGACCTGGAACATGCATAACATATTTCAATTGAAATCGTTTACCTGAATCCCTCTCAAAGGTAATGGTATCAATTCCAGTCGCATTGTATTGTCCATCGTTGCCCATCTCTATATTCATTTGGAGATATTTCTCTTCCAAGTCACTGAAAAGCTCCTTATCTCTCTTCATGTGGAAGGAAGCACCACTATCCAAATACCACACCAATCCCAATGCACTTGACACCATGCATGCGATCAAGGAGAATTAAATTTCAAATTATGAGGCAAGGGCCTCACCAAATGTAGCTCCAGCAGCCTTCTTGTTCTTCTCCTTATGCGGATAGTTAGTAGTGAGATGCCCATGTTCATGACAGTGAAAGCACTTCACCTTGGAAAAATCCAGCTTCTTGCCTTTAGACTCGAATTTTGAACGGCATTTCTTCCCCTTCCCTTTATTTGCCTTGGCATCCAAAGCAAAATCCTCTTCATCATCATGATTCGATGAAGAGCCAACTCTAGTGTTCCGCCTGAACTCCTCCTGCACTAGATCTGACCACAGTCGTTCCCAAGACGGCAGTTTTTCCCATACGTTGACAGAGTCTTCATAACTATGCCAACTCTTAGGAAGTCCCAAGAGAGCCAAGCTCACCAAATCATCATTAGTAACAGTTATTCCCACACTCCCCAGTTCATCTCGACATTGGACAAACTTCGTGAGATACTTTGGAATGTTGTCGCCCTTTTCCATCTTGAGCTTCCTCAGTTTATCTTTGAGCACCAATTTCCTATGGTCATTGCTGCTTTGGAAAAGATCCGTCAAATCCTTCCACATAGCATATGGTGTGGCTTTCCCATGAATTCTTGATACAATGTGGTCTCGTACACCTTCCAACAGAATCCTCCTCGTCTTTTCCACTTTCTTTTTCCATGCATCAAATAATGCAGCATCTGTCGAAGTGGACTTAGGAACATCACTGTCAATGAATTCCTTCAAGCCATTGAAAGTCATTTCGATGTTTACTCAACTGTAGCACCAAGAAAATATTTCTACAAATTTGAATTCTTTCCACCAACAAACTCAGCTCCTGCTTCAAAATTGCAATCTTTTGTGCTCTGATACCATCTAGAAATTTTAATACAATTTATGTATTGCCTGGATTCTCCTGATCTAACAATTTTATGCCACTTATAAATACAGAATCTCTTCTACAAAAAATATTGCGGAATTTAAAACACGCTCGCCAATTGCAATATCAATAAGAAATGTCAATCACACATAACACAGATGTTTTTATCGGGAAAGCATAAAGATAAAAACCCCACTATCATATATCATGTATATATCATGGATCATGAAACAATCTCATACAAAAACGTAATCCAAGAGCTCTCAGTACAATATACAATTGTCTCACACTGTCATACAAAAATTGGCAAATTCACATGTCAATTTACTGCCTCTAGACAGCCTGCCTCCACTGCGTAATCCCAGCTGATAGAAATTCCTGAATGAATGGAATCATGCTTTACTTGATTGTGCAATCCTCATGGGCACATCTAATGTGTGTGTGGTTGCATGAGTGCACCCACTAATGTCACAATTGATAATCAAACTGTCCCTTTCACCTACATCTCAACTGGGTCTCCACTGGATCTGACATGCACATATTTAACAGTAGTAAATCTTCAGTTGCATGTGAGACCACTGATTGTGAATTAATTAATAATTAATTCACTAATCTCTCACTAGTTTATCTGCAATTACAACTATCACAACTGAGTTTAACTCACTTAAATGAGTTAAACTACTTTACAACTCACATAACTACACATCCAACTCTGTTACAACTTTGAATCACTCAATTACAACTAAGTCCACTTGCATGTCCCACCAACCAAAATTTGAACTCGAATTTCCTATATCTAACTGATTTTCCACTTCAGTTAACTATTTCCAATTGCTCACTGAGAATAGATTGTTGTTTATTGTCCAACTATTATTAAGGGATAATAATAGTCGACATGCATCTATAAATAGGCATGTGATCTATAAATAGAACTTGCACCTGCATCTATAAATAGAACATCACCTATAAATAGAATTTTCTCATCATCTATAAATAGAATTTGCTCATGCATCTAAAAATATACTTCCACCTAAAAATAGCCTGAGGCTCCATCCTAGCGTAGGTGCATAATTTTCACTAAGATCTTCTTGTTGAATCTCAACATGTCGTAGCAACAACACTTGGCGACAGACACACTGGGAGAACCCCAACTTCTCTGAAATGGTTTTATTATAAGGGAAAAGTATTATTTATTTAGGAAGTATTGATTCATCTAGTAGGCTACTTTAGCTCCCCATTCTAACTCGGTTAAAGATATAGCCTTCCTTATTCCATTACTTAGCATAACAAAACATTATAATGAGTTGTATCATTATCCCGTCGATGTAAGTAATGGTAATATGTATGGAGAATTAAAAAAATCAAAGTGTGAGTTTTACATCTCTGATGTTGCTACGTTGTCAGCAAGCCTAGAAGATACCCCAATGGAGTTGCTTTAGGAGCACAAATGTTTCTTCGCTTCCAGCAAGCGTGGACACTACACTAGTGAATTTTCTTGCTTCACCTCCCTATGCAGGAAGCATTTCTCTTCCTTCACCCTTTATATTTTTCTTTTCCTTTTACAAAACTGTGCATAGACACTTATTATTTTTCACAGGTGAAAGGATCTCGACTTATTAAGAGAAAAATAGGTTTATCATTCAGAGATAATTTTTAGACCTCTAATGCTTTCTCTCTAAAAATTTTCCCATTGGGTAAAAATGTGAAGTTGGGTTACTCTTTCATGAAAAATGCGTCCGAAATTTTCACTCTCCCAACAATTCGGTCAAAATTTTGAGGAAGTTCAGCCAAACTTTGTATGAAATTTTGGCCGAAATTTTTGTTATAAATATAGCGACCCCCACACCGCAAGAATTTTTCGATGAGTTTTATGTTGAGTTACCGTTGAGAGCGTTGTGATTTTTTTGACCGTTGGTTATTTAGGTTTTTTGCGCTAATATTGAACCAGCGAGGATAGGGACCAGCAAGGGATCAAGCGAAGGTGCAAAGGTAAACGAGAGGTTGTTCTTGTTTTTCCTATTTGTTATTATTTTTCTTTATGGTTTCTTTTCCTGTTTTAATCTTATTTTCATGTTTTGTTGTGTTTGCAGGATTTGTGTAGGGCCTGCTCTGTGTCCTCAGCGTGCTCGTTTTGCATCCTTTTCGTTCTCTCTGCCTCCTCGGCGTGCTCTGTCTCTTCGTCTCAGTTCCGGGTGCACAATATTGTTCATTAATCTCTATGAACTATGGCTCTGTGTTTGTCTCTTGAAGGTCTGTTAATCTCTTGGTGCATAGTCTTCTTATTTAATCTGATCCTAGTTATTTCGGAATATTACTGCTGATTACGCCAGGAATACTTAGGTTAGTGGGACCTTTGTTCATTGTATGTTCAAGGATAATGTCATCAAGTATGGTAAATGAAGTGTGCCCTTAATGATAAGGTGTTGTCCATATAGATGTCGTGTTGGTAACTCAATTAATGTGTCTTTTTGGATGGCACATAGAAACAATAGGGATTAGGTAAAGAAACCCTACATTCTAAACCATTGATCCAATAAATAACAGAAACCAAATGAAAGGAAAAATAAACATGTGATGGAAAGTCTCTAACTAGAAGAAGGTTGAAGGAGATCGTTGGTTGAAGCAACTAAAGAGATTAAGAATGATAATATATGGCTTTTAAATGTGAATCCAATTGAATTTCAACACTTTAAAGAGTGGGATTTCAAACATAAAACAAGACACAATGAAGGGTAATTATAGAAAAGGGGTCACCAAAGGAATGTCAAAATCCTTCATTCATGGGTAATAGTTCAGGATTTTGATTGGAAAAACATAATTTGAACAAAGAAATTGTGGGTTTTTCCCTATGAAAGATTGTTTTGTTCCATGGATTAAGTTATTATATGGGAGAAAGTAGCAACTCATACTAATCAACCCATGCATTAGAGGCAAGAACAATGGTAGAAATTTGTGCCATTAAATTTGACCAAGGATTTGTGTGCACTCTTAAATGGATTTGAGATTATTGTGGATATCAAGAATGCGTCTATAAGTAAACAATGGATAAAATATAAGTACACATGTCAAAGTTGATCCAACTAAAAATATAATGTTTAATCCAAGACCCCAAAGAAGGCCTAACAAGGGAAAATAACAGTCTAGATAAAGGGGCTAAGCATGTTATGAAACCAGCTCACAAAATAGAAGAAAATATAGATCAACGACTTACAAATCAGCCTCTTCGAGGGGGAAACATCCTTTACATTACATAAATGAACAATTCTTGGATGATTTAAATGATTAAAATATACTTTCTATATATGTGAGTCTAAGGGGTCCCAATATAATCAGAGCCTACATAACAATAATAATGTAAGGGCACAGTAATAACAATATTGGTCTTCTATGGGGCACAGTGATAACACTATGGGGAATACATGGCCACAAAAATAACAATAAGGGGTATATACTAACAATAACAATAAGGGTATACACTAGTATTATAGGGACCTAACATGCCCCTCTCCTTCAAAAAAGTGTTGTCCTCAACGCTTGAGTAGTTCTAGATTATTATGTATAAAATTATCATCCTCCCATGTGGAATCTTCAGTGGGTAAGTTCTTCCACTTGATGAGATACTATGAAATTGATCGATTCATAGTTGTCGAGTTCTTGTTTCTATGATTTCTTCAGGTTACAATATGATTTTTCTTTCCTCTTCAATTTCTAGCAATATTGTTTGAACTGGGAGTTTGTCACCTATAACCGTCTTTAAGCATGAAACATGGAAAACTGGGTGCACTTGGGAAGATGCCAGAAGCTCCAATTTGTATGCCATAGTACCAATATTTTTCATCAGCTTGTAAGGACCATAGTACTTTGGCGATAATTTATTACCCTTCTTAGCTTGCTTGAGGTACATTTTTTTGTATGGTTGTAGTCGTAAAAATACCCAGTTGCCTACATCAAAACTTTTTTCGCTACGATGTTGATATGCATGTCGTTTCATTCGATATTTTCACCAAAGTTAGGTTATCCTTTAGGAGTTGGAGAACTTATTGTTAATGCTTGATGTGATCTTCCACTTCTTGAACCTTAGAATTTTCTCTTAAATATGATGTAATGGATGGTGGATGATATCCATAGAGTGCAATAAACGGAGTCATTTTTGTTGCAGTGTGGAAGGAAGTGTCATACCACCATTCAGCCAGAGGTGACCACTTGAACCATTGTGTTTGTTTATCAGATACAAAGAAATGAAGATATCCTTCCAAACGTTTGTTCACTATCTCATTTTGCCCGTCAGATTGAGGATGATAAGATGAAATATGAGCTAGTTGAGTACCCAGACAAGAAAATAATTTCGTCCAAAAATTTCCAGTGAAAATGGGATCTTTGTCACTTACAATAATCTTTGGGTTTCCATGTAGCTTTTGAATTGTTTCCATAAATGCAGTAGCATTGTACTAGCTTTAAATGGATGTGATAATGCACAAAAGTGTGCATACTTGGTAAGTCTATCAACTACCACGATGATGACACTCTTTCCTTCGAACTTGGGTAAACCTGTGATAAAATCCATTGAAACCTCCTCCCAATGTTGACTTCGAATGGATAAAGGTTGTAGCAGACCCGTGGTCTTAATTATCTCAACTTTATTTTGTTGGCAGACCAAAATTTCTGCCACAAACTTTTCAATATCAGATTTAAGGCCATCCCAAAAAAATCTTTCTTGACCCTATGGTAAGTTTTTAAAAATCCCGAGTGTCCTCCTGAGGGAGAGGTGTGCAATTCCAAAATAATATTTTGTTTTAGTTGGGAATTCTTACAAATATATAATTGATCTTTGTACCATGATGAATCATTTTTCCAGCTAAATGTATCAGATGTACTGGGATCTTGCTGAAACTTTTGAATGAGTGTCTGCACTTCTTCTTCATTCTTCCACTCCTCCCTTGCTTCGGTTGTTAAATCTGGTTGGATAATAGAAATGGCACAAAGCAATGCTTCCACGTACACATCATTTATTGAGAGTGCATCTGCAACAACATTTAGCTTCCCTTTTTTGTAGATGATTTCAAATTCATAACCCAACATCTTTGTGACCCATTTTTGTTGCTCTTATGAAGATAGTATTTGTTCGAAAAAGTATATAAGACTATCATGATATGTTTTTACCTTAAAGTGTCTTCCAATTAGGTAAGGTCGTTATTTTTTTAGTGCATGCAGTATTGCCAACATTTCTTTCTCATAAATAGCTTTCTATAAATACTTCCAATTGATTGGTCGACTTTCAAAAGCAATTGGTCTTCCTTCTTGCATTAAAATAGCACCAATTCTATTTCGTGAGGCATCACATTCCACATTAAAGGTTTTTGTGAAGTCTAGCATAGCTAAGACCGATGCTTGGCACATTGTCTCCTTAAGATGTTTAATGGCCTTAGTTGCTTCTAGAGTCCAAGAAAATGCATCTCGCATATGTTTTAGGTTTGTGGGGATTTTCCATTCCTTAATGGCTTTAATTTTGTTAGGGTCTACTTTACCACCCTCATGAGATACAATATGACCCAAATATTCCAACTTTTGTACTCCAAAGAAACATTTGGAGGTTTTTGCATATAATTTGTTATCCTCCAATAGTTTGAGCACCCTGTCAACATGTTGAAAATGATCCTTCCAAGACTTGTTGTAGATTAGTATATCATCAAAAAATACTAACACAAAATTTTTAAGGAAGGGTTTGAAAATGAAATGCATCAACCCTTTAAATGTAGAAGGTGCTTTGGTAAGGCCAAAAGGCATGACCAAAAATTTATAATGACCCTCATGAGTTCTAAAATTTGTTTTCAGAATGTCTTCAGTCTTCATTCTAATTTGATGATAACCTGAACCAAGATCCAACTTGGTGAAGTGAATTGCTCCATGTAATTCATCCAATAATTCATCAATGACGAATGGTAAATTTATCTTTAATAGTGAGCTTGTTGAGCTCCCTATAATATGGATACATGCGTCATGATCCATCCTTCTTATGCACCAATACTTCTGAAGCAGAAAAATAACTTTGACTAGGTTGAATTATACCATCCTCTAATATTTCTGCAATCATACGTTCAATTCCACTTTTTTGGGCATAAGGATATCTGTAAGCCCTGATGTTTGGAGGAACACATCCTGGAATCAAATGAATAGCATGATCATGATCATGAATAGGTGGGAGGCCTTTGGGAGTCTCAAACACCTTGGAATGATTGTCCAAAACTTTTTGGGGATCTCGAGAAATAGAAGATTTCGATGTGTGAACCTATAGTGAGCATAATTGTGCAATTATGCCTCAATGTTCTTTCTTCAAAATCTTTGTCATGACATTAGAGTTTATTACCCTTCCCAGTTCCCCTGTGATACCCCGTAATTAAATTCATAAAAATTTATTGAAAATTAAAAGCTATAGTCTCCAAAGATTGTAACCATTGGACTCCTAGTACAACATCAGCACCACCTATTGGAATAGAAAGCATTGGACTATTCAATACATATTCCCCCATGGTTAGCTTGATATTATGGCACTTTCCAAAGTAATTTATAGCTCCTCCATTTGCAACCATCACTTGACATTCTAGTGCTGGATATAGGAAGCAATTTAATTCCTTGGCTATCTTAAAATGAATAATATTAAGTGTACTACTTGAATCAATCAGCACTATTACATTTTTTTCTTGATATATCCTTCAATCTTGAGAGTTTGAAGAGATGTAATTCCTTCCAATGCATTACAATATATGGTTGGATTCATTTATTCCTTCTCTAGTATGGTTCCTGGTGTATATCCTCCTCTTTTGATGTTTCTTGTTTCTTTTCTTCCTCCTCTTCACAATCTATGTAAAATAATTTCTTCTCGGCATACCTATGACCTTCAATGTATTTTCTATCAAACTATAACAAATCCGTTTTGCTCTTTTTTCCTCCGGAAATTGTTGTGGTGTCAACCTTGTACATTGTGGATGGCTAGGAGTAGCAACATTTCCATCCTTATAGTTGTGACAGGTAGACTTCCTTCTTGCCATAATTTTTCTTTCAACTATTCTTTCCACCCTGAATGTATTTTCCAATGAATCAGGTTACCAAAGGCAAACCTCATGTTGGATGTTATCCTTTAAATTCCCTATGAAGACATCAACCCTATGTTCCTCTAGAATATATTTTACCCTTATATTCAATTTTTGGAAGTCCTCAATGTGTTGCATCATTGAACTCTTTTGTTTGATATTTATCAATTGGCTAAAGAAGGTGTTTCTCTTTGTATCCTCATAATGTGCTATCATTTCCTCCATAAAAATTGACCATGTAACAAGTGGTTTACGAGAACAAAGTCATTGATACCATACAAACTAATTTTTTTTAAATATAAAGTTGCAATGTGTACCTTTTGTGTGTGTTGTACATTATGGAGCTCAAAGTATTGCTCCATTTGTAGTATCCATGTTATCGGATTCTTGTTTTCAAACTTCCTCATAATGATCTTTGAAATATGGTGGGTCTTAAATCCAACATTAGAGTCTATGAAATCATGATTAACATTTCTTTTGTTCTCGTCATGAGTTTCATCTACTACCTTTTTGCCATTAGGAATCATTTTTTGTAGCAACTTTGTCAAACCTTCCTTCAAACCTTCCATGTCTGCTTTTAGACCATTCTTCATGTCTTCCATGTTGTTGTTCAGTTTTTCTTCTATACCATCGATCTTAGCTTCCATGCCATCCATGTCATTCTTCAAACCATCCATCTTAGCTTCCATGATTTTCTTCAAACCATCCATCTTAGATTCCATTTCATTTTTGGTTACTTTTTGTGAGAGCGAAATTTGTTGCACTTAGTCTCGTAATTTTGATATATCATGTTGCACTTCTTTCTCTTCATGCATCATAGTAGAGCTTTATGAGAGCTTAATGGGTGTGAAATTATTTTTGGAAGGCATTATAAAACCCAATACTGATATCAATGCTCCAATATTCCCTTTGGAATCACTTCAAACTGAGTTTTTTAAACAAAAGTTATACAATTTCAAAAAAAAACACACACACACACACATTTTTCTTGCTTTTGAGGAGCTTGATATTCAAACTGATGTATCTCTGTTATTTCGGATCCCCATGATTTGAACTTCGGTCCTATAGTAGCCCTCTGAGTCTTCTTTCCAATGCCATAGGTCAAACCTAATTTGGACTCTTCAAGGCAAATTTATGTCTGATCTCCCACAATGACCTAATTATGACTAGTTCAATAGAGCAAACTTGTATAGTGTGCCACATGTTAATATTTCGACCTTTGGTCATGAAATAGATACACAAGAAACTAAATTTTGTGCAATTTCAAACACTTTTTACATAATTTCAATCTGATGCTAACGAAAGTTATGACGATTTTCCCTCAATCACCTTTTTGAGATGAAACTATGGAGCCTACAAAATTCCCTAACTTCCACAGATCATATCTTCCAAAATATTACGAACCAAGGTCTGAAATTTTTACACAAAGTTCATCAAGATTTTGGCTCCATGTGGTAAAAATTTCAGCTTCTGAAGCCTCGTAGAAAAAAAAATATAGCGTAAATTCCAAGATGACCTGTTCGAATAAGCGAAACCCTAGAATCTCAAGCTCTGATACCAAATGTTATGAAACCAGCTCACAAAATAGAAGAAAAGATAGATCAACGACATAGAAATCAGCCTCTTCAAGGGGGAACCTCATTTACATTATATAAATGAACAATTCTTGGATGATTCAAATGATAAAAACCTACTTTCTATATATAGGAGTCTAAGGGGTCCCAATATAATCAGAGCATACATAACAATAATAATGTAAGGGCACAACAATAACAATAAGGGGGCTACACTAACAATAACAATAAGGGGATACACTCGTATTATAGGGACCTAAGAAAGCATCTCACCTAGGTACTTGACATCAAAAAATGGAAAACCACATTCATACATCGAACCTATGCCAGGAGACACATAGGCAAGGATAAATAACATATATGAACTATGAGAACAATTGAGATGCCTCATATCATCCAATTTAGGATTTATGTGCATGGAAATGCCTAGAAAAAAATCACATATTGCTACTAATAAGGGATAAGATACCCATACACTACAAAAGGATAAAATAGGTAAGAAAACAAACAAAAGTCAACCATTCCTCAATGGGTTAAACAACAAAGACTTTCATATCAATATTGTTTAACAAGAAATCCTCGGGAAGAATTGCATGACCATCTAGCAAAATATATGTAAATATTTCTAAAAATTCATGCATGCAAAGAGCCAGTGATGGTAGATTAGACAATCATGCAAGTGCTAAGTAAATATAATTGCACCCACCTCCTATACGTAAAAAGCGAATAAAATGATGAATATAGAAGACCACTACCTAAGGAAGAGATTTTCAAAAAAAAGGTGAATACCCAACAATCTGAAGCAACTCCACACATAAACTATGGAAAAATGCATTGAAACGTGAACGAGAAAAAACCTATGTGAGAAGACATGCTAATTGTTAAGAGAAATTCTCAAAAACAAAGTGACATTAACACAATCATACACGGTTGGGGGATTTTATAGATCTTGGGACTAGGTCATCAAAGTGCCACAAGATGATTGAAGATGGAGTTTGAAGGGAAATTGATTGATTATTTTGTATATAGTTTAGAAGGTCAAAAAACAGTTTCCAAGGTTCGTTTTCCTAGATCATTTCTAGATCCAGACCTAGATTGTCATCAAATGGCGAAATCAATTGAGGTAATGACCTTCGATTTTGGATCTCATATTTGTCAGGTTCATGTAGATGGCGGAAATAGGATACATATTTTAATGGGAATTTTTTTTGTTGTCAATTGTATTAAAGGACCAATTAAGGCTCACCAAGATTGTGTTGAGTGAACATAATAGTGGTGTGAACAAAATTTCCTCTATGATATATGGGAGTATGCTTGAGCTTTGTCTAAGTCTAATAAGGGAGATGAGTTTCTAAAATAAGCAAAAGTGTATCGAAGGACGCATTGGATCCTAAGCTTGCCAAGTCCTTAAATGTCTCATGGGTAAAGTGTGGTAAAGTGAGTGTTGAAGTGGGGGAGCTAAGAAGAAGGCCATTGTTGTTATAGAACAAGAACATGAGGAAGACAAAGGGGTACAAGTTAGTGCTAGAAATCAATGCCATTATGTGTTAATCAAAAGACCTATTGACTCAAATTAGTGTTGGGGGAGGATATATACATGTATGTACAAGTGGTGGAACTTGTAGATCAAACATTGAATGGACGTTTCTTTGGTAAAAGGTTATAAGGAAGATGGTTCTATAATGGATGGTTTAAGTCTAGCGTCCAATGCTTGCTTGTATCCCTATTTATCACTTATAGGTTTTAGATTGGTTGGAACTCATTTTTAGATAAGGAGAATGACTAGTGAATCTTAGGTATTCATTAAGGTGGAGCCCATGAAAGACACGAGGAAAGAAAGGTCGCCCTTATATTAGATTGGGTAAACTCTTGAAACTTCATCTATATTTTGTCAATGGAGGTTTTTAGGGCCATAAGTTTGAAGATTTTTTTGGCATTGTTAAAGATCAAACCAATTTTGTAATCATGTTTGAGTTCTTAAATATATTGTCTTCAAAAGTATTGTTTTGTACATTGTATTTCATGTTAAGAGTGTTTAGATGAGTAACACTAAATAATATATATTAAATGTCTTAATATAATAACGTGATAAAATAACAAAACTACATGTTAAAGTGACATTAATTATTAGTATATATAATTAGGAATGATTTACTAGAGGTATTTATGTCATACATAATTCCCACATGGAGGTTTTGTGTATTTGTAATCCAACATGTAAGAGGGATATTGGCTGTTTATTTGTAGTTGACATTTGAAAGAAGTATAAGTAGCATCATCATTGAACATTTTTTTTCTTACATCAAGGTAGAAGGCACGGTCCCTTATGGCTGCCCTTATTAGCATAAGGGTCATGGTATATTGAAAACTTTTGTGGACCACCAGTCTCAACAAATGTAGGATAATAATTTTTGTATAGAGAAGGATTTATGTCATAGAAATAATTACAATATTTCTATATATGGATCATTTCGTGTCCAAGTGTGACTAATCAAACATTTTGTTAATAAAAGGAATTAATTGTTTAAATATCTCCATCGGCATAAAGATTATTGGTATAGTGTATCACATGTAAACCACTGAACACACCTAAAGTGAGATTGTAATTTTCCAAGAGCTACAATCCAATCACAAATAAATTGATAAACTCTCTCAATAACACCTTTGTGAATAATGTGTTACATATTATCATCCATAGTCTGTAATAAAGTGCATCTCCAATTCAGTTAAGATCTATCATCTATAATGTTAATAATCAAAATTAGATTGTCACTTCTAAAAATTAGCAAATTTAAAAAGAAACACCATAGTAACCATATAAATCTATAATATAAATCCAATATAAATCAAACTTTACTTCAACCAAAAAAAACTTCTTTTAATCCATTTAATTTTGAAATTAAAATAAATGTATACTAATAAATAATGTACTTCCAAATTTATTGTGTATTTTATGTGTAATAATAAAATAAAGATGTTATTATTTATATCTATATCAAAATTAAATTAATACTCTTATATTATTAAATTATGTCAAACATACCATGATTTCAGTCCATATCCACATTAAAATAGATCATATTCATTTATTATTAGATTGTATGGACCATATTATTATTTCATACCATGATTTCAGTCCATATCCATATTAAAATAGTTCATATTCATTTACTATTAGATTGTATGGACCGTATTATTATTTCATACCAATTGTAGCAATTCTCCAAAACAAAAATCTATCCTCAATCAAAAGTTACTTATTGACTTGTAAGTTATAATAATCATCATCAATATCATCAATTTTTATGGTTACTGACAAGTCAGACAGACACCAAATTGGTGTAGGATACTCCTTGATTGTGAAACAAGGATCTCAACTCAACTTTACGCAGAGATTTGACTGCTAAAGTCCATAAAGGTATACATACACTATCCCCTCTATATTTGAACCTGTAACCTCTTATGATAAAAGAATGACCTTAAAATTATAAATCTAAAATAAAATGATAAAACAATGACCTTAAAATTATAAAACTAAAATAAAACTAAAATAAATACTGAGAATCCATTTCTAAAATAAATACTGAGAATCCATTTCACCGAAATATAACCGTATGATAGATACTAAAAATCCATTTCACGGAAGTCAAAGGTTTCTTTTCTGATAACCAGCTTAACAAAAATCTTCTTTGGTAAGCCAAAAACCCTACCGAGGAGATATTTAATTTAACTTGGATAAGGGAGGCCCGTTTATAGACTATGTGGAAGTATAGATTCTGCTATTGAAACGCAAGACCAGGGAATCTTTGTCAGAGGGACGAGTTGTCAAATGACCTAACAATCTTCAGAGAAGTTGCTGTTCCGATATATAAAGGCTGGCAATGGAAAGGCGAAGGAACGGCATCTGAAATTAAAGGTTTGGGTAGCTAAGCTGACCTCCAATGATCACCACAATCTGAGGACACTGCAATAGGATCCCGAAAATTCGACCAGTTCAACATGGGATTGCAAGGTTAGCCAAAGTATGTAAGACATCAGAGGCTGGCAGATGTAGAGGGCAGTGGACTGAGTATATATTTCATCGTATTTTATTAATAATATATTAACACGTTATTAGTGTATTTTTAAGTTTTTTAATAACAAAATTCTAATGTACCAAGTTTCAGTTTTCATTTTTCATTTTTCATTTTTTTAAATTTTATTGATATTTATAAATCATTATTCATAAATAAATAAATAAGTAGATTTTACTTAAATAAGTAAATTATTCAAGTAAAACGCTTCTGATAATCCAAGTAGTTCAACAATATATATAAAGCTAGCATTTTTCAAGAAAAGGGACGAAAGAAAAGAGACACCGTGGGGACACTTCAACAGTGAACCAAAAACTGAGACCACCAAGGGGACACTTTAGCATTGATACTAATGAAGTCCACAAAAACAAAAACTGATGCAGGGTGCAATGCCTATGTGATGAAAGTGTCCCATTCAATTTCATGAAATTATGAAACCGCCATTTCTGAAAGCCATACCATTTCTGAAAGCCATAGTTTTTTCCATGTTCCAGGTAACAGAAAACATTCGTCTATCAAATAGCAAAAAAAGCTTTATACTAATTGCACCAAAGGTACACATGTTTTGTTAGGGGAAGCATTGATTTTTTATGTAATGGAATGTTAAAAAAATAATGGACTCAACCCAAATTTTGTGAATTCAATTCCGTTTTCAGAAATAATGACCATGAAGAAAATATTCCTAGAAGATCTGTGCAAATGCTTCGACAGGCATATTACAGAAACTCAAGGCATATACTGCCAATGAATACTCTCATGTTGAATGAGCAGCTCTAACACAAAATAGAGATTATTTGATCATGTGTTTCTTCTCCAATTCACTGTCAAGTACTAAGCCTCTTCCATAGGCAATCATTCACAAGCTACGTAATCATATGTATACCACTCCAGTAAAATTAAAGTGATACACATCTGCCTTGGTAAAAGAGGTTAAACGGCTATTTTGCCTCTGCTACAGCTCTCCAACGGTCATCCCAAAACCAAACTTGTAATCTTTCTTCCAATGATCAATCTGCATTCGAAATAGAGTCTCAGCTAAACAATTACAACATAAAGAAAAAAACAAAAACAAAAACAAAACAAAAAAAATTATAAACAAAAATCAACACAGGCATTGCTGATAATAAATAGCAACCGCTCAACCCCACCTCTGCAGAAAGAACAAAATTGACTCCCATATTCAATCTTTCTTCGAGATAAGCAGCGACACAACCGTTTGTATCAATCCTTCCCCTCAGACGGCACTGTACATCAAAGCCCCAAAAGAAAAGAGATTTGTCATGCCGACTTAGCCTTCTGAATTGAAGTTTACTAAAAAAAATATCATATTTTCTATGATTTAAAGTTACAGTAAAAACACAATTATTGAAGGATTCTTCTTCCTCAACAGATTTTCATAGCTCCGAGAAATTGAGGTCAAAAGCATAAACTCACTTGTGTATTTTTTGGCAACTTAAAGTTTAAAAACAGGAACTGTTTCCTAGTTGATCGAAGAAATAACCTTCGAAAAGCCCAAGATATTTTCGCTCAAACAAGGAAAAAGGAAAAGAAAAGAAAACTCGATAAGCAATACCTGCCGTAGTAGGTAATCATAACCGACGCTAGCTGTTGAATCTCTTGACATGTGATTGTACATAAAATCAGATGCCAGTGACACCTGCAGATTCACAAAATGGTCACATCTAAAAGCTCAAAAGACATGCTGGAAAAATAATTATTAAATTTTTATATGTAGCTTCTAAAACCCGACGTGCTACCTTTTCAGAGACTTTCTGCACATAGCTCAATGAAACTATCCCAGTGCTTGCAAATTGTCCGATGGCAATCTATGATAAAAGAGTTCAATCCACAGTTCAGTAGAGCTTCAGTTGTAAAACAACTCATGAATGCAATAAAATCAACAGTGGAATAAATTATAGCATCAGGAAAATTCAAGCCCCAGTGCTTGCAAATTGTCGGATGGCAATCTGTAATAAAAGAGTTCAATCCACAGTTCATCAGAGCTTCAGTTGTAAAACAACTCATGAATGCAATAAAATCAACAGTGCCATAAATTATACTATTAGCATCAGGAAAATTCAACCAAAAGCTCACAAATTGTCAGTGCCTGAGCAAAGAAGAAAGACACATACACTTGGAGATTTTCAAGTTAACAACCCTACGTTAGAAGGGCTGAGCAGGACCTTATTGGGTGTGGATTGACCTTTCCGCACCAACAGTACGCTCCACTTGCATATAAAGGAATTCCCAGAAATCAGGAAAAGGTTGGTCAAAGTGAAAACCAAAGGTAAGAACTTGAACAAGAAAACCAGGAACAGTAACTTTTGTTAAGGGTAAGTAAATAGCCAGGATGACTAATCAGGTCCTTTCCATCATATGCACATATGCTCTTAGAGCACACCCAAGTGTGTCGAGCAACCCCCTTAATCAGCAATGACATGTTCCGGCTATAGTTCATATTTGTAATATATAACATGTATTAATATACTTGGTCAAAAAGCTTCATGTCTGGAAATGCTAATACTGGACAACTACCAACTGGAAAAGTTGTCTTTTCTTTCTCATCTCTCTATACTACATCAGTGAAGAACAAAAATGCCAGCACTGCTTCAGATTAAGCCTGTAATTGTGATAGGATATCGGGTAAAAGAATGAAATGAATATATCATGTACATTTTTCTTTGAAGTAAAATGAAGTCACATACGGTTAACATTGCAGTCTTGATTGTTTGCATTGAGTGGCTTTGCAGATGTATTTTTGTTCAAGGGATTCATAAAAATATAAAATCGTCATTCTGTACTTATATTAGACAGCGAGGCACCCACAAAGATACTAATACAGATCCATACTGGTGTACACAGTTTTAGTTTACGCATCTATGTAAATATAACTGTTGTATATGGTCTCTACAGTAGTAAATGTTAATTTATTAATACAAAGAGGATAAAATGGGTAAAGCATAAAAACAATAATCGGGACAATATGAACTTGTTAGATTTTCATAATGAACACAATCAGGCGTAATTCAAAAATAACATATATACACAATTTGTCACATGGATGCATACAGGCAATGTATTTATTATTCATTTTCCCATGATGGCCATCCAGCAGGAAAGAAAGCTTTTAATCCCTAGTTTAATTTTGGTTATTCATGTTTTTCACACAATGAAAGATTTATGATTAATAAATGCATGCTTATGAAATGTGCAGAATTGGAAGAACGCATTTTTTAGAGTTTTTATTACCCTAAGAATTCTTGGAAATATAAGGAGCTGATTCAGAAGAGAAGAAACATTATTGGATTATAATTGTCACTGAATTATTACAAAAATTATGAGGCAGAAATTATGTGCATGCCTTGTCCATAACTTCTTATAACAGTTGCAAACAGTAATGTTCTTACGTTCAGATAATTTGTGTGATTACTCTTAGAAAATGAACTCACATTTAATGCTAAACCTATCTATATTATTTCAGTAACACTATATTTTACGTAACAGGTTTCCTCATTTAATAAGATCCCATCTAATAACTATTAATTTTATGCATTACATTTTACATTATTAATACCATAGTTTTAAAAACCAGCAGGTCTGAACTAGTAACAGTTAAAAAGGCCTGTCAGAAAAGTCAAGGTAATGAACCAGCACATAAATCCAGTTTGGGGATCAGCTGATATCGGTTAGGTACCATAACCGATACCAACAGGTCCGAAAAAGGTGGTTTGGCTCCAAAATGGACCGGTTCAGCAAAATATGTGTATCACGAGGAGGAACTGTGAGTGATTTTTTTAGGTGATTTTTAAGGAAACCAGGGGTGTTTTATTTTCATGGTTGCTGCTACAGCTACTGAAGTTGTATAGGAATCTGAGGCATCCTCAGACTCTAAGCCAGATGATGTTTATGTAGCTCCTGGTGATGATCCCATGGCCCAGTAGAGTTTGCGTTGTAACATTGTTAACATTGTTTTTGGACTCTGTGCAATAAATATCATCAACAATCAATTAGGCAACCTTGCATGCTATATAGATGAGCAAACTTCACATATTTTCTCTCTAATGGTTTTGGAATCATGGTTTGAAATCTTAAAAATAATTTTTTTTATTAAAAATTAATTATTCTATATTTTTTTCAATTCTGGTTCAAACCCTGGTTTGATATGTGACCCGGTTCAACACCCGGTTCCCATTTTTAAAACTACGATTAATACCTGCTTGGAAGCTTTTCTAACAAAATTTATGAAAGAATATTTGCAGAAAATATGACAAAAATGTTGAAACACCGCAATCATCAATAGCAGTACTTCAAAAGGATTTGAAATAAACACTTCAAGGGATATTCACGAGATGGCTCTTCCACTCAAAAGACATGACCTAAAATGTGGTATCTAATATCTATACAAAATCATCTCCAATCCAGAGGTCAATAAATTGAATACAGTGGACATATGGCCAGCAGTAGCACTAAACCATTCATGTACTGGCATGGTTTGTAGGCACATTCTGTGATATAGACAACATTTCTATTGTTATTGAAAAACTTATATTACACAGTTCTCAAATTAAATCCATTGAAAGAAAAAGGAAAAAGCAGACCTAAACTGAATGTATCAACTTGAATAAAGCAGAAGCCCTAATCTTTTGGGGTGACAATAGGTAATAAAAGTTAAACTCCTTGACGAAAGTGGAGTAATCAAAGAACTGGCAAGTTTATAATTTGCAAAATCCATCCTCACAATCAAGATTATTCATAGACATCATATATGAGAGGACATGCTTGTCACAAGGATATGGTAACATGTATGGACAAAGCATTTATTGTTGGTTTTTTCATGATGATCATCTTGTAGATAAGAGGGCTTTTAATCCATAATTTAATTTTTGGTTATTCACGTTTTGTGGATAATGAAACATTTATGCTTAAGAAATGCATGCTTATGATATGCACAGAGCCGGAAGTCAAGTCGGACTTTGTTTTTATTACCTATTCTCTGAAATAGAAAGGAGTTATTCAGACGAGAAAAGAAATTATTGGACTTAGCTTGTTACTAAATAATCACAAACACAATATAACCCAGACATTATTGGCATGCCTTTTCTGTCATTCTTGTAACAGTTGCAAACAGTAATGTTCTTACACTCATACTTTCCCTAATTACTCTCATTAAATCAACTAACATTTACTGCTAGCCTAACTATCTTATTTCAATAATATTACATCTTACATAATAGGTTTCCTCGTCTTATAAACATCCCATCCAATAACTAATAAATTTAGCTAATAAATTTATGCCTAAAATTTTACAATATAAATACATGCTTGGAGGCTTTTTCAAGAAATATATGAACGAATGTTAGCAGAAAATATGATAAAAATGTTGAAACACCCCAAATCATAACACCTACACAGTATAAAACTACACTCATACTTTCCCTAATTACTCTCATTAAATCAACTAACATTTACTGCTAGCCTAACTATCTTATTTCAATAATATTACATCTTACATAATAGGTTTCCTCGTCTTATAAACATCCCATCCAATAACTAATAAATTTAGCTAATAAATTTATGCCTAAAATTTTACAATATAAATACATGCTTGGAGGCTTTTTCAAGAAATATATGAACGAATGTTAGCAGAAAATATGATAAAAATGTTGAAACACCCCAAATCATGAATTGCATACCCCAAAAAGATTTGCAACAAATAGTTCAAGGATTGTTCAAGAGATGTCTCTGTGGTGTATCTCACTCACTCAAAAGGCATGACCTAAAATGTGGGGCCTGATATCTATATAAAGTTATCTCCAATACGGAGGTCAATAAATTGAATATACTTGACAGATGGCCAGTTGTAGCACTCTAAGCTTTCACGCGCAATTGGAATGCTTTGCATGTATCATTGTCTGAAATAGGCAGCATCTTGGTTGTTATTGAACCATGTATATTACACCATTCTCAAATTATACCCATTGAAAGAAAACAAAATGACATCCTAAACTGAACGTGTGAACTTGATAAAGCAGAAGCCCTATTCGTTTGGGTTGATGTAACACAAATTAGACTTGTTGACAAAACTGGAGTAATCAAAGAACATGAAATTTAACAATCTGATAATTCCATCCAACTCAACCAAAATTATTCAAGACAGCATACATGAGAGAACATGCACATTAATACCATGGTACACTCTTCAATACTTGTTTGATTTCACTTCACATTTTTTAATTTTCAGTGATAACCATAATGGGAAAGAAGGGTTGAACAGAAAACAAAAAGCGCATTGAACAGGCATTATCATACTAGCACTAAAACTGTAGTGTTGAATCATCGACAGCAGCATTCAAGAAAGCATGTCTGTAACAATGTGCAAAAACAAAGGCCATGTATATTGGAACAAACCATCTTATCAGTGTTGTATCGAGCTGCAAAACCAACCCCCGATTTCCTTTGATGTCCCAGCCAAAATATTTCACCTCCAAGTGCCAAGTGTGGAGAGACACTCTGCAAAATAATGAATTGCTTAGAACAACAGTAGAGTATGAGGCATTTTCAATTGAAGGAAACCAATTTATCTATGACAATAGAGTCAGATTATGTTCAAAATGATAGCACTGTTCACCTTATAAAAGTATCAGGCAATGATTCACTTCATTTATGTAGAAAAACTGAAACTACAGAAGATTCACGAGTGCTTCAACTAACTTAAAAGTGTTCAAGAACATGGCAACCAAGAACTAGTAAGCAAGCCATGAAAATTTGCATCATTAAGTCTACATGCAATCTCCCAGAGAGACAGTAAGAATATACAGTCCTCTAGATGCATGCAAATTGCTGTAGTCACAGTAATTACAACCTGAGCACTAGAGAAAATAAACATAATGGTAAGATGCTATTAGGAAACTCTATATGTCCTCTACATAATTATCTTTTACATAAATGATAAAAATTCACTCTGAACGGCAATATCAAAAAGAGACTAACTAGAACCAAAAAAACAAAAACATCAGAAAGCATTATTTTTTATTGAAGCATTTCCACACTTCTTATATCATCCCCATGTTGGAGACTATTTGTAGTAAAAAGAATAATAGCACAAGAAGAGCACAACACAGAATATGTTTTTCCTTCAACGGCAAGGAAAAACGGTGCCTACAGTTTGATGAAGCATGAAATACAAGAAAACTATTTTCCAAAAGTTACCATTAGTTTGTCCAGTGTTGCATGGGTGTGGTTGGGTGCAAGAGCGGGTGTGGGAATGGTGCGTCACAATCAGATTAAACATTTTAAGCTACAAATGCAGCAGTATGCCAGTTTTCCTTGACAAATGAGGAGGTTCTCAGAATATGTATACAGTAGACACAGGTGTGGCAAATAGAAGAACCCCCTTAACTTGGGTATGCCTCAGCAATCTAACAATATAGAACAACAAAAAAGTTAAAACTGAGCATTTTAACATTCATCAAACAGACTTAATATAAGTTCAAAGGAATATAATTTCTAAACTGCAGTTAACCTGTTTTACAGCTATGCACAATGCCAGAGAATCATTATTGAGATGTGTTGAGTCAAGTGTTTCTAATTCTCCCTTCAACAAGTTCCCTCCATCATAAACCTCCCTGTCCATCATGCCTTGTGCTTCTCAATGGAAGCTTTTTTCCTCCTCCCTCAAATGACGTCTTCTTACATTGTCCCTTTCATCTTGTCATGTCTTGGCTCAACTCACTGGAATCTACCCATCAGGGCTTTTATGTTGGTTGGTTGGTATATCCTGTAATTATTGATGATCAGCCTTTCTTATCTTGATTAGATGGTATTGTGTTCCTTCCCTTCTTATAAATTATCTTCCTTACATCATAGTGTACATTGGCTATCCATCACTAGGAAATATGGTCACCCAAGAGTGGTTTAGATCTCTAATGGCTGCTCCCCTAGTCCTTCCTTCATGTATTAATAATGACAGCCTTCATGTATTCTTTTCATCCATCAAAATCTTCTTCGTCAGTCTTCCATCAAAGAAATCTAGTCGCAATGGGCTTTCCCAAAACCCAATGTCACTTCTTTCTCCCTTTTGATGACCAATTACAATGTTGTTCTCTCACCCTTCTTCTATGTGGCTTCCGTGTCTCATTCGTCAAAGTCATTCCACCAAAAAATTGATCAGCTAAAGCTTTTCCAAATTCCATATGACATCATAAACATTTTCCCTCCAATTATCAGAGCCCTTTTCAAGTTTCAACGCACTCCATAAAGAACTTGAATGACTTCTTGTCGTTCCCTTTTGCATGTCACTAAATTCTTAATTTCATGAAATGACCTTCCCGATGTTTGTGGGAATATATTATCGACCGCTTTCTTTTCACTTCCATACCTAACTATACTATTAAGGAATATATCTTTTCGTAGAGGCGCCTCAAATTTGAAGTGTCCTCGACCCCATGAGGGCGGGTGGTTCATCGAAAGGAAACTCATCTTGCTCCTTAAGAAAATCCCCAAAATTCATAGAATCTCATCATCCTCTTCCATTATAAATAATTATCAAGAAAATTGTGTTCCATATGGGCCTCCCCAAAATCTCAATGGCGAATTGTATGGCTTGTCTCAATGTGTCGTCTTATAGTTGGATATGCAAAGCACTGAGAGAAAATCGTTGAAAAGGGCCATTTCAATTCAACCAACTTGAATATCAAACATTGGACTTGACATTTCGCCCATGCCAAGGACTTCTCAAGAACAACAAAATGGATCGTGCTTAGAAATCAAAAGGGAAAATCATATATGACGTATCCACAAATGTCTTAGTGATGTTGGAATATTTAGACACTTGCAAGTTAGTTAAGTTAAACTCGATATAATGTGTCTTTAGCTAAAGTGTGTTTCTCAAGTGAGTTTTTTCAATGTGCTTTTGTACTTGTTTAATTTGACAGTGACAATTATGTTCTAAACATAATATGATCTGATGGTTTATCTTCACCTCAATACTAACAATGCTTGATCTGTAGCCTAACACTCAATTGGTCCATGATCTCTATTTAAAGAGCATGGAGGTTTATTTGCTAAAGACTGATTTTGAGAGGTTTATATGTAAACTATTTTCTTTTTGCTTTAATATGTTGGCCCAAGTAGCCATGTCCGTTGAGGTTGAAGATCATTTCAATGTGCTTTTGTACTTGTTTAATTTGACAGTGACAATTATGTTCTAAACATAATATGATCTGACGGTTTATCTTCACCTCAATACTAACAATGCTTGATCTGTAGCCTAACACTCAATTGGTCCATGATCTCTATTTAGAGCATGGAGGTTTATTTGCTAAAGACTGATTTTGAGAGGTTTATATGTAAACTATTTTCTTTTTGCTTTAATATGTTGGCTCAAGTAGCCATGTCAGTTGAGGTTGTAGATCATTTCCTTCTCTGGTGACTTTAACCACATAATACACTAGTGTACTAATCTTTGATCTATTTGTTGTGTGAGCAATTTCCTTAATATGTTTGACCTATGTGGAGTCTGGACTACCCTATTTATCGAACATGGTATTAAAGCACCTATGAAGGCCTGCCCCATTATTGATCGAGAACTTGAACCTATGTCACTAGATGCATCAAAGGACATTTGTATCATGTTGTTCCTGAGCATTTAGGGGCCGAGTGAACCACTTCATTGCATCTGGAGCATCATTTTCAGCTGGAGACCTTATTTGTTTCACCAGAAAACATTTTCATTCATCCACGGTAGTCAACTATATTAAAACTAAAACTATGCAACTTTTTCTGGTTTTTAATGTCTCTTTCATACTGTTCTAATATTACATTTCAGTTTTTCTGTTTATAAATCTAGTTTGCCCCCTTTCCAATCAATGCATGCTTTGCCCTATGACTTATGCAATCTTGGCAAATCAAAAATAGTGAGGAAAATTTTATGCTCTATGTATGTTCGTTGCCTTCGCTTTGTGTGATATTGGAAAATCAGAAACAAGATAAAAAGATCCATTTTCCAAGTAGACTAACCAAAATCTAACCCCAATCTTACAAAGATTCAAAACAAAAAAAATAGAGAAATTTTCTTTTTTTTGTCTAGTGTAGAATGAGATTTCTTTTTTGAAGGTAAAAACAAGGGTTTCAAGGTAAGCATGCACTTTGAGGAGGGCACAATTTTTAAAAATACAAAAAAATACATTTTTTTTTTTTAAAAACTCCTTTATAACATTTGTTATATCTTTTGTATATTAAAAAGGGAATCTTTAGTTCAAATCTTTGTTTTGATAAGTTACTTCTTCAAAAAGTGCATGCAACTCTAAATTTTATTATAAATTTATTGTAAAGGGCATAACATTAAATTATATAAGTGAGCCACTCTTTTTTTAATAACATTTTGGTATGCAACTTTAAATTATAAAACAATTTAATTTTAGAAGTGATTTTCACTTATTTTATAAAAGTTGACAAATTACATTATATATTAACTTATTTGTAAATGTCAGATTATAAGACATTTAGAAAATGAGGGAAAATATTTTTTACTTTTTTATAATGCACCCATCAAGTTTTTACCTTTTACTCACCAACCCCATTGTGCACCCATATTCACCTGCCTCATGGTGCACTGGTTACTTTTTATCCCTTTCTTCAAAAGGGCATAGAGCCAATCTTTACCTGCCACGTGGCACACTGGTTATACTTTTTATCCCATTCTTCAAAATGGCATAACATTGACATCTAGAATCTGTTCTGTGTTGTTTTTTTACACTGCCTAGTTTTTCTTTCTCTTTCCTTTTAAATACTCGATTTATAGTTTTAAACCATCTAGCCTACATAATGTGATATCACTACTTCAAATGATCTCATCCTTACTAGTTCAAACTAGTAAGAATGGAAAATCTCGAGTAGTTGATTTACGATTAAGTAGATAAGATTAGATAATTTTATTAATGTCCAACGAATGACCACAAAAGGTCAATGGGACTGCTGGTTACAATGATCACAACATACTAGCTGGTGGACCAAGCGATCCCCTTTCTATATAAGAGCAGAAAAGCAAAGCTACAAGGAATACGAAAATAAAGTCTGGATGACTGAAACATCTTGACAATGAGTTGTGATGAAGAAGTCCTAAAGGAGAAGGATGAGCCCTCTCTCCTGCTCCTTATGGCCCTCCTTGGCACATTAATACAGGGGTCTCAGCTCTCCTCAAGAAGCATGTAACCAATGTCATAAATCTCAGAGATAAGTGCCATTTATACTCAGAAATCTGCCATCATACTGCCCTAAACTAGGGCTTTAGAATTTTGTCCAAATAATTGGACCATCCTCCATCTCTGCAAGTCATTTCTCACTATTTTGGCAACCTGCCAACCTTACCAGCCATGCCACACAGACCCTAACTCTTCCACAGGTCTGCGGCCTCCAAAACAGGGCTAGTACAAGGGTTTTTAGAACACACAGGCCTATTCTCCTTTCACGTTGATGAAGTAACATTCTGCCACTTCTTTCGATGACTTAAACCTCTTATCCATTTCTCAAGACCTGCGACCCTTTCTTCACAAGATTGTCCACTGTCACAAAGGTCTCGGCCTCTCTTCTCCTCACAACGAAGCCATTTCAGGGTTGAAGCCCTCTTCCTTCTTCTACCAGTGAGCATTCACAAGGATACTAACCAACATATGACAGATCTGAACCTTCCTGTGTCCTCCTTCCACAGGCGGCAAGATCACAAGGGCTGTGGCTTTCTCCTGTAGCAGATCTTAGGCATTTCGGCCCCCAATCTAGGTATGTGGCTCCTCCTCAAACCAGCAAGAAGACCCTTAACTCTTTGGCTGCCAAAACCCTCAAGAAGCTTCTCAAACTTGCTAAGGATGAAACCCTTCCTTCTCTGCAGCTTCTTGAGTTTTTCTTCATGAGATGTCTCGCGCTAAGATAGCCTTCCTTAGCAGTCGCTCTCAGCCCTCAAACTAGGTCCCTCTTAGGACTCTTAACTCTCAGAAATCTGCCATCATACTGCCCTAAACTAGGGCTTTATTTTTTGTCCAAATACTTGGACCATCCTCCATCTCTGCAAGTCATTTCTCACTGTTTTGGGAACCTACCACCCTTACCAGCCATGCCACACAGGCCCTAAAACTTCCACAGGTTTTTAGAACACACAAGCCTCTTCTCCTTTCATGTTGATGAGGTAACATTATGCCGCTTCTTTCCATGACTTAAACCTCTTATCCACTTCTCAAGACATGTGACCCTTTCTCCACAAGATTGTCTACTGTCACACAGGTCTTGGCCTCTCTTCTCCTCATGATGAAGCCATTTCATGGTTGCAGCCCTCTTCCTTCTTCTACAAAGGAGCAGCCACAAGGATACTAACCAACATATGACAGATCTGAACCTTCTTGTGTCCTCCTTCCACAGGCAGCCAGGTCAAAATGGCTGTGGCTTCCTCCTGTAGCAGATATTAGGCATTTCAGCCTCCAAACTAGGTATCTGGCTCCTCCTCAAACCAGCAAGAAGAACCTTAACTCTTTGGCTACCAAAACCCTCAAGAAGCTTCTCAAACTCGCTAAGGATAAAACCCTTCCTTCTCTGCAGCTTCTTTAGTTCTCCCTCATGAGATATCTCGCACTAAGATAGCATTCCTTAGCAGCCCTCTCAGCCCTCAAACTAGGTCACTCTTGGGACTACATCTTTGACCTCCTCTTTGCTCAAGCAAAATCCTTAGCTGCCCTCTCGACCCTCAAACTAGGGCACTCTTAGGACTACATCTTTGACTTCGTTAATCAATGGCCAGTGTTCCCACCTCCCTATACCCTGACAATGGTTAAACACATAACATTAGAAGGGCATGTGGCGCCACAGATCAACAATGTGGCAGGCAGCATGATTTAAGCATTTATGGCACACCATTATGATCTCCTTCACATCCTATATCTTTGTCATGATCCCTCAACTCACTCCTCCTTGCAGACGGAAGAAACAAAACTTGGAGCCTAAAAAGATACTCCATATCACACTTTCCATCCCCGTCATGCATGATACGCTAAGGACATTTCCCATCTGTCGCAACCAGAATGGAAGCAGTTGCCTTCGACGTGTTTGGGGTCCACTTCATTTTGAATGTGAACTTTCCTGATGCTCTCCATCCTCTCGACCTTCCCCTCGAGAGAAGAGACAAATTTCTCCACCTCGTCCTACCCCATATTCATTGCCCAGCCACTATTCTCCAGAGATAGACAAAAACCAAGGGTAAACAAAGAAGAAAAAACAAAACAAAAAAAGCTAAAAGGTGTTGGAAATACTGAGAGTGAGGGGGGGTGAACCAGTATTCCTTTCAATTGTATTATTATTAATCTTCAAAGTATTAGTTAATCTTCAATTATTATCAGTGTGTGTACAATGATAGCAGTAAACAAAAGGAACACAAATGCACACAGTTTTTAAGGTGGAAACCCTCTCCGAGACAAAAACCACCTGAATGCTTTTCTAATAATTCTTTAATATTCTACTCCAATTGAAAATAAAGCTTCAACTTCCTAGAATCTAGAAAAGTTTTCTTCTCCAGCTCCCACTGGATGGATGCTTCAACGCCTGAGATTTTTCAGTAGTCAACTAAACGGATGCCCCAACACCCAATGAGCTACAACTCACCCTAGCACCACCCTACCACCCTAAAGTTTTCACAAGCTTGAACCTGTTGATGACTTCATGCACCAACCTAGCACCACCCTACCACCCTATAGAAGAATAAAACAAGAATGGACTCCCGTACCAATGAAAATGGTCCACTTTACAATGTTATAGAATGATGTAGAAGAAGAAGACACACTAGACCATAACCCCAACTATCACACAACCACCTAATGATGATCCTAGACATCCCGACACCGCCTCTTCAACTCTTGGCAGATAGACACTTGTACAATTATTACAATGATGCATTTACAATGACTTAGTACAATGATACCTTTACAATGATTGTATGCAATGTTGCCCACTTGAAGACTTCATGTGCTGAACTTCTTGGTGTTGTTCTGCACCTTGATTGTTGCTCTTGTCATGCTACCCTCTGCTACACCTTGATTTGCTTTGCTGCCCTAGAAAGTTTGGTCCTTTGCAACCCTTGACAACACATGATCTAGCTTTTTCTTGACTTCTAGGATCTCAATATTGAATCTGGTGTATCTCTGTTACTTCATCTCCCCAATTTGTGATTTTGGTTCTGTAGTAGTACTATGATTCTTCTTTCCAATGCCACATGTCTGATCCAATTTGGATTCTTCAAGAGAGAGTTATGCCCAATCTCTCACAATGACCTAATTATGGAATGTTTCAGTAGAGCGAACTTGTACAGCATGCCACGTGTCATTGTTTCTTTATTCAGCTCTAAAATTGATATAGCGAAAACTACAGTCTGTGCACTATCTGCCACTTTTTACAGAATTCCAATCCGATACTCAGAGAGAGAGTTATGACGATTTTCCCAAGGTCACTTCTTTGAGATGAAGTTCAGAAGCCTGCAAAAACACTGATTTCCACAGATCATATCTCCGAAAACATTGCGCACCCTGATCTGAAATTTTTACAAGAGCTTCCTCAGGATTTCGGCTTCGCCTCATAAAAATTTCAGCTTCTGAACCTTCATAGAAAAAAAGTTAAAGCGCAAATGCCACAATGACCTGTTTCAAGTAGCGAAATCCCTACATGATGAAGATATGAGGATCACAATTTATATAAATGCTTTGGTTGAGAGGGACTTCAACAAGTGAACGTAGGAGGGATTTTAGGAGCTTAAAAATATTAATTATTGACTTTTCAATGACCCGTGCCACAACCCCATGGGGTTTTAGCCCACTAACTGGGGTTACAAACTTCAAACATGAATATCTCTCAAACCGTGAAGAATTACATGGCGTGCTATATATCAACGGAAACATCTCGACAAGTAGAAACCATCAAAAATATTCTTGACCTAGAATATAGTAATTTGGTAGGTCAAAGTTACCATGCAAGAAGGGGGTAGCCCCTGGTGCTGCTTGGGTTGACATCAATGACCACTGATCAACAAAAGGCAGCAATCAGTTTAGTTGGATTATGGTTACTATCCAAAATGGCCCAACACACCAAAAAGAACAAACAAGACAACACCTCTCCTCCCCCCCCAACCCCCCGCAGCAAATCATATGGAAGTATTGGAAGAATTGCAGCAAGAAGTTAACCAAATTAAGCTCCAGTAGCCTCAATTGGATTCCAATTAGACCTCCACCATGGAAATTCTCATTTCTTAAAGGTAGCAATTAGAGAGAATGGAAGATGAAATGCGAGCACTCAGGTCCCTAATTAAAGACTTAAATCTATCAAGTCAACAAGTTCCCCTCTCATCTGACTCTTTAGGAAATTCAGTTAGTACCTCCCCTGTTGCTCTAGACTTAAATGCCTCTCCATAGCCAAAATCTTCCTCATGTCGGGTCAACACTTCTCCAAATCAATTTTTATTCAAGATCTGTAAAATTTTGGAAACCTTCTACTTAGTTTATGCAAAGAAGCATAAGGAGGATACTACTTTTAGGTTGTTACATTTTGTAATATATGGATCGTTAACTCTTCCAAAAGGCAATTTTGATGTAATTCCAATTTTGGGTTGCGCCCCAGAAGCAGATTTAAATGAATTCAATCTTCTCGTTTATGATTTAAAATAAAATAAAATAAACTTTCATTACCACGGCAACGTCCTTACAAAAGTGCTCCAATGCCAATACATCAACAAATGGAACTTTGCAGGAGGATGGTTTCAAAGTAGGATACAAGGTCATGGGGTGCTTGAGGTGCACATTCTTGACATAAAACCCATGCTAGTTTCATAACATGTAAACAAGAGAGCACAAGGTTATATACTAAGTTACTGGAAAAGTCCCTGCGAACCCCCAGAAATGTCGTTAAGCGTTTCCGAAATCGATATCTGCCTTCAAAACGCCATCAAAATGTTTCCGAGACATTTCATTTTTTTTAAATGTAGCATCTAGGTTTCGAAATGTTTCGAGACTTTGTAAATTCTTTTGGATCCATTTTTGGATTTCCAGAACAGATCACAATTTTCCATGATCCATCAGGAAATGGATCCACCCGTAAAGGCCAAAAACTTTGTTCAAGATCGCTTCCAATCGTTCAGTTTCTTGTTTATTAAATTATTGCGTCAACCAAATTTCACTCATGTAGTATGAAATGTCATGCACAATCACAAAGGAGCCACTGAGCAATATGTAAAAGACAATTGTTTGTTTCTAGTCGTGTTGTCAAAAACCCTTCCATTTGTTATGGTGTATATACCGAACCGCTGGTAATTTGTAGGTCGTTGAATATTCCACCGGTCGTGCCATGGTACGGGCTCTTTGTTTACAAATATTAGGCTCGAAGTCAAGTGTGAACATTGAACAGGTATTTCCCTCCCGTAGAAAGGCGTTTCAAACATATTATTGTAATGTTTTATTAAACGCGTGATGTAATCTTTCAACACATTATGTCTTGCTACTGTCAAAAGCCATAAATAATTAGATATATAGCATAAATTATATAAATATTTATTATATAAGTTGCAAATTTATAATATGATTTTAAATATCACTTTATAAATATAATATTTAATATGTAAGGAATTTTATATAGTTGAAAAAAAAATGGAATTAGAAAATTTTTAAATTAATTTATATAAAAATTATATATACTGAATTAATATATAAAAAAAATTCAATAATAACTAAATATTTAAAGTGGAAAATTTAAAATTAATTCATATAAAAAAAATTATATATATATATATATATATGGGATTTGCGATGAAAGTTGATTCAGGTGAAGGGCACCTGGCAACAAAGGGAGAAAGAGATTAGGCCTTCCATTTGTAGACAGGAAGTTGTTTTCACTTATAGAGAAAGAGTACAAGAATATAGGAAGTTGTTGTTTCTACTCATATTGAAAGACAAAGGCATTTCCACTTTTGAACAATGAACATTGAATATCATAATATGTCATATGATAGTAGACTTCCAGTCATAGTTCAATTTGTAATTTGTACCACGTAGTGTGCATTATTAATTTTGGTGATGATGTTGATGATTGAAATTGGAAACAAATACTTGATGATATGTTGAATGTTATAATAATCACTAAGGATGATGACAATGTTTATGCTGAATTGATGATGGTGATTTGTTTATGTTGAATTCATAATGGTGATTATATATTTTTAAATATAGAATCTAGATTCTAAAAGATGAATGTTAATATATATTTTTTATTTTGTCATATATGTGTGTGTGTGTGTCATTTCCTTGCTGTATCATATCCAGATTTTTTGAAAATTTGTCGTATCCATCTCAACCCCTGTATCCATTTCAATGCAACTTAGGTTATCTATTGAGTCGAATTGTATGCGCCCATAAGAATGGTTCTTCAATACCCTTTGTGTTCTAACAAGTTGAGAAAATAAGTAATGATCCAGTTGGGGGGTGATCATGCAGATGCAGATTTCCCTCTTTTAATGATAATACACATAAACTTAAGACCACTGGAACTACAGTGCAAAAGCAATTTGAAATTTTATGTTTACATCCACTGAAACATGAAACGCTATCCACTATGGGCCATTAAATTGTATTCCATTCTCAATCTTTTACAGAGGAGTGTCGGGACTGGAAATATAGGGGCAAAATTCAAGCAATTTCTGAAGACTCGGATTTATTGGCTGATTGGGGTCCACCATTTGCACTGCTCATGCAGGATTGACCTTATGACCAGCCTCTGAAGCACATACAGTGCAGCCTGAGGCTGTAGTAGAGTGCCTAGCACACTACCAATTGAAGCAATGTGAAACAAAACAGAATTTTAACAAGGAGTTGACACACACAAAATTGAGATCACTGGAAGTACAGTGCAAAAGCAACTTGAAAGTTTATGTTTACATCCACTGAAACATGAAACATTATCCACAACGGCCCATTAAATTGTATCCCATACTCAATCTGTTACAGCAGCGTCGGACTGGAGCTATTGGGGAAAAATTCAAGCAATTTCTGAAGACTCAGGTCTATTGTCTGATTGGGTTCCACCATTTGCACTGCTCAGGCAGGATTGACCTTAGGACAAGCCTCTGAAGCAGATACAAATGCAGCCTGAGGCTGTAGTAGAGTGCCTAGACCAATAGCAATTGAAACAATATGAAGCAAAACAGAATTTTAAAAAGGATCTGACACACAAACACACATTTGTACGTTTGTCTAGCACTGGAATAAGCACTACTAATCCGACCTACATTTAGAATATTTTATTTTGGTGGGCAGGCCTATACAGCCCTCATTTGAAACAAAAATCAAATTAAGCCTTGAGGCCAACCTTCCACTCAGTGGTTGTTTATTGCACATATGGGGCTAGTGTAAATGCACTAAACCATGTTGCTTGAATATGTCAGCCTTGGAACACGTGTCCACACTGGAAGGGATTTGTATATCCTTGTGGGCATTGGATGTGGCTCAGGATACCCTCTTTGGATGATGTTTTTGGACTGAGGTTGGTATGCCCAACTTGGAGACCACTTGGGTGCTTGTTGGGATCATCCTTGAGGAAGAAGTCATACCCCCTCAGGGGCTTGTGTGCCCACCTTGGATGGATGCATGGAAAATTTGAAGAACAATTCAGTGGAAGTGTTCGAGAGCCTTTGGAGACATCAACAAGCCCCTTGTACGATTCATTTATGAATAGGGGACATGTATGACAGCCCATGCCCCTTGAATTTTGTACATCTGGAATGAAAGCCCGCATCTTGTGTATTTTGAATTAATTTAATAGTGAAGGTCTTTTGCACCTACTTAAGCTAATTTATGGGATTTTAGCTTAAAGAATATTATTTTATTGTATAATAAATTGAGGTTTTCTACTATAAATAGAGAAAGCTCTCACCTCATTTTCTCTTGGAGTTCAAGTTGAGCGAACTTCTTGGAGCAAAATTTAGAATGTGTAATGTTCCCTTTTTGTGATAAATGGATCTAGGGTTTTGATGGAATGCTTGGCTCATGACGCAAATTATCATATGTTTATGTTTATTGTATGAAGGATGAATAGTACCTCAGTTGTCATGGTCAAAAAGGTTGAATTAGAAAGAGACCTTTGTTTATCTCTCTTATTTTGTTCCTTATTCTATTGCTTTGAGGAGGACAACTTTGGTTTAGCTCATTCTCTTTTCATTTATCTCAAGAATTCAATTTCCTAGGTCAACAAGGGTAGGAGACCTCAGTGATCCTATTTAAACAAGGTGGTGGGATCAAATTGCAAAGTGCAAACCAACCTACCAAAACTCAATGAAAAGAGTTCCTTTTGGCTCCAACAAAAACCATATTGGATACTACAAAGCATCACTTGCAACAACACAAGATCAAGGAAATATTGATCCAATAGAAAAATATGCAACCAAAAGATGGCATATGGAATCCAGTAGCAATTCTACAACAAATTCTTCACCTTTATCCTTAAGGACAACGCTATTTTCTACGGGGGGAGGTCATGTTAGGGTCCTACCTTAAACCCTTTACTAAGGATACTTTATTGATGTATCAAGCCACCTTCCTTGAACAAGGCCCACTAAATAGTTAGTTAATAGTTACTCAGTTAAAAAAGGGCCTATTTATTAATAGTGCCCAAATTAATTAGTAGGCCCTAATTATAATTGGACTCGCATATAATTAAGATTCTCTTTTGATAGCTCTATATTAAGTAGAAGGTTACGTAATGTTTTGTGAAAAATACTATTGTATTTGGAGCTTTGCTTTAAGAGTTTGCCCCCGTGATGAGACAAGCGTACAAAGCTCTCTATTATTTATTATCTAGAGGTCATTCTCAATGTCTATCTAATTTCTCTTGTGTTCTTAGGTTTTGCACTAAGTTTTATGTAATATCTCTGATGTTTTGAGTTAAACTACATTACAAAATATGCACACAAATTGACCATCTTAAGGTAACTACTACACAAACAAAACATAGATAAAACACCTATGTATTAAATCACTCACTCAAGTGAATGTTTGGGCAACTAGGTCCAAACTCCATGTTGTGATGCTCAGATGACGATGCCAATATTTTTATTGGATGAAAGGTGCAAGATCGATCTAAAGGTCATCTTGATCAGATGAGCAGAACATCTATTTTGAATTAATTCCACTTATGTGCAAGGTCGGCGAGAATTGTAATGTAGGCTTGGAGCCCCAATAGATGTGTCACACACCCTCACTGATGCATATATATTGGTCAACGTTGGAGGTCATTTTCACTATCACTCATCACACATTCTCTCTCTGCATCTGATTGGTTCGATCATCATCTTGGAGGCTTCTCTTCACTCACACGTGAGAAAAACAGCAGTTAGGGTTTCGGACTGTTCTAGGGTTTTCAGCGAAGATTTGACCCGAAACTCTCCCAAAACTTCGATCTCCTCCATCCACATTTTTTGGCACAAAAACTAAGGTTGTACGTTGACTTTGACATGGTTGCGTTGACTTTCTACTACTACTATTTTGAGTTGACCATTGACTGGATAGCATTGACTTTTGTTGACTTTGGATTGACTATTGTTGAAGTTGTTTGAGAGGGTTGTGTGACACATTCTAGTTGGCTGACCGTGAGGAGACTTTGCTGGTTGAAGCATCATGTTGACCTTTGTAACGCACCACAACTCATATATTTTGTTGATCAAGTTAAGTGTATTTTTGGCTCGTCTTCCGTCGATCTATTGGTATGTTCTATCAACATTTTACTTTCATGTTTATGTGATTTCTATTTGATATCGTGTATAAAGTAAAGTAGAACATCTACAAAAATTTACACAATGTTCCACCAAGTCCCCTAGAGGTGGGAGCGAGGGGGCGAGGGAGCATGGGAGCGGCCTATGCAAAAGCTCCCTACCGATTTTCAGGAAACGTGGGGGGACATTTGGGTCATAAAAATTATAAAATATAAAAATATATATATTATAATATTATATATGATATATCATTGAATATTATAATATTATTTTTCATTTTTGCAAGGAATATATATACAGCCATCATACACTTACATCATGAAAAATAATGATAAAATTTAAAAATTATAAATCGATGAATCATGAATCAATAATCATCTAACTGAAACAAATTTAAAATTTAAAATTTAA
The DNA here is from genome assembly GCA_034641835.2 of Pinus albicaulis. Taxonomy (NCBI): domain Eukaryota; kingdom Viridiplantae; phylum Streptophyta; class Pinopsida; order Pinales; family Pinaceae; genus Pinus; species Pinus albicaulis. Next base: position 649,446,405 of record CM076576.1, on the reverse strand, counting down.
AACATACATCATAGATTCATAAGTAACTTTGTCACTGTATAATCATTATTCATTAATCATTAATGTAAATAGTAACTACTAACAATGTACAACGAAAATAAACTTTAAAGTTTAAGATATCATATGAGCCATGACATATATGATATTATATCAAGATTCAAAATAAACTTTAAACTGTAAGTTTACAACTCAAGTCTGAAACATAAATATTAAAACTTAAAAAGTTAAAAGCGAATAAGTTTAAAGTTATGTCTGAAACAGTGAAACATAAAACATAAAAGATAAAACATAACATATGAATATCAAGTGATATCATCATAATGATAAATGAGCATAAATGCTCAAGGTAATGCCCCACTATTCTCTGCATCTAGCTGTTGCATGAATATATCAGGATCAACCATGTCACCATCTAAATCAGAATCCCCTGGATTCTCAAACATGCTAAGTGGCACACCAACCAGCCCCATTTGTGTCTCATCAAGCCTCTCCTCCATATCAATTTGTGCATCATCCTCTGGATCAACATCCCATCGGGTTGCTGGTCCCTTCAAATACGCAGGTGTCTTCCTATGCTCAAGACGTAGGGCACTGTGCACGGCAACTAACTTCTCAGCTCTTTTAGAGGTAAGCATGTTCCTCTTGATAGAGTGGATGAAGCTATATGTGGACCAATTCCTCACTGTTGCAGAGGAACTAGCAATCTGAGACAACACACACATAGCAAGATGTTTGAGCTCTCGAGCACCATCCCCATTCATCCTCCACCAACCAACCGGGTCATCTTGGGCTAGATCATCGCGATCTGCCCAAGCACCATGTGTGTTGAAGGGGCCACTAAGAGATGCAAACTGAACAAATTGTCTTCGCAACTTTGACCCCTCCTCACTGTACATCTTTGCAATTGCAGCTAGGAAGCCACTCTTTACCTCTGGATCATCAATAGGAGGCACTCTCCCAGGCCTTTCAACATACCATTTTGGGTTTAACTCTCCTCCATATTGATATGCACATCTCTAGCAGCTGTCACCAAATCTAATATCCACTGAATTTTGCCAATGTCGTTCAGTGCATTATTGAGTGCATGCACACAACAAGGAGTCCAAAAAATATGTTGAAACCTATTTTGAATCAATAACCCAGCTGATCTACAAACTGTTGTTGCATCTGTCACAACCTGCACCACAATATCAACACCAACATCCTCTATAGCTTCTTGAAGAAGCTCAAATTGGAAAGATGCATCCTTGCGCTTTCCAGAATAGTCAACAACTTTAAGAAAGAATGGACCTTGTGCACATGTCACTATGATATTGATTAGTGGGCGTTTTCGGATGTCAGTCCATCCATCCATAACAATAGAGCAACCAAACCTCAACCATGTTTGTCTCATTCTCTCTTTCCGCACATTAATTTTAGACACTTGTCTATCTAAAATTGATGTTCTTAGCTTATGTTCTCTAGGTGGTACATATGAAGGCCCTATTTTTGCAACCATTTCCTTGTAATAAGGTGAACGCACATGGAAGGGAATTCCATTGGCAAAAAGAAATTTTCCAATTGCATCATCTGTGTCATCTCGATCTATAATATTGTACATCCCAGACACTGTAGCACCCATTCCAGAAGAACGAGATGCAGCTACAGAACCTGTAGCATCCTTTGCCTTTTTTGATGAAACACTGGATGGATCAACATTTCTACTAGAAAACATTCATTTTGAAGTGGCTGCCCTTTCTAGTCTCCAAAGTTGCTCTCTTAGAACTGGAGTCATGTGCTTTGAGAGACACATATTGACTCCTTTACCTGTGATTGCTAAAATATGTTGCTTCACCCTGGTATAGTTCCCAACAAAGTGATGGCCACAAAAATTGGAAACCCAATCACGTGAGCCACCTCCAGCTTTTGGATTTTTTTTTAGGAAGTCTGGTTGCATAGATGAGAAGTGGTTTGTGATGATTAAAGGCCCTCTTTGCAAATTTTTCCAGATCTGTTGGTGGTCCTTCATAATTTAGTGACATCTTGTGACTGCTTTCAATTTCAATTTCTTGTTGTGCGTCTTCTAACGGATTAGCACTATAAGTGCTCTCACTGTCACGACTGTTAGTGGACTGACTTTGGCTCATGGTTTAAACTAGCTGCAATTGCAAAAAAAATTAAAAATTAAATTTTTCAATTTCAAAATAAAACAAATGTAATTATTGAAAAAAAATTAATTAATTAGTAGTTACCCGTGTTACAACTTACAAATGTTGCAAATTTGCAGTGTTTGTAAGTTTGTAACACAGTAACTGTGCTACTGTTCAGAACAAGATATGGAGCAAATTTGCAGACAAAATGAAAGAAAAAATCCAGGCTTGGAGAATGCTCTGGCTAAACCAAGCAGGCAGAATTACGCTCATAAAATCCATACTAGCAGCTTTGCCTCTATACCAATTTGCACTTATATCGGCCCCTGCAAGCATCCACAAACAAATTGAAATAATTACAAAAGCTTCTTATGGCAGGGAGGGAAAAGAGAAAAAAAGAAATTCAGCCTGATAAACTGGAAGCAGGTAACAGCTACATACAAACAGGGGGGTCTCTCCATAAAAATTCCAGGATTGATGAACATAGCACTGGGAAGTAAAATAACTTGGAGATTCCTTACAGGGGAAAAATCGTGGTGGAAAGTTGCCCTTGAAGCTAAATATCTCAATGGACCAAGAACCATGATTTTGGAAAACAACCCTCCAACAAGGCCTTGCACTCAGATATGGAAGGCAATCACCAATACAACTCAACTCGTCAAAGATCATATCACTATGAGACCGGGAAATGGAGAGCAAACGAACATCTGGAAAGACAACATAATGGGACACCCACCCTTGGGGAACAACCCAAGTACAAAGGAATTAAAAGAATGGATACTGGAAGTGTAGAAAATTTGAATAACTGATATATTATTCATCGAGATTCTCCTGATCACACACTATTTTAGCTTCATGCACAATACAGAATCTCTTCTACCATTGATCATTACATGCGGAAATAAAATCAATTGCATGCGCACATTAAAACCATAAACAATCACACATATGAACACAGTATTTCATGGGAAAGCTTAAAGCTGAAAACCCCCAACTATATGTATATTATATGTCATAGAGATCATATAACAATCATTGTACAAAGCTCCTCACAAGCTCTCAGTACAATCTCCAATTGCTACACACTAATCAAGCTAGATCTAGCAAAACACATGCTCCAATCTCTGCCACTGGGATAGCCAGAAGCTCTATTGCGTAATCAATGCTGTAGGATGGCTCATTAAATAACTTGAACCACCTGGCTTGTACTGCGCAATCCTCATTGGCTCCTCCAATCACTGGTTGTTGCAAATATGCAACAGTATAGTCACAACTGATAGTTAACATGTTCTTTCACCTATCTCTGCACTGGTCTCCACTGAAACTGTCCATGCACTGAAGTTAACTAATGTATTCCTTAGTTGATTAATGAGTTTATAATTAGTGAATTAATTAATAATTAATTCACACCACTCTTCACTAGTGTATTAATCAGTTAGATTAGATACAACTAGTTCAACTATGTTTAGATTAGTTAAACTGAACACAACTCCATTTACTCCTCAATCAACTCCACCAAACCTAAATGCTACAGTTCTCAGCACAGTATCATGCAATGGCTCCACTGTCCCTCGGTGATAGCAGTAATTCCTTACATCGGCTCTGTGCCACATCCAGTCACACTCATGAAGTGCTCCAAGGAGAATAAGATAATGTTTATAGTCCAAATATTATTAAGAGCTAATAATATTCGACATATCTATTTTAGGTAGTCATCAAGTTCATAATAACATACTAAAAATAGAAGTCCATCTATTTTTCCCGACTTGACCAACCATCCACAAATAGCATTCTGCAACTCATAGAACATGATCCATATGTCTAAAAATAGACTTTGCGCCAAAAATAGCCTGCGAACCCACTTAGTGAAGGCGACTTCTTTCCACTAAGCTCATCATCTTGTTGCAATCTCAACAGGAAGCAATGGGCCAAACCCAATCTTCCACACGACCTTACAGAGCAATGGGAACAATTAGTAGCCCTCTTAGCAGGGGCAGCCCCAATAGACAAAAATAAGAATGATATTCACATATGGGAACCAACAGGAGGAGATTATACGGTCAAAACAGGATACCAAAAACTTCATGAGAAGTAAAATCATCAAGACTGGCAATACTGGAGATTAGCATGGAAGGTTTAATCCCTTCCCAAAATCAAAAATTTTCTGTGGACTTTACTACACAACAAATCTATAACTGCAGAAAATCTAAAAAAAAGAGGAATAAGTGGGCCGTCTCAATGTCCACTATGCAGAAAGGAGGAAGAAACAATTCAACACTTATTTTTGGAGTGCTCCTTCTCAAGAAAATGTTGGGAGGCAATGGTGATACCCATAGCAACAAATATTAATTACAACATCCCCATAAATCAATTTATCAACAAATGGAAAGGTAGGTATCCACACTCCCTCAAAAACAAACAAACAATAAAGAGACTATGGAACAGCCTACCTTCATTCCTCTGCTGGCAACTATGCCTAGCCAGAAACGGAGTAATTTTCAAGGATAATACTCCAACAGTAAGTAAAGTCACAACAAAAGCATGGGGACTAATGGTGGAATTTCTCACAGCAAAAGGGTTCAAAGGAATCAATCTGAGCCAACTTCAAAAAGAGGAAAGGAATTGGATTAGTTTTGCAGTAAGCAAGATCAACCACACTCCTCAAATGAAAAACACAATAAGGCATCAAAACTGGAAAATAAGGAAAACCGAAGAAGAATTTCAAGCCTCGATAAAAACTCTAAACAAAGCATGCCTCTTTTTTTATGGTGCATCAAAAAAGAATCCAGGAAAAGCAGGAACTGGAGGAATAATATTGCTACAAAATCAGTCAACGCAGACACCTTACAATTGGGGCCTCGGACAGATGACGAATAACAAAGCAGAGGCATATGGGCTATTTTTAGGACTCAAAATTCTAAAAGAAAAAAAAATCAATGAAGCCATCATTTTTGGGGATTCGGCTATCATTATCAAGGCAATGGCAACAAATTATCTTCCAAAAAATGCAGGGCTAAATCAAATTTTGAATAGAGCACAAAAAATATCAAGGCAGATTGGTAATATAGAGTATTTATATATTCTGAGGAAGAACGACAAATTAGCAGATGGGCAAGCAAACAAAGGAGTCAATCAGAATGCTAGATAAGCTCAAATTGGAGAAATCACTATACAAATTCCTATCCCTTGATCTATCCTTCTTTTTCCATGATGACCAACAATCAAATCACATCAAATTAGGATTTCAAAGTTATCATCAAAATCCTTTTTGAATTTACATCCAAGCATTGGGACAAAACTGGAATATTAAACAATCTCTGCAATATCCATAAAATCATTACAAACAGCACTTCAAAATCCCATGGAATCACGTTTCACGTGATCTCCCTGCAACCTCTCACACCCATGCGTTTCAATAAAATGCATTCTACCCTTCTAAACCTTCATCTCTCCTTTTCGATTTCATCTCTGCATGAACCTCACGCCTCCTCCGCTGTGTTTTCCTTTTTATCTCTCTGGCTTTACCTTCGCTCTTTCCATCCCCTCTTTTCGCACAGCGCCATACTTTTCTTCCGTTTTCTTTTATCTCATGCTTTTCTCACAAGCCCCCCCTCCTATCCTTTGAACGCTTGATTTAAAGCCTCTCTGCTGGGTTCTTTTGTGAGCTGGACGCTCACCTCTTCTCTGATTACATCCTTGCTTTTCCTCCAGCGTTTTCGCACTCTCTTTCAGCAAGAGGGCGTTTTCATTTACAAAGAGAGTTGCACAAGGAAAAGGAGCGGCGCAGCTGTGGGCATCAGCATCGAAGGAATGAGCAGTCAATTCACACAGCATCAACAACGGAAAGTCAAAAATGGACCCTATAGAGAACATAGCACATCCCTGTGCTTTCTGCAAGTCACACCGAATTGTGATTGAAAACCTCAATAATCAGATTCTGCAAGACAAAGAAAAACTAAAGCAGAAATGGCCTATATAAGATCGCAATGGAAGACATGCAATGAAGAAATAAGGACGTTGAGGAACAGTTGCAGTCATCTACAGGAATCAATCAACATTATCAAAAAAGCAATGAATAAAAAGTCGGAGCAAGGGTCCACTTCAATGGATCAAGGAAGCAGGCAACGTGGAAGCGAGAATACTTTCAATAAATAGTTCATCAAAGTTCTGATCACTCATGATTATAGTTTTAATTTACAGCAGCAAACTTAGTTTATTATGAAAGTCAAATGTATTGTGTTATTACTTCAGTGTGTCAAACAATATAGCTCCAATGTAACCGCCTCCAGCTCTAAAAGGAGGAAAGAAAAATGGAAAACAAGTAGCACATGCCAAGAAATAGCACCCAAGAAAATCTCTCTCTGCACCAAACTTGGGGAATTTTGTAATGGAGAAGTTTCTCTCCTCTTTTTTTAGAAATATAACACAACCGACCTTGTTAGAAAAAAAAAAAAGGTATCAGATAAGGAACATTTTATGGTGTTATCCACCTTAAGGGTTCTCTCTACATTCATGTCTCTATTCTTGTGTGGATGTATTTTTGTATTGATAAAGTCAATTAGGGGAATTTGGAGATCTAAAATGAGCCTTTAAGAAAAATAATAGTAAAAATAATAAAATAAGAGAAATGATTTAAAAAAAGAAAAGAAAAGAAAGAAAAACTATTTTTTTAATTAAATTTTCGACTTATCTCTTTATATCTTTACCAAAATTTCTAGTGTGGGCACTCATTGGATGTGAAAACTAATTATGCATCTAATTATGAATGCCCACTTTGCATACTTTTGAGTAGACTCACAGCAAGAAAAATAAAAAATATGTGACAAAAAATGTGTTTATCACGATTTTGTAATGTATTTTCATTTTTTCTCAATGTTGATCTACTCACAAGTTGGTTCTCATTTGATTTGGAATATAATTATGCATCTAATGAGTGAGTGCACTTGAAATGTGATTAAACCTATAAGAAGAAAAGTTGAAGATATGATTTTAAAAGTAGTTGTTTTCTTTTCCCTCCAAAAATAATTACCTTTGGGGATAACATCATCATCTTCAATCCTATTGGCTCTTTTTTAAAGTTGATTTTTCTAGTACATTTTTCATTTTAAACCCATTTTTACCTCAAAATTCAGGATTTATATTTTATCTTTTTACTTATCAAAGTTTATAACGAGTAGTGTTAGAGCATGTTCTTGGGTAAAAAGTGCAAGATTTTTTTCTTGAACTCATGATGAATGATATGTAAATAGTAGTCTTTTATTGGAAGACAACTACTTTCACCTTCTATTTGATAGATCTACTCCACCTTATTCTTGTCATACCCACAATCCCCTTTTAGCAACTATGTGGATTATCTGTTGGACATGGATCATTCTCTTTATTTGGATCCACATGATAGTGGTGGGAATATGGAGCATAGTACTCGTCCATTCATTAAGATCAGGAGTAACCAACCAGGAATCCACATGAGCACTTGCATATGGGATCCAGGTTTATGGATGAGTACATTGGAATCATTAATATTGTGAATAACATATGTACATGTGGCCCTTGTTTATAGTTGTACCTCCTCACTACAAGCATTAAGTGAAATGATTTTATAAGGGGTGTGGAGTGTCAGGATCCTCCCTAATGCGCAGCCTCTCCCTGCCTCTGCCCAGGCTGAACTGCGCATTGCACAGTCTCAATCCTCAGGTTGCATCACTAGTTGTTGAGACTATGCAATGCGCATTTCCTCCAACCAGTCTCCCTCACTTGACCCAAAGAAATTACGCAAATTTCCACATCAATCCATGTGGTTGTTGCTTGATCTTGCTTTGAAAGTTGATTTGTTGAAGCTAATGTATTCTTGCCATGAGTGCCTTTTCTACCTACAGGTATTACAGTTGTTGAGCACTTCTCTCCAACAATCATTGTTACCATGGCACCCAACAGAGTTGCTTCAAAGGATACCACAGAGAGCAGTATCGAGGAAGCAGTTGAGAGTACGCCAATAAACTTGCCAGTGTATTCAAACCAATGTTGCACGAAACGGGGACGAAGCGGGGACATTTTTTGGAAGCGGGGACGCGGAAGCGTCATTTTCCAAAAATTTAGGAAGCGAAGCGTTTCGGAAGCGTCTAGTATATATTCAAAACAAACATCCCAAATACCATATTAGTTGTAGAAGACATGAAAACATGCATGTTTTTACATAAATCAAAATAGATATGACATCCATGATTCCATCGTACACCAATAATTAATTAGTCGAGCATCAACCATCTAGAATCTAGATTCTAGATCCTAGCAATTACAAACATACATCAAATTTTTAAGCATGATAAAACATTTAAACATACTATAAAACATAAAACATGTAAGCATACTATAAAACATAAATGATAAACATAAAACATTTAACCATATTACAAAACATAAAGCATATTATAAGTGAGCAACTATCAACATTAGTCATGTCCAAAATTCAAATAATAACGTTTACAAAATAGGCCACTTGGCCACCACCAAGACAAAAAAGTTCAAATTCACAACGAGCCTACAAGTCTAATGATAATCTATGACAAAAGCAGTAAAGTGTGACCACTGAAATTATCTACTAGTCTCTCCTCCTTCCAACACGAAGAGTACGTGACGGTGCACCTCCACGTGGTGGCAATGAGGAAGATGGTGGTTGTGGAAGTTGTGGCACTGGCACTGTAACTGATGAAGACAAAGCACCTGCTGTTGGTGTTGAACCATGGAACCTAGGAAGCAAGGGACCAGTGGGGGGTGGCATGTCAAGACGATCATCATCATCATGGATAAGAGCATCCTCAAATTGCTCTAATCACAACACTCCATCCTCCAAATTGGCCTCCTCTAGATACCTGTCCCAAACCTTAAGGTCTCTGTTACTCTTTGCATCATCACAATAATGGGACAACAATTGCAAGTTGTAATGAACATAAACCAAGCTCTCTGCCCGGTCTAAACTCAACCTGTTCCTTTTAACATTGTGGATGAAAGAATAAGAGTCCCAACACCTCTTTGCAGAAGAAGTATTTACCACCTGTGATATCACCCGCAACGCCAAAGTTTGTAGAAGTGGAGTAGCACCTCCATGCATGTTCCACCACTCAATAGAATAAAAACTCTCTCGATCTCTAATAGCATGCATGCTCCCAAATGGACCAGTGGAAAGTGTATAGTTGCTCAACTGTTTCTATACTGAGTGCGACTCCTCCTCATCAGGGACTAATTTATTCAGTGCAATCATATATTTTTTTAGGACCTTTGGATCTACGTGTGGTTTTCTCTTGCTCGCCCCCCCACGTGTTGTTGTTGAAAGCCATGATGGACTATAGTATTTAGGTGTCAAAACATATGCTAATGCATGCAATGGAATATTTAGCATATCCCATCGTTTTACCACCTTTGCACGAATATATTTGGACAAGGTGGTATCTCTAGGCTCAACAATGTATTTAATTTGCCCCAACATGTTATCCATTTGCTCATATACCTCCCCAATTATTGGCCGATCTGAATCTGCAAATAGCACCATCTCTATCAGTGTTAATTTCCTCCCATGATTCAGCGGTGACCATATTAGTTAAAGCTTGTCTCACTTTAACTAGCCGCCTAAAGGTGATGTAATAACTTGCAAATCTGGTTTTTGCAAGTTTAAGCAACTGCAACTTGGAGTAAGTGCCATAGAAGTAGTTTACCCTTGTATGCCATGTGATAAATTTAATGAGTTTCTTCCCTCTCTTGGAAAGCTCATTAATCCACCCACATTCTTTATGCTTCACAATATCATGCATCAAAAGGTTCAATGTGTGCACCAAGCACTCAGACCAAAATATGCGTGGATAAGTATGCTCAATAATTTTTCCTGCTCCCTTACAATTTGCTGCATTAACTGTGATCACTTGAACCACTTTACTAGGAACAACATTTTTGATTGATTGCAATAGGAGATATGCAATGTTTTGGGAACTTGCACTGGCAGAGGAGGAATCATGACATGCAATAAACACTGCACCACTAGCAGAAACACCAAGAACATTTATCAAATGTCGGTTTTTGATATTTGTCCACCCATCTGATACAATGGATACCCCACTATCCGCCCACTCATTTGTAAATGTGTCAAAGTTGCTTGAAACTTTCTTTTTTCTCTTTCTAATAACACTGTTCTAGCTTTCTCATAGTTGGGGGACTTGTATCCTTTTGGGGCTTCATTGATGCCCTTTACCATTTCATACCAATAGGGAGAGCGAAGCACATTGAATGGTACACCGCAAGCACGAAGAAATCGGATTATCTTTCCATCCACATCATCCCTCCCAACAACATTAAGGAAATCTGTTATTGTTTTTTTACCTCCAGAACTTGCAGAAGCACCATGAGGAGATGAGCTACCAAATCTAGAGCTTGCACTTGATTCAAATTGAGTTTTTTGTTTTTTATTTTTTTGTTGTGCAGCCTCCTCTATTTGGATGTATTTTCTTCTTTGCTCAGCCCGAACCTTTGGGCAAATTGCTATCCCCACGGCACCCTTTCTTTCATCACCCCACAAAGAGGCCTCCTCACACGGGTATATGAACCGCTATATGGTTTTTCTCCATGACAACCATGAGGGCACAAAAACTTGTAGCTTCCACCACCTTTTCCCCCTTCAAGTTTGGTCACATAGTTCCACAAGGGTGTCAATGCAGCTTTCCCATCTTATTCAAAGTCTTCCTCCACATCATATATTGGGTCACTCATATGGGGAACACTTTCCTCTTCTTCTTCATATTCTTCTCTTCTATTTCTATTTCCCCTTACCATCATCAAAACCAAGAGTGAAATGATACACAGAACCCAAAGAAACACCATCTTTGAGTACGAATATAGATGGTGAACAACCTGCAAATAAATGTACAAGAAGAAAGAATGGGAAAGTATAGGAGAGAGAGGAGAGAAAATACAATAAACAATGACAAAAAAATGAAAGAGTTTGGGGTTTGCACTTACCTCTTTAGCTCTTGTAGATGGAAGCCCTTCTCCTCTCTTTCTCCAAGCTTTCTTCTCTCTTTCTCTTCTCTTCTCCAAGCTCTCCAAAAACAAAAGTGAGCAAATGAGAGGTGAAATAAAGCTTATAAGCTTTTCATCCTATCCCTAACCCAACACTAACTCACTTACTAACCCAACTAAAACCAAATATCAAAAAAAATCAAAAAATACGCTTTTGTGAAGTGTGCAAGTCGGATCTGTATGGCGTTGTACGAAACCGCTCGCGATCCGTACAAGAATTGCGGCGCTTCCGTATGGTGATCCGTTGTACGAAATGCGGATCCACCGTACGAAAACGTTGATCCAACCGTACGGTTCCAAAAAACCAGGAAATGCAATTTTTTTTTCCAAAACACGTTTCGGGGGCGGATCCCGTACGAACCGCATTTCGGGGGTTCGAGGGGGGGGGGGGACGTTTCTTGCAACATTGATTCAGACACTCAACTGTTTGGGGAAAAGGAATCAAATGGTACTCAAGTATCCATGTAGCTAATGCCCTGAATCCTCACGAGGGCTGACAATCTAGATTCTATATGTCAGCATATCTACTGGATGCAATTTGTGTGCACAATTCATTCCCTGGCATGAATTGTTCTTGGACACCTTGAGACCCTGTCGTGCACATCCACTGCAAATTGCTCTCGGATTGCAGCCATAGAGGAGTTATGGAGAAGCTCACTTACCACTTCCTCATTTCGATAATACAAGTTAATCTTTGAGGAAGAACCACCTTGCATGTAACGTGGGGCCACGGAAGCCAGTAGCGAAGATAGTAGATTGGTTTAACTCACCGGATGCCACCTTCCTTAGAGTGTTCAACAAACAGAAGTCGCCACATCTTTTGCCAAGGTATGCCATCGATAAGCTTGTCATGCCAGAAGTTGCATATCATCTCTCCACAAAGTTGTCAACAGCTTTGCACAAGAAGAAGAAAGCAACTTGGCCAACTCTTCCTTATGATGAGACTTGTACATCTTATCTCTCCCTTGGGCTGTTGTTGAGAGACCTATGGATTGGTCGAGGAGATTGATCTTGAAAGAGAGAAAGACTTGTACATCTGATCTCTCCCTTAAGTTGTTGCTGAGAGACCTATGGATTGGTCGGGGAGACTGATCTTGAGAGAGAGAATGAAAAGTACCTCTCTATCTAAGAGGAAGTGTTGAATATTGGTAGTTGTGGTCAATATTTTCATTAGCAAAATCAAAAGAGAATTTGAATTTTTAATTAATGGTTTATTGCCCCACAAGTGCTCAAGTTAGCCCTCCAAGATCAAGTTGGCCTACCCAAGAGACATGTCTTTTCACATGGATGATTACTTATAAATATAGCCCATTCACTCTCCTCCAAAAAAAAACTTTGGATCTCTCAATATTGCTCTACGGAAACATGTGGACATGAGGCAAGATATTCCTGTGGAATCATGCACTATTTGAGGCAACCCTCTATTTCTCTGTGATGTGAGAGCTCTCTAAGGAACTATTTCTCTGTGATATACGAGCTTTTTGAGACACTATTTCTTAATAATATGCGAGTTGTTTAAGGCATGCACTTGTTTTCTATGGCTAAAGCAAATATTTGAGGGGATCATTGTATTGGATGTTAGAAGGTAGGCTTGGCAGTTTGGGAGATCAACATGTTGGTCAGTTCTTGTCTATATGTTTTGTCAAAAATGCGGACATGAGGCAAGATATTCCTGTGGAATCATGCACTGTTTGAGGCAGCCCTCTACTTCTCTGTGATGTTTGAGCTTGCTAAGGAACTATTTCTCTGTGATGTACGAGCTTTTTGTGTAGAAATTTTGAACCAACCCCGGTTATCAGTTCCTCCTTACTACTCCCATGTAGTTAAATGCCCATTCTCATAAACATACATTCAACAAGTTGGAAATAACAAATATTTCTGAAAACACAAATTCTGGAAATTTCAAAGTGCAGGAAAATGCAGAAATAAAAACTCAGAAAATATATCAGCCACACACACAGAAAATGACAAGCTAATTTTTGGTCAATATGACCCTGGAAAAACCCCCTACAACTCTTGGGGAAAACCAGTTCAAAAGCTCCTCTTTATTTCTAAATATTGCTTTTACAGTGAAACAGAAAATATAGTAAAAAATTCAGCAACCAGTATTTTACTTATCTTGAAAATCGTGCACAAACTCCGCTTCGATTTTCATGCCAAATACAAACAGAAAAATAACAACTGAAAGTACAGCCTTAAATGTTGTACGGATAGCACCAAAAACAGTGTCGAAACTGTACGACCTCCCTCGAAAACTGTGCCACTTGCTACCTCAATTTCCATGTTGTACGGACCTTGTTTTCTGTGCTGCTAGCTGTTGTACGGATTCTAGAAAATAACTCTTTCTCTGTTGTACATACCTTGATTTTTGTGCCTCATTGTTGTACGAACCTCAAAAAATGTGTTGCAATAAATGATGTTTTTCCACCCTCGAAATTCGTGCTACTTGACTTGAACTACGCACTGCTACTTGCTATACGGATTTGTTGAATCATGTTGCTGCTGCCCTCTTTCTTCTCACTGCTCAGAAATGTCCCCTTGCTTTTTTCTCCTCCTCTCTCAATCTGCTCATGAAGGACTTAATGATCTTTTCCCTCTTTTCCTCCTTTAACCTAACTCTAAGTAACTTTTGGGGAATCCCTAAATCCAATGGCTGAGATAGCTTTAGATCTAGAGCTGAGATTAAATGTGCATTTAAATCTCACTTTCTATTTTTTAATTCACCCCACTTTAATAAAGACCCTTTTAGTCATTTATTTCCAAAGTCACTTTTCACTTTCTAATTTCACATTAAAGTCACTTTTAAATTAGATTTGACTTTACAACGTATAAAGTCACTTTAGGAGAAAAAGTTAAATACATTTGGACACTTTTCCCTAGGTCAAAGATCAAAACCTTAGGGAACCACTTGTCCTCCGGTACCCAAATTTTAACACTCCCTCTTACCGAGGAAAGTGTTCCTTACCACACCCATCTTGTCTCTGAAGTAGACATGCTTGCCCCGTGGTAAGGCTTTGGTGAAAATATATGCTACCTGCTCATCAGTGGGAATATACTCAAGCTTCACAGCTCCCTTCTAAACATAGTCTCTGATGAAATGATATCTGATACCGATATGCTTTAACCTGTCATGAAATATTGGATTCTCCGTGAGTTTAATGCAACTCTGATTATCACAGAAAATCACTGAAGGTCTCAACGGTTGACCAAATAAGTCAAACAACATCTTGCGAAGCCATATGGCCTCACAACTAGCTGTCGAACCCAACCCAATAAAACACCCTGAAGTGCTCTTCTTACCAGAAGCACAACCTGCCCAATCAGAATCAATGTACCCTGCCAGTCTCACTCCATCTCCCTGTCTATAATCCAGACCATAATCCACTGTCCCCTGCATGTACCGCAAAATTTGTTTTGCAGCAACCCAGTGCACTCTCCTGGGCTCACACATGAACTAGCTCATCATGTTGACTGCAAAACATATATCTGGTCTAGTGTTGACCAAATACATCAAGGAACCAATCAACCGTCTATACAATGTGGGATCCACCAACTCGGAATCTGACGCGTGAAGCTTCTTCCAGTTGGTGATCATAGGTGTCGACATGGGTCTACAATCCTCCATGTGAAATCTGCTAAGGATCTCCACAATATACTTCCCCTGTCCCAGGAAGAAATGCCCCTCCTCCTGCCACACCTCCAAACCCAAAAAGCAATGCATCAAGCCAATGTCCTTGATCTCGAACTCTGAAGCAAGATCTCTCTTGCAGCCCCTATGAGTCTCTTTGCACCTGTAATGACCAAGTCATCCACATAGAGCACTAGAATGAGAGGCTACTCACTTATCACAATAAAGTATAGGTTCGGATCTGCATCACTCTTTGTGAAACCCGTCTCCTGCAAGTACGTCCTAGAATACTCTAGGAGCTTGCTTCAGGCCATAAAGTGTCTTCTTCAGTCTGCATACATGGGACTCCTTCCCATGCACCTCAAAGCCCTGCGGCTGCTCAATGTACACCTCCTCTTGTATGAAGCCATTAAGCAATGTGGTCTTCACATCCATCTGGTGGATCTTCCAACCCATCTCCACTGCTATCGATATAATGGAGTGAATGGAAGTATATTGAACCACGGGAGCGAAGGTCTCCTCATAGTCTACTCCCTCTACCTAGGAGAACCCTCTAGCCACAAACCTTGCCTTGAACTTCTCAATGCTGCCATCTGCAATGTGCTTTACCTTGTAAATCCATCTGGAAGTAACCACGGATTTGCCCTCAGGCCTCGGCACCACCTCCCAAACATCATTCTTCATGATAGAAGAATACTCCTCCTGCATGGCCTCTCTCCAGACCTGCTGGCTAGCTGCCTCCTCATAGCTAGAAGGCTCAGAGTCAACGATGTTGGCAACCATTGCCGCTCAAGTGGTCTGCTCTCTCTGATCGGTCTCTTCGGCCCAGCAACAGATGTGGCCTCTCTAAAGGTATCCTGAAGCCACTTGGACTTCCTCTTCCCTGAACACACTTCTCCCACCGGAGAGTGAAACTCCTCATCCTCATCAGAAGCCTGAACTCCTGAATGTATGTCTGCTACCCTCCTGCCTGAACATGTACCTCTAGATGCTGAAGTACAGTGTGAACTGTCCATCAGTGTACGACCTAGTGAACTGCTCTACGGACTGCTCTGCATGTTGCCGAAGCACCACCCCTCTGACTCTGCGAGCCACTGCTCATTGATGGACCTGACACCGTAATCGATGTACCTCTTGATCCCTGTCCACTGGATCCTTGTGACTGACTCAGTTGCTCCTGAGGGTCTGGCTGATCCAGATACTCTAACTCTCGTGACCTTCTGAAAGCCAAGTCCTCCTCGAACTTCACATCCCGCCTAACAACAACTCTCCTCCGTGCAGGAATATAAATCCGAAAGGCTTTCGAGGTCTCACTATAGCCCACAAAGATACCCTTCTCTGTGGTGGGCTCTAGCTTGGTCCTCTTCTCCTTGGGTACATAGGAGTATGCAATACATCCAAAGATACGGAAGTGACCAACATCAGGCTTCTTCCCAGAAAAAGCCTCCACCAGAGTCACATGCCCCAAGGCACGATGTGGACTCATGTTCTGTAAATACACAACAGTGTTGCAGGCCTCTGCCCACAAAAACAATGTTAACCCCTGATCATGTAGCATGGCTTTAGCAGCCCCAATGACAGGATCAATTATTCCTATCTGCAACCATGTTCTGCTGGGGGTTGTAAGGAACTGTGAACTCCCTCCTGATGCCTGCCTCCGCACAATAATCAACAAACTCACCAAGGGTGTACTCCCCTCCATTGTCTGACCTAAGGGACTTGATCTTCCGACTTGTCTGAGTCTCCACAAGAGCTCTGAACTCCTGAAACCGCTTGAAGACCTCACTCTTGGTCTTCAAGAAATAAATCCAGGTCTTCTTGGAGCGATCATCAATGAATTAAACATAATACTCATATCGGAAACATGTGAATAAAACATAGTACTCATAGTAAACATGAGACATCTGACCGCTCACATCGGTATGAATCAAGTGAAGAATCCATGTCGATCTGCTATCACTGCTGGGAAAAGGGGATTTGGCAAACTTTCCCCATAACACATCCTATGCATGTATCAATGTGATCAGAACTGAAATCTGGCACACCTGTAGTGATCTCCCGCAATGTCCTCAAGGCCCCATGATACATGTGCCCCATCTTGCGGTGCCAAATCTCCCACAGCTCTGAACTGCTAGCTCTGCTGCTAGTACTACTGATCAATGCCAAAAGGGGCTGAAACGCAAACTTGTACACCTTGGCATGGCGTACACCAATCACTCAAGTTGAATCAGTTGGAGCGCCCTTGGGATATATAAGCACCTCTCCTCTCCTGAACAATACCTCATACCCTCTGTTCTCCAATGCTAAGACGAATATAAGGTTCTTCCTCATCCCTGGCACATATAAAACATCTGACACTTTCAAGGGAGGTTTGGGTTCCCTATCAAATGTCAATTGTCAATGTCCCCACACCGACTGCTCTAACAATGTTGTCATCTCTGAGTACTACCTTTATATCAGTGCCACTCTCTGAAAGCTCTGAGAAATACTCACAAACTCCTGTCATATGACGTGAAGCCTCACTGTCAACATACCAAATACCTGAAGATGTTCCGCTAGTGGAGGGAAATGCACACTCCCTCTCAACCTCCATGGCAGTTGATCCTGCACTAGTGGACTCACAAGCAATGAACCCAAACTCCAGATCAAAGCTCTCCGAAAAGTCCTCTATCTCTGTTGATGATGCGATGGTCTTGTTCTTTCCCTTCTTCTTCTTCTCCGAACACAACTGCATAGTGTCCCATCTTCTGACAATTCCAACACTTCACCTTGGAATAGTCCTTCTACGTGTTCACCTGTTTACCTTTACCTTTGCCTTTTCCCCCACCAACACTTGTGAACGCTTGCTTCTTTCCTTTGCCCTTCTTGCCCCTTGCTAACAATGCTACATCCTCATCCTCCTCAACTGGTTTCGCTGCCCCAAGCTGGTTCTTTCTGATTTCATTCTTTATGCAACCATCCCACAACCTCTCCCAAGTGAGAAGGGTCTCTCATGCAACAATCCCATCAGCAAAATTCAGCCATGTACTAGGAAAGCCATTCACTGTAATCCGCACCAACTCAGAGGGTGGAATGACCTCTCCAACTGCTGCCAACTCATCTCTCACATTAGTGATGTTTGTGAGGTATGCAGTAACACTATCATTCTTTGCCATCTTAATGGCATTCAGCTTCTCCCTTAGGACTATTTTTCTGTTTTCATTGGTACTCTGGTAGAGATTGGTCAAGGTTGTCCACATCTCATGATCAAGTCTCTTTTCTCTCACATGAGGAATTCAATGGTCTTTAATACCATCCAGAATCAGTCCCTTTCCCTTGTTATTCTTCTTATTAAAATCTGTGAGCTGAACAGGGTCAACAGGGACATTAACAAGGTGTTGTTAGGTATGCACCATTATACCCCAGACTTTTGCCTCCTCAAAGATGCTCTGCATTCTCTCCTTCCATGTACTGTAGTTGTTATGCCCATCCAACCTATCCTCCACCCTCAAGCCCAAAGACATGCTTGTTGTCCTAACAAACTGAAAATTTCAATGTTGTGGTAAAGGTTCAGTTTTCTGTGTGAAATATAAACTTGTTGTAATTTCTCACTTGTTGTCCCAAACTGCACTTTTCAGCCACCCAACCTCTGATACCATGTAGAAATTTTGACCCAACCCCGGTTATCAGTTTCTCCTCACTACTCCCATGTAGTTAAATGCCCATTTCCAAAAACATACATTCAACAAGCTGGAAATAATAAATATTTCTGAAAACACAAATTCTAGAAATTTCAAAGTGCTGGAAAATGCAGAAATAAAAACTCAGAAAATATATCAGCCCCACACAAAAAATGACAGGGTGATTTTTGGTCAATATGACTCTGGGAAAACCTCCTACAACTCTTAGGGAAAACTAGTTCGAAAGCTCCTCTTTATTTTTGAATATTGCTTTTACAGTGAGAGAAAATACAGTAAAAAATTCAGCAACCAATATTTTACTTATCTCGAAAATCGTGCACAAACTCTGCCTTGATTTTCGTGCCAAATACAAACAAATAAATAACAGCAGAAAGTACAGCCTTAAATGTTGTATGGACAACACCGAAAACAGTGTCGAAAGAGATGTACATCCTCCCTCGAAAACTGTGCCACTTGCTGCCTCGATTTTCGTGTTGTACGACTATTGTACGGACCTCCATTTCTGTGCTGCTAGCTGCGGTATGGATTCCAGAAAACAACCCTCTTTCCATGTTGCACGGACCTCGATTTGTGTGCCTCCTTGCTGCTGTACAAACCTCGAAAAATGTGTTGCACTAAATGTTGTTTTCCACCCTCTAAATTCGTGCCACTTGCCTTGAACTTCGTGTTGCTGCTTGTTGTACAGATTTGCCGAATCTCCTTGTTGCTGCCCTCTTTCTTCTCACTACTCATAAATGTCTAAAGCACGCACTTGTTTTCTATGGCTAAAGCAAATATTTAAAGGGATCATTGCATTGGATGTTAGAAGGTTGGCTTGGCACTTTGGGAGGTCGACATGTTGGTCAGTTCTTGTCTATATGTTTTGTCAAAGATATTCTATTCTAACTGATATGAATTGGATTGAATTTGAGACTCATAAGGGAAGATTTGTTGGATTTTTCCCTTGTGGGTTTTGCACTGATCGCTAGCCTAAGTCTTTGTGTCTCTTGTTTCATTGTCTCATTGTTATTTCTACTGCTTTACTATGATTAATGGTTGATAATTTCTTTAGTATAACTGCTTGATGATATTAAATGTTTGATGGAATTGATGCTAATAACTCATTTGAAGTAGTTATCGTTGAACAAAATTGTTCTAGTCTGTCACTACTAGAGAAATCAACACATAGCGCTCATAGTATGATCTAGCCTAGATCCTAGATGGATGTTAAAAGATATTACTGCATTAAATGTAATAGTTGGTACTTGGTGTTTATACAAGGTAATCAATTTGATTTTATTGATGAATAGTGATAAGATCACTCATGTTTTGTTGCCTTACATGTGATATGTGTTGATATGATTATCATATTTATGATGTTATGTTATCATGTGGTTCAATTTATTATTTGGATGTGATGTTACGCCTTTAATATAGATACGTTGATGTTATACTATTATGATGGTATTTCATCATGTGATGGCATGTGGTAATTGCATGCAGTTTTTATGATGAAATGTTAATGATGGCATGCATGAGCATGAGTTGCCCTACAACTCTAGATGTGATACAAATGATGTTGTGTTCTCATGATGACATGCGAGTTAGCACGTGGAAAGAAAATTCTATGAGATGACAATGCTTATAATTTAATGCACTAGTTTTATGTTGTGAGGTGTTGAGTAACAAGAAATGCACCAATGACCAAAAGAGCTAATTTATTTGATGATCTCATAGGAGCCCATACCTACAAGGAAGATTTCTACAAGTAAAATCTTATGAGCTCGAAAAAACCACAATCAACTACTTATGACAGTGACTGCATAATTCCCAATGGGACATGAGTCATCTTAAGAAGGTTTGGTACCTAATAATGGAGTTGTAATGACCAAGTTGAAAGAATCACTAGAGTGTTGCTTGTCACTGGAATTATGGGTCTAGACTTCAATGTTTGGAGTTGTAAACCTACGAGAGTTATATGGAGAAATTTTAGGTCTAGCCTTTCGAGGTGCCTTCCTCTATTGTCATAGAGCCCTGATAGACCCAGATGCCTTCCTCTGGTGCCAAAGATCCCTAACAGATCGAGATGCCTTCCTCTGGTGCCATAGATCCCTAACAGCATCGATAGACCAAGATGCCTTAGTCTAGTGCCTTAGAGCCCTAATAGACTAACATTAGGCTTGGTGGCGTAGAACCGAAATAGACTGAGATGCCTTAATCTAGTGCCTTAGATCCTAATACACCAAGATTAGGTCTAGTGTCATAGAGCCTTGATAGAACAAGAAGCTTTGTTCTAGTCCCTTGGAGTCCTAATAGACTAAGATGAGGCCTGCCATCATAAAGCCCTAATAGACCAAAATGCCTTAGTCTAGTGCCTTGGATCCATAATAGACAGCATTTATGAGTTTGGTGTCGTAGAGCCCTGATACACTGAGATGCCTTAGTTTGATGCCTTAAATCCCTAACACATTAAGACGAGTATGGTGTCGTGAAGCCTCAATAGATCGAGATGCCTTAGTTTAGTGTCTTAAAGCCCTAATAGATCGAATACCTCAACTTGGTGCCTAGATCCATGATAGACTAAGAGAGGTATGGAGCCTTCAAGCCCTGATAGACCAAGATTGGTATGGTGCCTAGGAGGCCTAATAGATGGAGAGGCTTTAGGCCTAGTTCAAAAAGTTGGGGAAGAGGAGCTTGAGAGTATTCACACTTCCCCAATGCATGTTGTGGTCATTTGGGTGGCTCTTATAACAACTACAACAAAGGTTGCCATACAAAAGATATGAGAAAATTAAATAAATAAATTATAAGTTACATGATTAAATTTAACTTCAAAATGAAGAACCTTGAAGCGGAGGGCGTACATCAAGCCCCATATTATTAAATAATATAATATAATAATAAATAAATTTTACTTATCTAATGAAAAGGGAAAAACACTTCCCCGATGGGGGTGTCTGACAACGGGATACATGCATCACGTGACAAATGACACTTGGCTTCGGGTTTAAGTGGAGGAAGGCAAGCATACAACCCCTCAATCATGCTACAGTTAATTGTTCTATGTTCATATGTGTGAAACATCCTCCTTTATCTGTGTGCAACGGATTTGTACTCTCTTGAGGTCCAATGGCACTGACACTTATCTGGTTAAGTAGCATGGTGCATGAAGTTGTCTGGCTGTTTTCGGGCTCACTGAGGGATGTGAATTGCCCTGTGCTCCCATTTCTAAGGGTCGTTTGGTTATGGTGGTGGTTGTTCGTCTATCACTCCTCCTGCGACAATAAGGTAATTACTCTTTCCTTATTACTCTGGGTGAAACCTTCCCTCTCCTTCCTTAGCCAAAGGGTATGTTGTTTGAGGATCTGGTCGATTTTAGGCAATGTTGCTCTGGGCCAGCATGGTTTCTTGCCTTAGTATTTTGGGTGTTGGTTCTTTGTTCGTCTGTGTAAGGTTTTTGTTGATTGTATAAGCAACGCCTAAACTTCTTGCGGTGGTGGTTTCATTCGAGTAGCGGATTGGTGTTTGGTTTGTGTTGGCTTTCTGGAGTAGCCATTCCTTGGCTCTTCCCTTCTGGCGCCGTTGATAAAAGAACTCTTTCGACGTAGCCCTGTGGCTCTGGCATCGCGGGCTTCTGGAAGCTTGAACTTCTAATTACTCTTGTGCACAATTAGGAGGTCATCCTCAGGCCTTTCCAGGCAAGGGTTTGTCTGCATGCTCTAACCTAGACTGGTGTTTGTTTAGTGGCGAATTTAGGTTGAAGTGATTTGCGGTGTCGGGTTCCTTTCCTTCTTTGTCAGTTGGGTGGATTATTGGGTCTCTGGTGGAGGGTGGTCAATTGGCAGTGTATGTAGTTTCTAGCTGCGTAGTGTTTGGTTTGTTTTGGTGGTCCCTAGCATGGATTGGGGATAGCCTTCGGTGTTTGGGCTTCATCTCGAACTTCACCATGAAGTTGAGCCCGTGTTCCTCGCGCACCCCTGTTTAAGCAAAGGTAGAAGCGTCTCACCTTAGGGAAGGGTCAATTGTGAAAGAAGGCATTTAGGGTGGCGATGTGAATGCAAGTGGTGGCAGGCTGGCAGCAACAACTGAGGTGTTGGAATTGTGCGCGGTGTTGGGCATGGGGGCCATGGAGGCCGCAGGTCTTCAGTCGGCTCCGCGGTTGGCAGAGGCAGTAGGGTGTTGGTTCAGAGCAGTCGTGGAGCTACCAGCGAGCATAAGGGATCGGGACATGGTCGAGCCTCGAGCTCACGAGGGCAGAGCAACATTCCAGGTCATGCGGGGTCAACGAGACACGAACCTGATAGGCGTGATGGGAGTTCCACCACGCTTCAGGCGATGGTTCGATCTGTCGTAGACCAGCTAGAATCCCATGATAAGGCCCAGACAGACGAGCATGAGGAAGTTATCGCCAAGTTGGAGCAATCCCACTATTTTCAATGCCATGTTCGCAAAAAGTTGTGGTTGTCTAGCGCAGGCAGAAATTTTTCATTGAGAAAGTCGAAGCGCTGGAAGCTTGGCTTGCTCACTTTGGGCACCATGTCAATTACTTGTATTGTCCTCCTCCTCCAGGAACAAGGCCAGATTATCCTGCTTTAATCACCTCTGATGACTGATTATCGTAACCGATGTCTTTCTAGTTCTTTTTGTTGTATGGTATGTTAGGCCTATAAGGCTATGGACTTCTCAGTTGGGCATTTTGATTTTTGTATATAGCATGGTAATAGCATTGGTCAACAACCCTGGTTGGGGTAAGACCACATGCATTTTGACATCCTTGTATATGCTTTTTGAGTAATGAAAAATCTTCGACTTACAAAAAAAGGGAAAAAACAATAAAAATAAGATATGAAAAAGGAAAAAGTCAAGATAAAAATATAAAAAATAAAAAAATTACATATGAAAAGTGAATCCAAGGGATCCAACTCTTTATCATGGATATATTCTATATGAGAGAGTAGGAAAGATATTCTCTTTTGCTTGAGAAAATTGACGACAAGGAGAAGAACAGTTGGGATTGTAGAGAGCTTGGGGGTGGCCAAATGTAGAAAGATATAGTGCAACTAAGCCTATCGTGGGTGGAGAGTTGTCATCGGGCTATTACATGAGTGGGAAGAAATTAAGTGCAAGTTGGTTTGGAATTGTGACTCCCTTAAGTCAAGGATTTATTTCAATGACCACAAGGTCTGGTGGTTGCCAACCATTCTATAAGATGTAAAAGTATACTTGAGATAGCATGATTCTCAAGATCCGAAAGGAATTGTATGACAATCAAACCAAAAAATGGAAGACTTGGGATGCGTTCAAGGTTGAAATTACTCTCAATAATTTGAAGCTCAACCTACCAAAGTCGAAGGCTTGGTGGAGGGACTGGACTTGGAAGTAAACAAAAGAATTCAAGAACTACAAGTTGATTATTGCCTACCATTAGCTATCCTCTGGGCCTAATCAAGATGAAAACTTAACCAACTAAAAAAAATGGAAACCTCAATTCAAGGAAACAATGTAACTTATAGAACAAAATATATCTGGAAGGCTTACCTAGCATTTAAGAATTTTGTTTTCAAAAGTCACTTATCCATTTGCAGGCACTCCATAACTTAGTGCCTCTCACTTCGGGTTTCACCAACCAAATTGTCCTAAATGTGGCAAAAATCAAACTCTCAAGTACCTTTTCTAGCTCCATAAATACATAATGTTCTCCTCGAATCAAGCCTTTATACACTCTAAGAACAGCCTCTCATCACATAAAACTTGGAAGTCAATGATTTTAGAATATTCTCTTCCACAAGCTATGGATTATCACACAACATGGCATTGAATTAGAGTAATATATTTTATCATTTCTATGGAAAACAAGAAATGATTATTTAAAATTGCACAACACAAGATATTTTATCAATCCTATGGAAAAGAAGAAATGATTGTTTATTTAAAATTGCACTACACAACACTGCATAAAATTTCCCTAGCATGATAACTCCTTAAGATATGAACATTTTATCTATCGATCTAGAAACGACCACAAAAGGTGGAATCGTAGGTGGTGCATTCGTGCACGTTTATCCCTACATAATGAGTAAAGTCCCACCAAAGGAGCACTCTCTAGCACATTAGCTCACTCTAGAGCTTTTGGTGGTCATTAGCATCAACACAAGGCAATTCATGTAGTACGTGAACACCGAAAGCGACAAAGGAGGTGGTAGCCATCCTAGGCCCTAGAAGCCCCCAAATTTGACAAGTTTTTAACCATTCCTCTAACCATTTTTTAAACCGAAGCATTATATTGAGTTCAAGTAAGGATACGATAGATAGGAGCCCCTCGAGGCCCATAATGTCCCATAGTCAATGGAATTGGTGCACCCATCAAGGACAAAGACCCCCCTCAAGCCACACGCAAGACTACAACAGCTGCTTGGCATGACATCTCCCTCTAGCCAGCTACTTGTTTATTATGTTGTTTCATGTGTATTTGCCTTGGAGGTTGTAGCACTTGAGAATTATTAATTTTTTGTCGCCATGCATGGCAAAGTTGTTTGACTAAGGTTATTTTGCCTTTCATCCTTAGCTTGTGGTGGTTCCCCTGTTGTGTACTATTTTGAATATAAATAGAAAGCAAAGAATTTTACATTATGTGTATACAGACACACAGCATTTTATAGTGTGTGTGTCAGGATGTATGTATACACATCTCTCAAATAAATATATATATATATATATATATATATATATATATATATATATATATATATATATATATACACACAGACTGGTTTGTACTGGTTTTGTACAAAACTGAACAAGCCTGTCGTGAACCAGCCAAGCCCATTAGGAAACAAACCGGTCCGTCAAGAACCACCTGAGCCAACTCAGGGACCACAATATTTTTGGTTCTGCACAGAGATTGGGGCAGTGAGACAATATTCTGACTGTGTATGTCCAGTGCATAGTGTTTGTCCTTAAGCTGTCATTTCTACCTGCCGGCCAGAGCTGGTTGTCTTATAGCAAAGTATTTAATGAGGACCTTCAAGTCATTATCATGAGGGAGGCCTGAAATATGCATGGAATGGGTCTAGACTCTAAAGAAAGGATTGTTGCCTATTCACATCAATAGAATTCTGTTCTCTAGGCGGTGTTGCAATAATCCTACATGTGGAAAACAGCCACCAGGAGCTGACAGAAACATCATATTTCAATCATTTTATGAACCATGAATCAGTGTCAGGTCAACGTGGGAGAAGATCGTAAATCCGTTGAAATCCCAAAATAAAAAATGAATAAAAGCTGATGCTATTTGCTGGCAAATGCTGTTCTTCACCTATATTAAGTTCATATTATTGTTAACTAGGCGCATCCATGGTTTTTGAAGGCTGTCCAAGGTTTCTATAAACAAGCAAGACTGTCTTGTTGGCCAAAATAAATAAGGATCTAGTTGCATTTCCAGCAAATGATTCAGTTAATGGGGTCATTACATGCAGACAAAAGATTGGAAGTTCTTGGAACTTGGAAGCCTGTCTGTTTTCAAAGAATGTTAAGTTGTTGTCAGCATAATCCCAAAAATAAATTTTTCATTGAAATTTTAATTTTATGTACTTTTTAAAAACAGATTCATTGAGTCCCTGTGGAAACCCAAGTTGTAGGTGGCTGAGTCAAAGTCTGACACAAAGTTTTAAAGCACACAAATATATATATATATATATATATATATATATATATGGCCCCTCTTGCATGTCACTCACATGCCAGAAAAGAATTTCATTTGAAGTTAAGAATTAAGGTGTTTCCTAGCAGTTTGCATTTCTCCTGCAGCCATTATAATAGAGAGAAATCGCTCTCTTCTTTCATTATGGTTGAAGGGGACTTTCTTAATTACCAATCATGAATGTTTAAAAACATTCTGTTAAATTGTGTTGGCATGCATAGCAAGATGGCTTTTGCTGTCCCCTATTTCAGTTCTCTGTTCTCCTGGCTCCAATTGGCATTCTTCAAAGAAAGGACCAGCACATTCGCCACTTTTTTTGGAAGGGGGGCAAACATAACGAGAGGAAAATCCCACTGGTTAATTGGGAGATCGTCTCCAAACCTCTAAAGGAGGGGGGTTTAAACTTCAAGAACCTCTCCCTTCAGAACACTGCCATGGGAGCCAAGCTTCTCTGGAAAATTATCGCGCCCAAGCCTGGCTGGGCCCAATTAGTTCTCTGGAAGAAATATTTCAAAGGCAACAGACTCAGATGCCTGGATGGTCCTCTCCCCCAAGGCGTCTCTCCCTTTGCAAGGCTCTGCTCCATAGCTGCCCCCCTAATTTGCTCCAACGCTTATTGGATTCCTGGAAATGGAAAGAACATAAATATCTGGACAGATCGTATAATGGATCGTGATCCGATTGGTGACTGCCCCTCCTTGAATGCGCTCCGCTGCTGGTTGACCGCTGCTGGGAAATCTACTCTGTGGGATATTTCCATTTGGGCTGGGACACGTTGGGCAGGTTGGAATTTCTTTGATGTGCCTCCGGAGCTTCTCCAGGACTGCAACAGTCTTCGCTCCAAATTGAACGGTATTGCTCCCACGCATGTGCGCAGAAGAGATACGCATGGCTGGGGCTCGCTGTCTGCAGGTTATACCGTAGCTCAAGGCTACGCAAAGCTCACTCTGAGACCGCACATTCCTAAGGACCCTGCTCCTTGGACAGCGATTTGGCGTCTTCATTCTCTGCCTAAAATTGACATGTTCTGTTGGCTTTTATGCCACAAGAAAATCCTTGCTGATGATAAATTGCAGAAATGTGGATTTCATGGCCCATCCAGATGTTCTTTGTGCAGAGAGAATGTGGAATGTGCCACACACCTTATGTTAAATTGTAAATTCGCTGTGCAAGTTTGGAGTGAGCTAATGGATTATTGGAACCCCAATCTTGTTCTTCCCACCTCTATAATTGACCTCTTTGCAAATTGGCAGAACAATTATCCCGGCCCTCCTCCCAAAAACAAAGTGATTGAATTGGCTTGGTCTTCCCTCCCTAAAATCTGTTGCTGGCAGATCTGGCTAGAGCGAAACGGCAGAATCTTCAGAGACACCCAGCACGATGTCAAGGTGGTCACGGCCAAGATAAAATTCCAGCTAAAAGAGAGTTTGGGAGATCAAAAAGATGATTCAAATCTAAACCAGATTGATTCTGTTTGGGGTGCCTCCCTGTAAAGTTTTGTAGATGTTCTATGCTAGAAGCAATTTCACTTTTATTTCAGCAATCATACAAGTAGGTAAGCAAAATGCAGATAGAACATATAAGTAGATCTTACAGAAGACAAATCAGAAACAGGAAAAATGTGTTTATTCGTTTCGGCGGTCAACAGGATGCTTCAACCAACAAAGTCTCCTTTGGTCAGCCAGCCCAGCATGTGTCACAACAACCCTCCAACCAGTAGATGAGTCAACCCAAGTCAACTCTGCAAAAGTCAACGCTGTCCTGAAAAGTCAACGCATGGACAGCAAGCTAAAAGTCAACGCAGCAGCAAAACGGTCAACCCTTTGACCTCGATTTTTGTGCCAGGTAGTACGGCCTTCATAAATCGAACCTTCCACCAATTTTAAGCTTGTTTGGACCAAGCGTTGACCAAAGTCAACGCTGGTCAAAGTTTCTGCGAAACCCTAGCAGCAGCAAATCCGTACTTCAGCTTGACCGTACAGTTTGTCCTCTTCGTCCTTCACACGTGTGGATTAAATTCGTCCTTCTTGGTAGCTCGTATTCCTAGATGAGAGAGGAAGATGTGAGTTGTGATGATGATGAAAATCTCTCCAACTTTTCCTGTATATATATCCATCACGAGGGTGTGTGACACATCTGTTGGGCATCCGAGCCTACATTACAAAACTGGCCGACCTTGCACATATAATTCATTAAAAATAATAAATTCAAAATATAAGTTCTGCTCATCGGATTAAGACATATTTTATATGGATTTTACACCTCTCAGAAAGAGGAATCCAACAAAAATATTAGCCTCTTAATCTGAGCATCTTAATATGGAGTTTGGACCTAGTTGTCCAAATTTAACACTCCCTAAACCTGCAATTCCATCAAGCTATCAGAAACATTTCCCCCTCTAAAGAATGGCAAATAAGGGGGAAAAACAATGAATATTTTCAAGATTGGATCTCCAATCAAAAGGTGCACTCTCTCTTCTTTGATGGGGCATCAGAGGGAAATCCTGGAAACGCTGGGGCAGGAGGAATTGTAAAAAATGCTTAAGGCATATTGATCCACCGCTTTGCTTGGGGTCTGGGGATCAACTCCAGCATTCAAGCTGAGGCTTTGGCCCTCTTTCAAGGACTTAAGTTGCTCTTGAACTTAGAAATCAAGGAGGCTAATATCTTCGGGGATTCCCAAGTGATAATAAAAACCATGGTGACAAACTCTTCCCCTCCGGACCTAAGATTGGCAAGATTGATATCTAGAATCAGAAGCTTGGGGAAATTGTTCCAAAACCTGAATTTCTTCCACGTATTGAGAGACAACAACAAAGATGCAGATCTTGAAGCTAATAAAGCTGCCCTTCTCTCTGCCGGGGCAATGATAAGAGACGGGGACGAAACATGGGATTCAATTCCATAATCTGTCAGCTGAAATGTTTTACTGCTTGTTATTGAATCAGTTTGTTTGTACTTTTAAGCTTGGGGAAATCACAGAAATCGATTACATAGCTGTAGCCAAAATGAGCTGGAAGCTGTCCACAAGCGCCATAGCACTTCTGGCTATTGATACTTTCTGGGCTCTGCTCCCTCTCATTGTAATCCGAATTCTGGCATCTAGACCAAACAGTTAATATAATCCATAACCGTTTCTGTGAAAAAAAAAGATGGCTTTTGCTGTGAATATCTTATCCATAAATTTAATATGACAAAAAACATTCAAGCCATTGTTATCCTTTGATCTCAACCTCATATCTGAATGTTTAATTTTTGTTAAGATTATTTAGTCGACATAAATTGAGGTTTGTGACAAGCTTTTCTATCAGTACTCAGATGTCTTATTAAGGGTATTCTGCAATAGATTTAGGGACTTATTTGTTGTGGAAAATTAATTTTCAACATAAACATGGGAAGGTAGAACACCCTCTGTAACCAGCAATTGTAGCCATGTTTAAAGGAATGTGAATAGGCACCCTGTCCACAAGTCCATAATTTCCAACACCCCACCCCCCAGCTCTATTGAGAATCCTCAAAGGAAGAAACTATATTTAATTTGGTGTTCTTCAGTCTGATGACATCGAGTAGATTGATGGCAGATACCATTTTCCATTAATAAATGAAACCAAAACTAAATACAACTAGCATGCTATTGTTTACATGTTCTCACCAGAGACAATCAGCATAAACTCATTATTCTTCCTGCTATTCTGTGAAAGAAACAATACATGGCTTGATGCCAAATTCTGTTCTGAGTTTGCAATCTAGTACAATAGTTAATTGTTTAAAGTCTGTTGTGTTAACATTTTGGGCCTTAGATGTTATGTTTCTGTGATCCATTCTTTTTGAAAGGCAGTTGATGAAGGCAGTCTCCAGGATCCTGTTCGGACTTCACAGTGAAGGTGAATGAAATATTGGGTTTAAGTATACTTAATTAATCAAAGGCTTCTTTAACATTTAGGGCCTTTCATCATATGCTTCTGGGATCTATCATTCTCGATACACAGTTGATGAAGCCAGGCTACAGTGTCATGTTTGGACTTCACAGTCACTTAAAGTGATCCATACATTTGTTTTAAGCATATACTATGCATATACCACCTTTTGTGTTTTTCAACGACTGTTCGGCCACCTCCCCCCAACAGCCATTCAACAGAAGACAAATGCTTGCTCATGCTACATGCTCTTAATTTAGTGAAACTTTCCGTTTGAATCCTCCGGTCTCCGAAATATACGAATGAGTAAATGGGGAATTATGAGATTGTAACAACCAATATCAATTAATGAATCTCAATACTAAAATTAATAAAATTACCACCAGGCAGAATAACATACCTGGATATAGTTGCCACCATAAAAAGCATTGTTCCCCAGTTGAAGTTGACTCCTGAAATCTTTTCCCTGTGCATAAAAACGTGCAATGTTTATTCTCACTTGGACTTGGCCAGATATTAATGCAGCAAGCTCTACATATCTATAATACAAATTGAAAGAAATAATCAAAAACATTTCACTAAATTGAATGTTGTTAGCTCACAAGATTTAATTTAAAAACCAAAAAAAAAAACAGATAGCCACTGTAAAATCCTCCATCGAAGAGAAGAAAATTACACAGAATTGGTAAGTGCCACATAAAACGTTAGTGTGCATTTGTGAATTGCATCTTGCAAGTGCATTAGAATTTAGAAACTGATGCACAGGATAAAAGTTAGAAAAAATTTAAAAAAAAAACTTAAACTATCAAATCATCCAATGGCAAAATTTATTAAACAAACCACTACCTGTCATAAATGTATCTTTATTTTTCAGGAAAACATAATATTATAAGCTTAATCAAACTACCTTGAGCTCCCAATTCAAAGGGATGACGATGAAACCAGATATAGTTTCCTTTTAGTGGTA
Source organism: Pinus albicaulis (assembly GCA_034641835.2). Classification (NCBI taxonomy): domain Eukaryota; kingdom Viridiplantae; phylum Streptophyta; class Pinopsida; order Pinales; family Pinaceae; genus Pinus; species Pinus albicaulis. The sequence goes on along the minus strand of CM076576.1, from coordinate 649,415,344 downwards.
ACATATGACATGTCACTCCTTCGAAAAAAACATACGATGTCTCTAGGAGTCCTAAAATTAAATCAAATGTGGTACAAAGTGCTAATGTTTAGTCCCGAGGGTTACTGTAGTAGACTAGCTCAATTTGGTCTAGGGTTTACAGATTTGTTTTTATTTTCAGTACAGTAATCAATAATATAAAATTTTGGCAAGACAAGCATTATTCAATAATCCAAAGATACCGTATCAAGATGCCAAACCAACTCAAGTAAGCTTAATTTAGGATAGACTTCAGCTCCACAAGACAGAAATGATGCAGATGCTCATGTATAGATTCCTGAGAAATAGAACCGGATGCCCTACCCGGTTTCTACAGCTATAATAACTATGGCCTATACCTACTTACTATACTAGATACGAAGATGGACAGAAGGGTAGTCGTGACCTGCTTCAACTTTTGTTTTAACCTCAGCAAATTGATAGTCCTACTCACAATCTCGTTTCAGACCACAGTGAATGCTCCTTTCTTCTGTCCAGCTTTTAATCCTTAACGTGATCCACAGTGAGGGTTTCATTAGATTCTGACCACAGTGCTTTGATCTGCTTCCTCCTGTAAACCCCAGAACAGGGCTTCTGTAATCCTCAGTATGCTCCAATCCAGGGCTTCGATCAATTCCAGAACATTGCCCTCCAAGATACCTGTTCTGTCATCAAAAGCAATATCGAAGTGCCATGCTTGAGTGCTACAGAATATTCATCATGAATTTATTGACAGAATTTTGATCTTAAGCCACTGATTCCCGAAACCGGCCACAGGAACTTCGGGATGATACCGCAGGGAATACTTCCTTCATAAACTTATCTCCAAATTAGCATGCTACATAGATGATGTATCGAGGTAACTCCAAAAGAAAGGCCTCGCAGTGCTTTCCTTCTTGTTCTTGTGCCCAGAAATACACTATAGTTTGACCTCTAAATAATTCATATGATTTCAGGAGAATTTCGGAATATCTTGCTTCAGGAGATTATGGCCTTAGAGGGGATTAGATGACTTGTCAATCTTCCCGAGACCAGAACTGCTATGTTTGGGTGACACTCGCTGGTCTGCCACATATCTTGACCCCAGATGCCACTATATCAAACAGGATGATTTGTTCTTCTACTTCAGAATAGTTTCAAATAACCTCACGCAATCTTTGTTAACTTCAGGCTGCCACGGGTACTTCAACCTTAATTATGAATTTGCTTCGGAAAAATTCCTCCAACTTCAGGAGACTTAACTTGACTAACTGCTTCCATGATGAAGATTTTCCTGTGCCAAAACAAGTCTGAAAAAAGAAAAAATAAAGAGAATGTAAGTAGGTCAACTAGGGTGGAATCCTTCACCGCCAAAAGTGATAAGAGATAAAGGGGTCTTAAAACCCTCAGCGCCTCAGGCTCAAAAAAAAAACAGAAATAATGATCCAATCCAATGATGATTCAAATGAATCCAATCCTCTTGAATTTATAGATTCCTTCGACGGGCTATCCTTCCTTAATTGATTGAGTAAACTTTACTCCAATCCCCCAACTTTAAGTTTCTTTGCCCAGCAGCCCCAAAACTTGCCCAGAACTGGAAATTTTGGGGTTTTCCCTTTATTGAGGATTGTAGCATGCGGGGATCGATAGGCTATTTCATCCTTTTTTGGCACTTAATTTTGCGGGAACATTACAGTCTCCCCTTCCTGACATTGCTTGTCCTCAAGCAATGACAAGTTTGTTGTAGTTCCTTCAACTCCTTCCTTTAGAGCATGTTCCCTGGCTTTCTTAGTCATTTCTGTTTCTTTATCAACAAATTCCATATTTTCTTCAAACAGAGACAACATTTTCTTCATTAGTTCCTTGGTTTCTGTCTCCTTTCGTAGTTCAGGAACAGAACTACCCTGACTTGTCTCTTTGCCAGTTACATGATCCATTTTTGTCCTTGAGCCTTGTCGTGTACAAGCCGATTTTAAATTAACACCTGCCTCTAATAGATTTCTGATGTCCATTTCAAAAGGATTTCTGAACAGTTTTCTGCCAGATGTGCCCTCAAAATCTGTTGTATTTTCCCATCCCACCCAACCAGGAGGCTTAACAGAAAATACATTAATACTTCTCTCAACATATTGAGGGGAGGTCAAATTATCAGATATATCAATCTTCTCCAGCTCTGAAGTCAAGTCAGAATTTAAGGCGTTTTCTGTCTTGGCCCCTATAAATACACCATTTGAAGTGCCTTTTGGAGAAGTGGCTGCATCTTCCAAATTCCCGTCATCCCCTAACACAATTTCATCATTACCGCCACTGCTACCACCACTATTAGTTGATGTTATTGTGTTGTTTGCTAAGAGCGTAAATTCCTTTACAAGCATGTTTGAATGCTTGTTCTCATAAAGCATATTTCCACACGGCAGGTCATCCTTGTCTAGAACAAACACAAGCTTAGAGCTATCTAGCCTCAAGGCCCCTTTTTCAAACGTGTCCTCCCTGCTCTGCCTAGCAATTTTATACAGATTATAAACACCTGCAACAATGTCTTGCCAGTCAAATAGTCCCTGTAGTTCTGGGTAGCACTTTTCACTGCCATTACTTTCACTGTAGTCAAAGATGCCATCTATAATTTCATGTGCCTGTTGATAGGAAAGCTTGTAGCGCGAACAATTTATCGTCTGCCCAATCCAGTGATCCAGAACGTCCCCTCAAGGATGAATATCCCACGTTCATGAGCACAGTTCTTCACATAGAAGGCGAGCCAACATTGGTAGCATACGCTGGACACTCGTAGAACAGTCATGTGCCTCTTTATCCAACATACTCTCAGGATGGGCAAAGTAGGAAACATTTGCAATATGGACTTCCACGCTCATGACACCATTCCTTAGGTTTTTAATTGGCAATGCATCATCTAGATCCTTTGCATCTGGGGGATCAATTGAGAATATGTGAAATTTTCCCATATCTCTCCTCACATTAAACTCCTCTATAGGTATTTTCCATGGAACCTCTGGTAGACAAGTCAGCACCTCAGATAGAGAAATAGCAATGTGAATTGTGTGCTCAAAAATTAATGCAGTTTGTACTTTAATTCCTCCATCTTGTCCCAGATTATGCTTAACAGACACAAGGAAGGTAACTCTCTAGTCTCCATCAATGTTACCAGACTCGGAATCGGCAATAAATCAGCGAGGCAAAAGTGCAAAAAGTTTTAATCGGATCGGGAAAAAATCAGGAAAAAATCGTGAAAAAATCAGTGAATACAATAAATAAAGATATACACATATATGGAATTAAAAAAGAAAAAAAATACCATTTTTCATCGATATTCAATAAATTCATGTCCAAACAATGCATATATCAATAAATGTCCAAAAAATCACGAGGACAATGTGTATGCTTCAAGTATAAAATATATTTAGTATTGGAAAACATTCAAAACAGGTACAAAGATTCAAATGAGACAAGAAACTTCCAAGTTTTTGTCAACAAACACCACAGACCTGCTAAAATTTTACTTGGCGTTACAGTAGCATGGCTTCTAAATTGGGTTAAGTTTGGATTGGTAATGCATTATACCTATTGGTAGATCACTTATACACTTGACGATCACAAATGAATTTAAGGAATTTTTTCATTATTATAGGTCCTTGTAAAGTTGCAACATTTTGCAACGACTTTCTTTTATTCAAAACGATATAGAACATGAACATAATACAACTAGTTTCTTTAACCTAAGAATCTGGGTGGCTCATCGAGTCCTCTACAAATCTCCGAAATCATGAGGCAAACTCGTGTTGACCACAAGTCAAACTTGGTCAACACGAGTTTGAATCGCCGAGATTCAAATCGGTTCGTTTGGTTGAAGATCAGAGTCGGAATCGTGAGTTCAGGTGAGTGATTGGAGACTCCTGTAACACTGGTCTCCATACCTTATTTGAAGCAGCTACCAACTCACTTTCTAGTGTGAGGTCTCCTTTTTGCAGCCGGTTACTTAGCTTGCCTGGTAAAATGTTCACAAGGACAGTCATTTTTGGAAATCTGGAATCTGTAGGTACCAACTTAATAGAACTTCCATCATTGTGTGATGCTGATTTTTGCAACTACTCCCTGGCATTTTCTCACTTCTGGAGCATCCTCCCCTCGGTCCTCCCTTATATGCAAGCCACCTTTTAGCTTCAAGAAAACTAATTACTGCCTCATGACGTGAAGATTTCTTAATCATGCCTATCACTCCATCAGTGGGTCATTTATTTGATACTGAGTTCACAGTCAAAGCAACAGTTGCTAATGCCTCTGCCATCTTAACTTGTTGGTCATAGTTACACCTAACTTCAATATGAAGTAGCATTACATAATGCACTAGTTGTTGCTTCATTAGCATATGCACTCCTGTTAATACAGAAAGCAGCATGGTCAATATCTGACCCAGCATTTTGATCACTTATGTTTGAATTATTGTTCATTAGCAACTCGGGACAGTTAGTTTTTCTCTGAACTATCTACCTTTGATTTAGCTTTTATATATTCCTTGCTTTCTAGAAACATGCTGTTGGCGGCCCCAGAATCTGAATCATTTTTCTGCTTGTTTGAAGCACAATTCAATTTGGCCCAAGGAGATACTGGGTCATGTTTATAATCAAGGCATGTTCTATCCTTTCCCAACTCTGCAGAATCTTCCTGACCAGGATGCTTAACGCTATCTCTACCTGAGCACTCGTCAATCTTAGGAGCAATTTATCCATCAATGACCTTTGCAAGGTCCATACCACTTTCTCCATTAAAATGTTCATTCAACCCCATATCATTATCACATTTAAGGGGTGCACCAGCTGTCACAGCTAAGGTTAGCATTCCATCTTCCAGTTGATGGCTGGACAATCCATCGCGATCATTATCTATAGAATAGGATACTTCAGTCACAGGGCCTACTGACTTCAAATCTTCCGTCTTTGTTGGTAATACCGCTGAGCGCTGACTGCAGAGCAGTTTGTCCATTTAATGACCTTTCTGAACATGTAGTTTTAATACTCACAAAGATCAAGGGATCATCTAGTAAATATCATTCATTCTTTTCCTTCTTTTTAGGGGGATACAGCCACGTCCATGCTTTTGCCCCTGCTTCAGCTTTTCTTATATTCCGTTTTGCAAGCTTGGGCTTATGATCAGTGTCGCTTGATTTGTTTTCTTGCCACGATTCTTGGGTTCACCTTTGTAGAAAATGTCACAGAATTCGTGAAAGGTTAGGGCTGCCGGTGTCTCCTTTTTTTGCAATTGGTACTCCTTCCAATAATATGAAGTATCATTGTTCTGTTGTGGTGGTCCACAATTCCCTGTTTTCAGTTGTGTGTTCTTATCAACAGGTTCAACGAATGGATCTCCTTCATTCATGTTAGATTTTGCAGACATTTTGTTAAATTCTTCTAATTTGGTAACAGCCACTCTGCTTCCTTCTTGCAATCTCTTAATAGCTTCCGCTTGCTGCTCTTCTAACTTCCTCCAAGACTCTGCAAATTCCTTGCCAAAAACTATTTCCGGCTGTTCCATCTTCAAAAATCATTCAGGCTGGCAGGACTTCTGCTCTGATACCGCTGTAGTAGACTAGGGCAATTTAATCTAGGGTTTACAGAAATTACGAAGAAAAAAAATCTGCACAGTGATCAAATTCAATATATTCTTTGAATAGTCAAATTGCCTTCCAATGATATAATCAACACTGTTTAATCAATAATATAAAATTTGGGCAAGACAAACATTATTCAATAATCCTAAGATGTTGTATCAAGATGTCAAACCAACTCAATACCCAAGTAGCTCCACACGACGGAAATGATCCAAATACTCATGTATAGATTCCTGAGCAACCGGATACCCCACCGGGTTTCTACAGCTAAAATAACTGTGGCCTAAATCTACTTACTACACTAGATATGAAGATGCACCAAGTCACAACTACCCTTCTGTCTGTCAGGACTGATTCCAACTCTTGTTTTAACCTCAGCAAACTGTTAGTCCGGCTCATAATCTCGTTTCAGACCACAGTGAATGCTCCTTTCTTCTGTCCAGCTTTAAATCCTTAATGTGATCTGTAACGAGGGTTTCATTAGATTTTGACCACAGTGCTTTGATCTGTTTCCTCTTGTAAACCCCAGAACAGGGCTTCTGTAATCCTCAGTATGCTCCGATCCAGGGCTTCGATCAATTCCAGAACATTTCCCTCCGAGATACCTGTTCCGTCATCAAAAGCAATATCGAAGTGCCATGCTTGAGTGCTACAGAATATTCATCATGATTTATTTACAGAATTTTGATCTTAAGACACCGATCCCCGAAACCGGCCACAGGAACTTTGGGTTGATGCCGCAGGGAATACTTCCTTCATAAACTTATCTCCAAAATAGCATGCTACATAGAATGATGTATCGAGGTAACTACAAAAGAAACGGCCTCGCAGTCCTTTCCTTCTTGTTCTTGTGTCCAGAAATACGCTATAGCTTGACCTCTGAATAATTCATATGATTTCAGGAGAATTTCGGAATATCTGGCTTCAGGAGATTATGGCCTTAGAGGGGATTAGATGACTTGTCAATCTTCCTGAGACCAGAACTGCTATCTTTGGGAGACCCTTGTTGGTCTCCCACGGACCTGTCTTGACTCCAATTCAACTATTTCAAACAGGATAATTTGTTCTTCTACTTCAGAATAGTTTCGAATAACCTTATCTTTGTTAACTTCAGGCTGCCATGGCTACTTCAACCTTAATCATGAATTTGCCTCAGAAAAATTTATCCAACTTCAGGAGACTTAGCTTGACTAACTGCTTCCTTGATGAAGATTTCGCTGTACCAGAACATGGCAGAAAAAACAAATAAAGAGAAAGTAAGTGAATCAACTAGGGTGGTATCTTTCACCACCGAAATTGATAGGAGATAAAGGGGTCTTCAAACCCTCACAGCCTCAGGCTCAAAAAAAACAAAGATAATGATCCAATCTAATTATGATTCGAATGAATGCAATCCTCTTGAATTTATAGATTTCTTTGAGGGGCTCTCCTTCCTTAATTGATTGAGTAAACTTTACTCCAAGCCTCAATGGCAGCAGCCCCAAAACTTGCCCAGAATTGGAAATTTTGGGGTTTTCCCTTTTATTGAGGACTGTAGCCCACTGGGATTGATTCTATTTCATCTTTTTTTGGCACTTAATTTTGTGGGAACATTACAACTCAATTGGTCGAGTCCCCATCGTTAAAGCAGCTTTGATATTGAGAGGCGATGGGGGTTCAATTCTCTCAACATTCTCATGGTCAAGCTCTATCGTTGAGCCAGCAGGCAGTGATCCCTTCAGGTGGATCTACCTGGTACAAATATTTCATGGATGTATCAGTCACCAATCTCCAGGGTCCCTGAATCGCATAGAAAAAAGGAAAAAAAGGTACTAATGTTGCATGATTAATGTTAATGACCCACATGAACGATGCATAGATAACTTATCACAGGGTGTATGAAAGACAGCCTTGTCAATTTGTTCAATGACTCGTTAGTAACAGTAAGTGTATGTTTCAGATAACGACAGTTATATCAAAGGATTTATCAATCTGAGGCTGGAGTTAATATTGGTGGTTGCTGGCATGTCAAGAAAGCTAATGTGAAATTATCATTTCAGGAAGAAATTTTAATTGCAATATGTTAAATAAGAAGGGAAAGTTTCGTTTTTAGTCACTGCATGTTAGCTGTACAGTAAAGCATAATGATGTCCCTGTGTTCAGCACATTCCTCAAGAGATCAAAAAGTGCACGAATTTAAAAGATGACAATTAAATATGCCTCGTCTTCAGCGAACATAAAGTTGCTGTTTATATCAAAAGCACTATTATATGGACAGATAATTTATTTATTTAACTTGGCTGATCCACAGCACTCATAATGCCATCACATCTTGACCTGGACTTTCAGAAATTGCGTTCTGGGCCCTGGCCTTTACAACTATACTTTCGTTGCTCAGCATATGTAGAATGTTTGACCATCACCATGCCTGGCTTGAAGTCAACAATAGGGAACCCGCTAAACATTCGGTGAAGTTGTCATGCCTGGAAAAACAATTCACCGTAACTGGAGATTGAAATGAAATTAATTTATCAAGAAGTGCCTGCCTTTCTGACCTCTGTGATGCAGAGTTCTGTTATTATTTGACATCAATTTCCACATACACTGCACTATGCAGTGTTGCAGTCTGCATAAATGAAAGAAGTGGCGTAAATATTGAAGAACTATGGCAGCGTAAATGACAACATCACAGCTGCAACTTTATGTCTAGAGTTGACTAAAAAACAAATAACCAATGAAAGAAGTGGCGTAAATATTGAAGAACTATGGCAGCGTAAATGACAACATCACAGCTGCAACTTTATGTCTAGAGTCGACTAAAAAACAAATAACCAATGATTATAAAATTTGGCTTCAATTAAAACTCCTTCCTAAGCAACCACATGTGAGTTTTTGCAAATAATTAAAATGCTCTTTGATTAAACAAAGTCTACTTTCCTAGGGTTATAATATGATCTTCATTTAAACCAAAAAAACCAAAAATCATAAGAGTCACAAAGACCACCCCCCATACACCTTAGTTTAAATTTCTGCCACTCATTTCATATTACATCATCCATGACTCGGTCTACCAAATACTTACATAGGTCCATTGACTAACATATCCATTCGTCCTTCGTGATGGAATGGTAGGGGTGATCATTTTTGTGCCTTCTTGGAAAATAGAGGTTAAAAATGTCATTCTGATGTTTTGTAACATGGATCTGGAAGCAAAGAGCTTGCATAGTTGTTCAATAAGTTATCTAACAAGCCATCAAACATAAATATGCATTGAATTCTTGTAAGCATTAAAATATTAAGTTATAGCAAAATTTTCTTGATTCTTTTTCCTGAACTTAATGGCAAATTTCATCATCATTTTTGCCGCTGCCAATTTTTTGAATTTCATTATGTCGAATTTGAACATGACCAAATTGACTTAGATTGAATATTATAATCAATCTAATAGAAATTATAGCCTGAATAGCAAATCTTCCTCAACCCTCTGCCACAGACAGCTTCCAGTTTATACAAGAATACACCGAGACAAGATTTTATACAAACATGATTATTTGTGCATTCCAATTGTAATTACAGCTACTTATGCATCCCAAAAGACCAGACTGACTATATCTGCATCCTGACTGCTATTGTTTCAACATTCGCCAACAGTGAAATCCCAGAGACAGTCAGGAGATCCAGCCATGCCCATGTGAAGAATAGAGAACATGGCATAGAACCCAAAGGGATAGGCTACCAGTGTCCTATGGCAACATATTTCTGACAACAAGAACTTCAAACCCTAGCTGTATTTTCAAAGCCATAACCTGATATTGGGATCCATATAAGCAGAAGCCATAAATGCAAGCCTTAAAAAGCTATACAAAGAAAAATGCATGAATGGATACCTCATGAACAGTACCAAAACTGGAATCTCAAACAGAAAACGAGCAGGACTAGAGCTGAATCAGATTTGAGAGTAAAGAACAGAAAGAATGTTTCCCTCTCCAGGGACTACAGATTTACAGTCAGAGGCTAGAAGGCAAAGGTATTTTTTCAATTTTTTTAAAACTGAGAAACAGAGGCAGTTAGCAGAGTTACAGTTGATTTTTGGCATGATGGATGCTGGTCAAATCAATCAGAACTGTGATATGTATAAAACCAAACAGCATTTCTTACAGCAAGACAAATCTAGAATGATACATACAGCAATTATATTGGTCCCAAAACTCGAGCGCCAAACATTTCCAATGCCCCCCCAAGTTATTTCTTCGATGGAAGACTGACCAAAACAAAGAAAAAAGGGGAGGTAGAATATCATTGATAATACTACTGACAGAGTGGATGGGGATGATACAGATGATGATAGAATATCATTGATAATACTACTCACAAGAAGGATGAGTATGAGGAGGACAGTTCTCTATTTGAATTTGGGTGTTCAAAAAATACCTCAATAAGGTGACAACAACCTGATGGAGCACCCTACAAAAGTTCCAGATATGTTGAGGAGAGAAACAACATGAGATCAGGATTTTTGGAAACCATTATCATATAATACAGTGGGAGCTCATCTTAAGGGTGGGTGTCATCAATTAGATTTATCTCGGTGGCTGGGAGGAATGATTGTTATTCTCGCCACCTAAATTCAACTCCCACAAGTGACATGTTGAGTATCTTGCTGTAATGGCTTCAAGCCTTGTTAACCAGTCTTGTGCCCCGAAGATTCCAGTGTTTGCCCTGAGTACCATCCTCAAACTAATGGGGATGTACATGGGGGTTTTCTTTGGGATTTGTAACCTGGAAAAAATCTTAAGGTGGGTTTCATGCTGTTACAACTCTATTTTGTTGGGATTCCTAATGTTAAACAAAAATATGTTAAGATCAGCTGAGAAAAATAATCTATTATTGTCCATTAATGACCATAAAAGTATGTCAACAAGACTCAAAAGTAAAATCCTATATTCACTCACTATGGGGATACAGAAGCAACTCATAAAAGCCAGACTATAAAACAAAAAAAAATAAAACACTAGAAAAGACAAGTGGCCAAAGGAATAAGCTTATACAGTATTAAAAGGGCTACTAATCCTTATTAGAAAAGGAAGCCCCAATGTCTCAACAGAAATAGCGGTGGAAGTAGAAAGGGAAGATAAAGATGTCTCTATTGAAACACCCATCACCAAGAAGAAGCTAATCCACTACTTGGTAATGTCCAAATCTAAGAGCATCTGACTATGTAACCACTAGAAAAGAGAAATGGAAGGAATAAGCATATGTAACATGAAAAGGGCTACTCATCCTTATTAGAAAAGGAAGACCCAATGTCTCAACAGAAATAGCGTTGGAAGTAGAACAGGGGTAAGGTGGGCAGGCAACTGCACCATGTTAAGAATGGGACCTACTCAAAAGCTTGGTGGGGACAAATCTGCTAGCATAATGTCAAGATGAGGTGTGTGGTCACATCGATCTAGTCTTTCCTATGTCATAGGTCTTAACCTATTGTTTGCTGCCATCCATTGTCTAGACAGAGGGAAAAACGAAGTGATCAGCTTCATATGGTCAATCCTAGGAAGCCCTCATCAGAAATGTTAGAAATCCTAATGTTAAGAGGGCCATTGCTATCTTTGGAGCTATGACCAGTCTGGACAGTGGTAATGGTACCCAATAATCCCTGAAAATTTTCTGGAAAGGTGTATCACAAGGCAATGACCTCCTGCCTGATATTGATTCTTCTGCTTCTAAATATGAAAAATTCATGCAATCATTATCTTGCAAACTCATTATGGGTTGCTTTGACAAGAGGGTGCCTCCTAAAGCAACTATCCAAGGATGTAACAGGAAGGTGTGGCAGCCACAACGGTGGCACTGTACCCATACCCATAATGAATGGTTTCTTTTTATTTTAGTTTGTTGACTTGGCCCATGTAATGGAAGTCTTACAACAAGACCACTAGGTCTACAACTACAAGCATACCCTGGTTCCACGACTTTACCACTGATAAAGTCGTTCAGTTGTCTTGCTCAATCTGTGTTGAATTTCTCATCATTCGGATGCAATTTTAGTCAACCCAAGAGCATATTTCTACCCCTTTAGGGAGTTTCATTTGTTGTGATCTTAAACATTATTCAACACTAGTCCTCAATACCAAGTTTGCATTAAGGTTAACCATTAAAAGGATCTTAGGAAATTTGTACTCATCCAGATAGGGGATTGGTTTCTGCAGCAGTTGTTCCAATATATCAATCTTCGTAACACTTGCTTTCAGTGTCGAAAGCCCAAATCACCATATTCATCACTATCTGCTCATATTTCAAGCCAATCGTACAACAACCTAACCCACACAAACCCCCCAGCTCTTAAAGCTTCCCAATCAATGGATGTGGGTGAGGATGGTTGGACTCAAGTGATAAGGAAGAACAAAAATGTCAAGGCAACTAAAACCCAAGCCTCAAAAGGCTGAGGCTATAATGGCCAATAAGACTGGAAAGTTTCACTAGCTATGGTGGTCAATAAGCCTTCCAATAGCTTGGCCCCACAAGTGAGTGGTAGTCATAGAAATCATAGTCTTCTGTTGCCCCTACATGTTCTAGGAAAGCAACTAACAACTAACCTTGATGATTAAAGGAAATGGTCAATTGAGAATCGAGATTACCCTGTGGGATTGTCTGCTTCGACCCTCAGTGACTATGGAAAACCCCTTTGGCACTCTCCAAGACCTCAAGGGCAATGAGGCACGATGCACAATTTGCTAGTTTGGAAATGTTTACACCCAAACCTCATTACAGTGGCCAATAGAGACATGGCGCAACTTTAGAGTCTAGACACATCACCCACTATCACCTTAGCGATTATGTCTGCTTCCGACTAGTGCTTTTCTAACCGCAAGGAGTGGCCTTAAGCACTACTTCTCACCTGGAAATCATGTTCAAAAGGAGTAAATTAAATCAAGAAATAGAGAAACTCAAAGAAGGCGCAGATGCACTATGTTACCAGTTTAGAAGTGTTTTCTTCCAAACCAACAACAATGGCCAATGGAGACATGATGCAACTTTAGACACAATGCCCAATATCACCTTAGCATTCACGTCTCTTGATTCGGGCTACTGATTTCCAAATCTCAAGGGCAGGCCCTAACCATTGCTTCCAATCTGCAAATCAAACTCAAAACAAGCAAATTAGATCAAGAAACAAAGAAAAATCAATGAAGGATATATCAACAAGGGAAGGACGAATCCTTGCTCCCTAGGCTATTGAGTCAAAAGAAGAATAGATGTTAGTGAAGAAATCCAATCCAGCATCTAGCTCAAACGAATCCCACTGGATCAAAGCCAAACAACCTCCTTATTACTAAATGGCCAAGTGTGACCCATAGGGGAAAGAACCATGTATACAAATTACAATTCTATCCTGGCCACTTCATGACCAAGTCAAGCATAGGGGAAAAGTAAGTACTAAAGTCAAAGCTACAAGCAGCAAAGTCTAATTAACGAATAATTGAACCTTACCGTGACACTATTACATCCAGGGATTGAATCACAATGTTAATCACAAATGCTCATACAACTAAGGAAAGAATGAATCCACATAGCATACAAAAAAGATAAACTTAATCAAGCAGGAAAATCATTCCAGCAAAAATAGGACCAAACTATTCATTTTATTGAAATAAAAGCTCAAGAACAAATTACAAAACATGGGGGAGAGAAGCCCCAGATGTAATGTTCCTTTTTCAGTAATGTCAGCAATCAGCAATCTATTCCAGAGATTGACTGAAGGGGCATTTACCGGATATGTCACCTTCTCAAGGAAGTGTGAGATCCGGAGGATATCTGGCCCTTTTCAGACTCTGTCTATAGAGCTTCTTGAAGAATCCCACTCAAAAGTGAGCTACAGCAATATGCAAACAAATACATGAAGTGCAACTTACTTCAATCTCAGAAAATGATAGAAGAACTCATAGCCATTTTATTAGCTCATAGCAACAAAATAAGTGTACAATATCTTGAGGGAAAGAGCACTCAACAGAGGGAATGATCAACCTCAGAGAACAAGTACATAAGAGCATGAAATGTACTGCTACATAAACTGCCCTAGCTACGACTGCGCTGTCTTATGGAGACACTGCTACATACAAATGTGAAAGATGATGATATTGCATTATAGCTCAAGAAATGAGAGGGAGTGTGCTCTCAACCCCTAAAAAAAATCATACAATGATGATACAACAATCCTCAAGAGGATTGGCTACACTAGATGCATAGAATGGAAAAATACCAAAATGCCAGAGTTGTTGGGTAGCAGCAGCAACTCGTAATCAAAATGGAAGGAGATGGTAGAATCTGCTCTACAATCTGGAACAATCTCCTCCAAAGGATTTCCGGAGTGTAAGGCTGATCCCGACACTGGAATTCTCCTCCTCCAATGTGATGGTGCAAACCCCCACTGCAGACTAACTCTGAAATAACGCAGTCTATGGAAGGGACTGCGCTGATGAAGATGGGAGAAAGCTTGGCCTGCTGCCAAAATCTGCAATTGAGCTCAATAACACTCCTCAATGATATCTCCACTGCAACCCCACCAACACAATGTCTTCTTGCTGCAAGAATAACATTGTGATGGAAGAGAATGCTTTGGCCTTGAGCCAAGATGTGGAGAAAGCTGGAGATCAATTCCTCAAGAGGCCTTTCATGAGGAGGAAGGAATCCTAAACAGGAATTCCTCCAGCAACTCTGCTAAACAGCAAGAGTATGCTCCTTGTACCTCAAGACAACAAAATCAGTAATCCATTCATGAGCAAAATGGTTGTCTTGCCCTCCTCTTATACAATTGTGAGCTCCCTGTCCATGGGCCCCACTTCATTAGGGTTTTCCTTCTCAAGGAATCTTCCCTCCTTCTCTATTGCGTTGTACCACAATGTGCTTTCCACCTCATAGCCTGCGCAATTTGACTTTCGTCAACTTGACCTAGCCACTTTGCAAAATAGCCCCTTTTCACCCATGGAGGTGTGAAATCAAATTCAAAATGATCCCTTCTCATAATATGAGGAATTTTATTGTGCTTTTCATTATTCATGCATCTCCTTACCCATTTAGGAGGCAGTACAGTCCTCCCCTCCCAAATGTTGCTTGTCCTCAAGCAACTCCAAGGACAAAACCGGAAAGCCTCCTCTCAAGGCATGGAGTCTGTGAGGTGTTTGAGGAACATCTTCCTCATGTGGATCCTCCATCTCCAAGCTATGAGCCATGCAAAATGAGTCATCTTCCAACTAGGCAACTCCTAAAAATAATCCTCCACCTTGTACTCATGTAGAATAGGTGGGCTAAAATTCTGAACATGGTAAGCTTCATGGCCTACCCCACGCTGTCCACTTCTCCACTCATGATAAATGTGGAGTGCAAGCTGAACTCGGGCTACAATAATGTTGCCTTCAAGAGGCAAGATGAAGACTAGATCCCCAAGGACCTCTCCTCCAACGCTGCAAATCAAGCTGGCCCAAATCATCTCATATGTGATGAGTTGAAATTCATCATCATATGGAATCCAAACAGTCATATGGTTCACCTCATGGAAAAACAAACGACTGAACATGGTGACAATATGAGCATGAGCTACAAAAGAAATGGAGGTTCCTCCTCCCAAAGGGCACATCCACCCAAATTCATCATCATATGGAATCCAAACAGTCATATGGTTCACCTCATGGAAAAACAAACGACTGAACATGGTGACAATATGAGCATGAGCTACAAAAGCAATGGAGGTTCCTCCTCCCAAAGGGCACATCCACCCAATGAGTGCCTCCCTCATCATGATACATATGGGGTTGTTGCTGATATATGGCTAAAACATCATGGTCTTCAAGAGAGACCCAAGCCACCCCCTCAACAAGTAAACCATGAAATGCCTCCTCCAAAAATTCAAACTCTCTAAATAGCTCCTCCCACATGAAGGAAAGAGGTGAAGCTTGGCAATCATGCGCTGCCCATTGTTTCCCCTGAAACATACATCATGAAAAATAGGGAGAATCATACTCCCAATGGGCATCTTCAATTCATGTCCCACTTTCCAAACAAAGCTCCCCATGTAAAAAGAAAACTCAGCAACACATGGAAGCAAGAACAAATAGGAACAAGTTGTCATATGACAACCGAAAAGTGGATCATAGTTCCACTCATGGAACCTGCGCAGTGCACTCACTGCCTGCATCAAAACAGAAAACAACAAGTGCTTTTCCAGCCACTTGTTTGCTGCCACAATCATCTCATAAGATGAAAACATGAACATAAAATATGGTGTCAATAATGCCCACCAAGAATCATGTGGCTTCCCCCACAGTCCACCCATGAAATAGCCAATCTCAATGCTGCAAATGGCTCCAAGTACATCATCATATAAAACATGAGAAAGGATGATCGTCCTCAATACCACATGTTGATCATATAAAGTAAAGGAAGGCAAATAATAATACAAATGTATACCTCCTCTACCGGGTACTATGGACATTGAGCTGAAATGGCTCAACAGAAAGTTCTCCCTTACTCCCAATGAGTAGGAAGTTGGCTGTGACATCCTCATCATCATCATTCGAGCTATATGAATCTCTCCATATGCTGATATATATCCTGTTGGATGCCCTCCCAAATGAACTCCTCTGCCAAGGAAAGATATACATCAAGATGCATGGAAAAGAAGTCCCCCTGTGCTGCAAGTAGCATCTTCTCCTTGAGACTAGATGCTCTAGTCAAGAAGACTCTACCATGTGAGTAGATGACCATATTCTCTACCATATATCTATCACCTCTCTCTGGGTCATCAAGCATACTGCAAGCACCAAGATCCTTGGAGTACCCCACTAGGAGTGAAGATCTCCAATAAGGATCAATCCTCCTAAGAGACAGCGCTGGTGATCTGGCATGTGTAGCTCTCCTCCTGCTGCTGTCTACTACTTTGACATTCCTCATGCCAAAGTTTCCTCCAATCTCTTCACCTCTCCAAAATCCAAGAGCGGTGAATCCCACAACATGATGCCTCTCATCAATGATAGATCTGGTGGTCTCCCTGGTGGGATGCCCCTATGCAATGAGACATCAATGCCT
This sequence comes from Pinus albicaulis, assembly GCA_034641835.2. NCBI lineage: Eukaryota > Viridiplantae > Streptophyta > Pinopsida > Pinales > Pinaceae > Pinus > Pinus albicaulis. Next base: position 649,398,669 of record CM076576.1, on the reverse strand, counting down.
AGAGTAGACTGTACATATGGTTGGGCAACCTTGCCCTTGCTCTCCCTGCGCAGTACAGCCTTTCTCCTCTTTGCCTTGACTTTCTGGAATTGAGAAGGGTTTGTGCCTCTCATCACATGATGCTGCTCTTTCTCTCCTCTTTCTTCTAGCTGCAAAATGGCACAATCATGTTGCTCACTGATTGTGCTTGGACCTCCATGTATGAGATCCTGGGGACCTTCCTGCAATGATGTAAGAATCCCTCTTATTGGAGCATGTGCTCCTCCTTCCTTTGCATGAGGTACTAGATCAGCTCTATGATTGACAGCGCTGTTTCCCTTCTCGTCATCAACATATGTGGGCAACTCCTCCAAAATGAGATCCTCTCTTGAAAGAGAGACCTCCATGACTTCTTGTGCCAAAATGCAAGATGAAGGTCTTACCACCAAATAAGCACCATGCAAGATATCAGCCTCCTCTAAGGGTTTCTGAAGTGATCTTGAGCCCATGAATTCGTCCATCACATGCAAGGGTTTTGTTTTTCTAGGAATGTTTGTTTCCTCCACATGTGTTTCAAATTTCTTCCCACCAAATTTTTTCATCAAAGCCTTAATGAACATTGCATAGGAAGAAGTATTTGCATTTTTCAAAGCAAAAGACTCAAATAACCACCATGCATAGACTTTACCTCCTAAGTGCAGCGCTGCTACTCTGATGGCTTCATCTTCAGGAATCTGATGCTGCTGCAAAAAGGTTGTCTAGCTCTTCAATCCAAGCCTTGGCTAAATAAGTAGAGGAACCATCAAAGACAGATAGAAGAAATTTATCCTCATCATGCTGCTTGCTCCTCTTCACCATGATCTTGCAAAACTCTAGGAAAGTAATATGATCTCTAAACCTCTAGGTTTGAGATTCATACTTATGCAAGAAACCTCTAAGAGTTCCTTTCTTCGGCATGCCTTCTTCTTCTTTTCTTCTCATGGCAAGGCTGGCCATGTGACTGCATTGTACCCCATGGTGTGTAGCTGCATGCTCACACTCCTCATGGGAAAATCTAGAGTTGGCCCTTGATTCAGCCCTTTTATTTTCTTCTCCAAAAGACGGAGTCTTTTTCCTGCTTATTTCTTGGTCTCCTTGATGAGAATAGGAAGTGCAGGGTTCTTCCTCTTCTTCTTGCTTCTCCTCCTTGGAGAGGTTCTTCTTTGCTCTAAAAATGGACGAGATCAAGCTCATCTTCTTCGTCTTTCTTTCTTCTTCTTTCTTTCTTGGGCTATCTGGCCCTTTTCAGACTCTGTCTATAGAGATTCTTGAAGAATCCCACTCAAAAATGAGCTACAGGCTACAGCAATATGCAAACAAATACATGAAGAGCAACTTACTTCAATCTCAGAAAATGATAGAAGAACTGATAGCCATTGTATTAGCTCATAGCAGCAAAATAAGTGTACAATATCTTGAGAGAAAGAGCACTCAAGGGAGGGAATGATCAACCTCAGAGAACAAGTACATGAGAGCATGAAATATACTGCTGCATAAACTGCCCTAGCTATGACTGCGCAGTCTTATGGAGACACTGCTACATACAAATGTGAAATATGATGATATTGCATTATAGCTCAAAAAATGAGGGGGAGTGTGCTCTCAACCCCTAAAAACAATCATACAATGATGATACAACAATCCTCAAGAGGATTGGCTACACTAGATGCATAGAATGGAAAAATACCAAAATGTCGGAGTTGCTGGGTAGCAGCAGCAACTCATAATCAAAATGGAAGGAGATGGTAGAATCTGCTCTACAATTTGGAGCAATCTCCTCCAAAGGATTTCCGGAGTGCAAGGCTGATCTCGACACTGAAAATCTCCTCCTCCAATGTGATGGTGCAAACCCCCACTGCATACTAACTCTGAAATAATGCAGTCTATGGAAGGGACTGCGCTGATGAAGATGGGAGAAAGCTTGGTTTGCTGCCAAAATCTGCAATTGAGCTCAATAACACTCCTCAATGATATCTCCACTAAATGGAGATTCCTTTCTCTGCAAATCAAGTCCGGGAGTGATGTGGTGAAAGCCTCCACTGCAACCCCAGCAACACAATGTCTTCTTGCTGCAAGAATAACGCTGGGATGGAAGAGAATGCTTTGGCCTTGAGCCAAGATGTGGAGAAAGCTGAAGATCAATTCCTCAAGAGGCCTCTCATGAGGAGGAAGGAATCCTAAACAGGAATTCCTCCAGCAACTCTGCTAAACAGCAGTAGTATGCTCCTTGTCTCTCAAGACAACGAAATTAATAATCTATTCATGAGCAAAATGGTTGTCTTGCCCTCCTCTTATACAATTGTGAGCCCCACTTCATTAGGGTTTTCCTTCTCAAGGAATCTTCCCTCCTTTATTGCGTTGTACCATAATGTGCTTTCCACCTCATAGCCTGCACAGTTTGACTTTGGTCAACTTGACCTAGCCACTTTGCAAAATAGCCCCTTTTCACCCATGGAGGTGTGAAATCATATTCAAAATGATCCCTTCTCATAATATGAGGGATTTTATTGTGCTTTTCATTATTCATGGGTCTCCTTACCCATTTATTCTCCTCCTATGTGAAATTAGCAAAAATTAATGTTCCAATTATCTGCATGAAAATTTTGGAACATTACACCAGGATTCAACCACTTTCTCCTTCTCTAAAATTAAATAAATAGATAGTTATTATTATAAGTGGTTGTGACTTCATCAGCCAAGAATAGTCATGCATGCGAATTCTAACTAAACCTTGAGTTGAATATGAACCGCAATGGAATAGATAAGGTTGAGTTTGACATAAAGTGTGTATCCAGGAAGGATGAATCCAGGAAGAGGAATCCTTGCTCCCTAGGCGATTGAGTCAAAAGAAGAATAGATGTCAGTGAAGAAATCGAATCCGGCATCTAGTTCAAACAAATCCCACTGGATCAAAGCCAAACAACCTCCTTATCACTAATGGCCAAGTGTGACCCATAGGGGAAAGAACCACGCATACAAATTACAATTCTATCCTGGCCACTTCATGACCAAGTCAAGCATAGGGGAAAAGTAAGTACTAATGTCAAAGCTACAAGTAGCAAAGTCTAATTAACAAATAATTGAACCTTACCCTAACACTATGACATTCAGGGATTGAATCACAATGTTAATCACAAATGCTCATACAACTAAGGAAAGAACGAATCCACATAGCATTTAAAAAAGATAAACTTAATCAAGCAGGAAAATCATTCCAGCAAAAATAGGACCAAACTATTCATTTTATTGACATCAAAGCTCAAGAACAAATTACAAAACATGGGGGAGTGAAGCCCCAGGATTCAACCACTTTCTCCTTCTCTAAAAACTAAATAAATAGATAGTTATTATTCTAAGTGGTTGTGATTTCATCAGACAAGAATAGTCATGCATGGGAACTCTAACTAAACCTTGAGTTGCATTGGAACCACAATTGAATAGATAAGGTTGAGTTTGACATAAAGTGTGTATCCACCTCAAGTAGCGCACCATCCTTGTGGAAAAGGGTTTATTTCTTTGTCATAAATAATCTCCAGTTACACTACCCCTTGCATGGATAAGATGAAATCTTTTACAAATACCTTGAGTTGAATAGGAACCACAATTGAATAGATAAGGTTGAGTTTGACATAAAGTGTGTATCCACCTCAAGTAGTGCACCATCCTTGTGGAAAAGGGTTTATTTCTTTGTCATAAATAATCTCCAGTTACACTACCCCTTGCATGGATAAAATGAAATCTTTTCCAAATCTATCTTGGGTAAGAGATATTATTAAAATTATTAATTATTTCCATCAGACCATCTTTATCCACACCAAGGCACAGGTCAGTATCCTCATGCTCATCAAATTATAATTATGGAATGATGTTTTCCACACACTTCAACACATGGCACCATCCTTTGACCCATCATCTTCATGTAAGCACCATGTCATTGCCTAAAAATAGGTGTACTAAAAATAGTAGAGACCCCTTCTAAAAAAAGGCCTCAAAATGTCGAGTTGAGCCTCCTAAAATATAAGAACCTCAAAATGCCAAAATATCACCCATGGCAACACTTACTATAAAATATATGTCTAAAAATAGATGTTGCTAAAATAGCACCACCTGGCATGTCATCCATCATCAAACTCTCTACCTCTAAGGAACATCAATATGTGTTCTACTTGCCATGCAAGTCTCTAGAGTCTCCAACTTTGCCATGAAAACAAGTCTCTAGCTACAAAAGATTGGAGTACAGCAAAAGACGTCACCTGTCAGGCATTCTTCTCTCGGGACTATTGTGTCTTTGGCATCAATTTTTGGTTGGCAATTACATCAAATGGATGTAAAGACAATCTTCCTCAATGGTGTGAAAAAAAGTATACATTAATCAATTGAGAGGATTTGACGCGCATGGACAAGAGACCCATGTGTGCACGTTAAAGAAAACCCATTATGGGCTAAAGCAAGAACTTTGTGATTGCTATTACAAGATTGATGAGTACATCTTACATTTGGGCATAAAAGCTTCTTTAAATCCCATTCTTTATTATTTAATTAATAGATTAGATCTGCTTGTTTTGGTCCCTAGAAGCTCATAGCAAGATGTAAGGAAAAGTTGGCAGACCTCGAATACGTGTTTAGTTGAGATTCTAAAGAGGTTTCAGATGATGCACAATAAACCATTAGTGTGTAGTTGAGATTCTAAAGAGATTTTAGATGATGCACAATAAACTATTAGCTACTCCTATGATACCTAATATGAAGTTGCGTCCTAATTTGGATTCAAATTTGGTAAATCCTTCGACACATAAACAATGGATTGGACCTTTCATGGATGTGGTTAATACCAGAGCTAATATATGTTTTTCGATAAGCACTTTGAGCCAATATATGGTTAAGTCAAGGCAGAGTCACTAGGTAGCCACAAAACATGTGCTATGCTACTTGAAGGGCACAGTACATTATGGTAAATTAAAGCCATATGGGGTTGTTGATTCCAACTAAGAAATCGATTCTAGTGACATGAAAAGTTCTTCAAGTTGTTGCTTTGATTTGGGTTCAAGAGTAATATCTTGGTTTAGAAAAAGCAAGCATCAGTCGCATTGAGTTCATCTAAGGCAGAGTGCATGGCAACAAAGAATGCTACTTACAAAGAAATTTGGCTTCACAACTTGATAATATAGCTGACAGATGAGATATTGAAGCCTACTATCTATAAGACAATCAGTGCCATATCAGACTCTTAAAATTCAGTATTCCATGAATACTCCAACACTATCGACATTAAATACCATTTTCTTCACAACAGAGTTGCAAAGAGAGTAGTGGCTCTAGAGTATTATCAAACAAGTTCACAGGTTACAATCATCTTGACTAAGCCCCTGGCAAAGGGAAAGTTGTTAAATTTAGATAACCATGGTGTTCTATGCTTGATGCACTTTTACTTCAATCTTTCTTAGGCCCAATACAAAATAGCAATCACAAAAACTTGAAAGTAAAACGCTGATAGAACACAATAATAGCTCAATAGAAGACAAGTCAAATATAGATCAGATTTACAATTCCTTTTGTCCAACAAAGATACGAGATATTGTGACGTTACGACGGTCAGCAGGATGCTTCAACCAGCAAAGTCCTTCTCAGTCAGCCAGCACTTTCATGTGTCACACCCACAGCCCTCAAAGACAGCTCATCACAAGTCAACACAAGTCAAACCAGGGATAGTGCAAAAAAGTCAACGTATGCAGCGTTAGAAAAGTCAACGCAGCAAACTAGGGCTTTGTTCAAACACCCTGAAATTCCTCGATTTTAGTGCCTAGCTGTACAGCCTCCTAAAATCCGAACTTTTGTAGAAGATTGAGGTCAAACGACCAAGGGTTGACCACGGTCAACGTTGCAACAGAAAAAGCCCTGAACAAATCAGCACAGTAAGCAGAAAGCCCTAAACAAATCAGGACAGAAAATAGCAGCTTTGCTCCACACGTGTGAGGGAAAAAGGCCTTCAAAGGCTACCGAACCAATCAGATCATAATGAGAGAATGTGATGAGATGATGAGAAAATGACCTCCAAGTCTCTCCAATTTATATTCATCAATGAGGGTGTGTGACACATCTCTTAGGCATGTGGGATAAATCTGGCCGACCTTGCACATGTGGAAAATAAATTCAAAATCAATGTTTTGCTCATCCGATCAAGATGATCTTTAGATCAATCTTGCACCTCTCTGAAAGAGGAAACCAACAAAAATATGGCCATCGTCATTTGAGCAGTGCAACATGGAGTTTGGACCTAGATGCCCACAATTAACACTCCCTCTCAATTACGGAGAACTCCATCTGTCCACAAATGCCATCCATCATGTACCAAACCAAACATCGTGCGTCATCCCACCGTAACTTGCTTTAATGGCTCTTTATTTCAGAACAAAAGGTCAGTCACAAAGACATCACACACAGCTGACTCGAAGTCAGCTTAAAGGTAAGAACCTCTCTCAGACTCAAAAGAGTCTCATGCTAACCCGAAGTTAGTTTACTGATCCGAAGTCAGTTTAGAGGATAAAACCTAATCATACTTGATCTCAGATCAAGGTGTTGGACACGTGCCATCCTAGACATAGAGAGCACGACAATCTCCGATGCATCCATCAGTCTTGCTATGCCTAGCCCCGTGAGTGCTTATATAGCTCCAAGAAGCTCTCCCCAAGCCCCCTAGAGCTCCCAGAGCTCATATGTCAAACTCAAGCAGAACCCTCAGAATAGGGTCTTTCCACGATTCCAAGCTTCTCACGAAAGGTTAAGAACTTGACCTTCCCTAGAGTCTTCGTGAGAATATCCGCAACCTACTCATCAGTTCCTATATGATCGAGCCTTACATCGCCTCGTTGTACCATATCCTGGATAAAGTGGTACATGATATCAATATGCTTGGATCTATCTTGGAACACGGGATTCTTTGAAAGACGAATCCCACTCTAGTTATCACAAAGGATAACGGTGGTATCTAGCACATGCCTGAACAGCTCACTAAAGAACTTTCGCAACCAAACAGCTTCACAACAGACCATACTCGCTGCAATGTATTCGGCCTCAGCAATGCTCAAAGCCACCGACTTCTACTTCCTGCTCATCCAAGATATCAAACCAGATCCCAAGGTAAAGCAACATCCAGATGTGCTCTTGCAATCCACCACACTGCCAGCCCAATCGGCATCAGTATATCCATGGAGTCTCAAACTCCTAGCAGGGTATCTCAGCCCATGGTTGATTGTGCCCGAAGATATCTCAACAGATTCTTGGCACCAATCCAGTGAATGTGATGAGGTTCAACCATATGTTGAGTCAAAGTGTTCACTGCAAAACATATGTCCGGACGGGAGTTCACTGTGAACATCAGGCCCCTACGAGTTGTCGATACTCGGTACGATTTGCTAGCGCGGGCCCAGCAACGTTTCCACTCAACTTCTTAAAGTTGAGTTCCATCGGTGTCGACACAGACTTACAGTCCACCATACCAAATCTCTCCAGCAGCTTCACGACATATTTTCCTTGAGAAAGAAAAACCTCACCTGGCCTCCGCCAGACCTCCAAGCCTAGGAAGTAATGCATCAGTCCTAGTTCTTTCATCTCAAACTCGGAAACTAGCTCCCTCTTACACTGATGAATGAGAGGGTCAACACCTGTCAAGAAGAGATCGTCCACATAGAAAACCAAAATGAGAGGCCTTTCTCTATCAACCTTAAAATAAAGGTTCAGATCAGCATTACTTCGAGTGAAGCCCAACTTCATCAAGTAGCTATCTATCCTCTCGTACCAAGCCCCGGGGGCTTGTTTCAACCCATAGAGGGCTTTCTTCAACATGCATACATGGGTGTCTCTATCTCGGACTTCAAACCCCAGAGGTTGCTCCACATACACCTCTTCCTTTATAGATCCATGCAAAAAAAACGGTCTTCACATCCATCTGATGTAGACTCCATCCTTGCGTAACAGGAAGGGGAATAATAGATCGGATGGTGGTATAGCGGGCCACAAGTGCAAATATATCATCATAATCTATGCCTTCTTTTTTAGAGAAGCCTCGGCTAACGAATCTTGCCTTGTACTTTTCAGCACTTCCATCAGATCCATGCTTGATCTTATAGAGCCATTTCGAGGTGACAACAGATTTGTCCTCCGGCCTTGGGACCACTTCCCAGACATCATTTTTCATAATGGACTCATATTCTTCGTGCATAGCATCCTTCCAAACTTGATGCTTTATGGCTTCTTCAAATGTTGTAGGCTCAGATTGTACTATCGTACTCATGGCTGCTAGATACCCTTGGTATCTCATCAGCTTCTTACTTTCACGGAATGCCCCCCTTGGGGCAATATGTCTCTCGACATCTTCGAGAGTATCCCTAAGACATGAGGGTCTTCTCTTATTTGAAGGAGGTGGATCAATGGGATCCATAGGTCCTTCAACATTGAGCATCAGGTCATCCTTCGGCTCTTCCAACTTTCCTGCTTCTTCATCTTATTTGTCTTCCTTGTAGCTAGGAAGATTTCTTACTTTCTTGAGGGCAACATCTTCATCGAAGGTGACATCGTGGCATATCTCCACTTCTCTTTGACCAGGCACATAGATTCTATATGCTTTCGAAGTTTCGCTGTAGCCCACAAACATTCCCTTCTTTCCAGAAGCATCCAGCTTGCTTCTCTTTTCTTTTGGCACATGAAAGTAAACAGGACAACCAAAAACTCTAAAATGAGAAACGCCAGGTTTCTTACCAAAGAAGACTTCTTCGGGAGTTTTGGAGTCCAGAGCAAAATGCGAGCATCTGTTTTGAACATACACAACAATGTTCGCAGCTTCTCCCCATAGAAACTTCGAAAGACCTTGGTCACATAGCATGGCATGGGCAACTTCTCCCCATAGAAGCTTTGAAAGACCTTGGTCACATAGCATGGCGCGAGCAGCTTCCACAATGGTCCTGTTCTTTCTTTCAGCAACACCATTTTGCTCAGGAGTGTACGCAAATGTGGTCTCCCTATTAATGCCAGCTTCTCTACAAAAGTCATTAAACTCATTTGACTCATACTCGGTCCCATTGTCAATCCTCAAAACTTTGATTTTCTTCTCGGTTTGATTTTCCACCAAGGTCGTGAAGGTACAGAACCATTTGAATGCTTCGTCCTTCTTCAAAAAAAAATATACAGGTCTTGCGAGAGAAGTCATCTGTAAAAGTCATGTAATAGGAACATCCTCCCAAGGATGTCACAAGCAACATACCAGATAAGTCAAAATGTATCAACTGCAAGATATCAGTTGTCTTTGTGACACTTGAGGGGAATGGTCCCCTTGTATGCTTCCCTTCGACACAACCCTGACATACACCTTCATGATCATCTCTCAATTCGAGCATCCTTGTCACCACCTTCCTTGCTTCGGGAAGGGCTTTGTAATGAAGGTGTGCAAACCTTCAGTGACATAACTCTATTTGAAGAGTTGTATCACATGTCATAGCCCCAAATGGACTTCCTCCAACCTGGTAAAGTGTTTCAACTCTAAAACCAATAGAAAGAGCTTACTTGAAGTTCTTCTTCCAGATAAGTACCTTTCCATTAACGAATGCCAACTTGAACCCTTTGTCTTCTATTTCCGAAATGGACACAAGATTCTTCCTCAAATTAGGTACATACAACACATCTTGTAATCGGATGACATAGTCCCTGTCCCTTTCACGGGATAGGTGGCATTATCTCCAAGGATAATTTCCAGATTAGTATCCTTCTCAACCAAATCAGAAAGGGCTTCTTTATAACCAGTGAGATGCCTTGAAGCACCACTATCAATTAACCAGACATCCAGGGTGTCGGGTGGAGATGCAGCAAAGAGGGCAGATACAAGAATAAAATCATCTCTTATTATCAACAACATTAAACTCATTGTACCGGGAATTTCTTGAACTCTTGAAAAGTTGCTCATTTCCATTACGATCAGAGGGAGTCTTCCTTTTTCCTTGGAACCTGTTTTTATTGCCATTCCTTCTCGAGTTGTTGTCATCATCCTTGGGAGAGTCCCTTCTATTAGGGCACTCTCTTGCATAGTGACCAGTCTTGTTACAAGTGTAACATCTTCCCTTCCTTCCATTGGGCCCCGCTCTACCATTATTTTGATTTCCCGGGCCACCATGGTTCTTCTTTGCATGAGCGGCGAAGGCAGTAGGGTCACTTCCATTACCATTAGAGGCATACTCCATCATTCTTGTTTCCTCTTGAGTGCATCTCGTCAATATTTCATCAAAATCAAGAATCACATTATTATTGAGAATAGTGGTATTGAATACATGCCAATCACGGGGGAGACCTCCAAGTGCAATAAGAACCATCTCTCGATCAGATATTACTTCCCCAATAGCTAGGAGGTTATTCCTGATTTTAGTGAGCCTCATAAAATAGGATTAAATAGATTCATCCTTACCCTTCTAGATATTCTTCTATTGATTCTTGAAGAAGAGGATTTGATTAGCATTGTTAGCCTTGAACATGCTCACCAACTTATCATACATCTCCTTAGATGTCTTCAACTCAGAAATGTAAGTAACCAAGTGCTTATGAATAGAATCACGGATAATCATCTTTGCTTTGATTTCCCCTTTTCTATACTTCATCTTCGTGGCAGCAGCTACATTTGATGGAGGCTCCTGAAATTCTCCTGTACATAGTCCATGACATCTTGATCTTCTAGCACCAAATCCAAGGACATCTTCCATGCATGATAATCAAACTTATCAATTAATTTATCATCAGCCTCGAAACCCTTGTAGGTTGAGGAGGCCATTTGTCCTTGATAGGATTTCTTCCTTTAGAGATAGCTTCTAACACCAACTTGGACTCTTGGGCTTTGTCTTCACCTCAGCTCTAATTCCATGTTAAATTTAGATAACCATGGTGTTCTACGCTTGATGCACTTTTACTTCAATCTTTCTTAAGCCCAATACAAAATAGCAATCACATAAACTTAAAAGTAAAATGTTGATAGAACACAATAATAGAACAATAAAAGACAAGCCGAATATGGATCAGATTTACAATTCTTTTTGTCCAGCAAAGATATGAAATATTGTGGCGTTACAGTGGCCAGCAGGATGCTTCAACCAGCAAAGTCTTTCTCGTTCAGCCAGCACTTTCATGTATCACAAGTCAACGCAAGTCAAACCAGGGACAGCACAGAAAAGTCAAAGTAAAATGTTGATAGAACACAATAATAGAACAATAAAAGACAAGCCGAATATGGATCAGATTTACAATTCTTTTTGTCCAGCAAAGATATGAAATATTGTGGCGTTACAGTGGCCAGCAGGATGCTTCAACCCGCAAAGTCTTTCTCGTTCAGCCAGCACTTTCATGTATCACAAGTCAACGCAAGTCAAACCAGGGACAGCACAGAAAAGTCAACACAGGCAGCTTCAAAAAAGTCAATGCATCAAACTAGGTCTTCGGTGAAACAGCCCGAAATTCCTCAATTTTAGTGCCCAGTGGTACAGCCTCCTAAAATCGAAATTTCTGCAGAAGATTGAGGTCAAACAACCAAGGGTTGACCACGGTCAACATTAGTCAACACTGCAACAGAAAAAGCCCTAAACAGATCAGCGCAGAAAACAGGAAGCCCTAAACAAATCAGCGCAGAAAACAGCGGCTTCACTCCACACGTGTGAAGGAAAAAGGCTTCCAAAGGCTATCGAACCAATCAGATCACAATGAGAGAATGTGTGATGAGATGATGAGAAAATGACCTCCAAGTCTCTCCAATTAATATTCATCAATGAGGGTGTGTGACACATCTCTTAGGCATGTGGGCTAAATCTGGCCGACCTTGCACATGTGGAAAATAAATTCAAAAATCAATGCTCTGCTCATCCAATCAAGATGATCTTTAAATCAATCTTGCATCTCTCCGAAAGAGGAATCCAACAAAAATATGACCATTGTCATATGAGCAGTGCAACATGGAGTTTGGACCTAGATGCCCAAAATTAACAAAAGTTCAACGTGTTCAAGAAGATACTAGGTTTGGTGGAGAAAACTTTCCACGCTAATGGGAGTGTTAGATTTTCTACCTTGTTTAGCTCCAATCATTTTCTCCACAGTACCAAGGCACACTTAGTAAGCAGGTACAACAGCAGATTCATACAGCAACAATAAAGGCACACCTATTGCAGGTCCATATAACAGCAGTATGTTTTGGTGCCCTACGCACAGTAGAGTGTGGGGAGGCATGATCCATGCACCTATCTTAGTATATTTCCAGCTTTGCCACCTTCAGCGAATTATAGTTTGCACATTATTTCAGAATTAGCCATTCCAATTTTGCTTCAGTTCAATTTCGAAATCAGATTCAGTTCAGTTCAGTTCTGCATGCATGATCTATCATTGAGCGAAAGTAGATCCCTAGTTAATCAAAGGGCTGGTGCATAATAAAGTTAAGCTTAGGTAGAGGCCGCGTTTCTCAGGGAATAGGATGCATTCCTGCAAGCTCCAATTCATCTTCCAGTTCAGATGCACTTACCTGGCACACTTTATCCATGCAGTTCGAGCACACTGGATGATTAGACTGAGTTAGGGCTTCAATCAAGATTAGGAAGTTTTTGTTTTGAGTTATTGCCATGTATTTTTGTCTTCCTGTATTCAATAGAAGATAGATGCGATTCAGAGCTTCGATCTATGAACTTGCTATTATTATTTTTCTGCAGTATGTGCCTACAGATTTGTAGATTATGGTATTTGAAGACTGTTGTTTTTATATGTTTCAAGATTTAAATTTACCTAGAATTTAGCGTCAATCTTTGAGTGCAGAATGTACTTATAATGGTCAGAAAAACAATGATCTTGGAAGCAGCCACAATCATAACGTGGTAGCAAAATGATTTTTCAGTGTATGGTAGTAGATTTCAGAAAATTAAAACAAGGGCAGCACACCTTAAAAATGCAGTTTGTTATGTAGTTTTAGATCTAGTTTTTCTTTGCCCTTAATCCTTACATGTTTTCTTGATGGTGGAAAAAGGGACAGCTTGTTTGCATATTTATCTCCACCAAAGATAGCCTTATTACTTGATGTTGTGCAGGAGAAGTTTTATTGAAACAAAGAAGAAGCACTGGAGGATGTAAAATAAACACTGGATGATATTTGTGGTGGTATTTGCAAGATCTAGCAATAGCCAGTTGCCTGCCCTTTGGCTGTCTGATTTATGTTTGGACTACATCCAAAAATGGATGGACTATGTTTACAGGGGCACAAATCAGTGATGGTAAGATGTTGACACTGTATTCTATGATCAGAGGTTAGCCTTATTTTTGCTAATCTTTATCCTATGTGTATCTAGGACTATGTTCCAATATTGACACCTTGCTCTTCCAGTGACAGCAGCAGCAAACCATCCTTCAGCAGCTTTGTACAGCGATAAATGAGAGTGAAGGGTCATTTATGGAGAGAGAGAGAGAGAGAGGGTGCGTGCATGGCAAGAGCATGCATTCACCATCCTCAATTTGTTTCCAGTTTAAATGATGTTCCATATTTAGCAATTGCTATTTCTCAATTTTCATTAGTTACTATTTTCCATGCACAGTTAGAAGGTACAATTCCCTAGATAGACTAGGTGCTCATGCTTGTGGATTATTAGTGTTAGTTAGGGCACAAGTCTTTAGAAGGATGCATGCTTGCATGCCTCAGTTCAACTCCAATAGAGGCAGCTAGGAATTGATACTTTAAATTGGCACATTATTGTGCATGTGACCATATTAACTGTACCTTCTATTTCTCCTTGTCTATTAAATGGTTAGATGGTGGCCCAATCAGCAGTTCAAGAGTACATTAGATAACTGATTTCATAGTTGATTAGAATCAGAGATGCAGATTTGAGACTCAGTGCTAAGTGAATTCCTTTCTTGTAATTGTTGTTCGTGTTTTCAAGATATTGTGTTTGTAGATTAAAGCATTCATAGGTTGCAGTTTTGGGTTAATTACAGTTTTCAATTAGCTAGTTATAGCAGTAATTTTCTGAGTGCAGAATCTGCTTACCATGCACTGAAAATTTAACATGTGGCACATTAATAAAACCTTCTAGAGCCTATTGATGGGTGGCAGGGCTTCTACCAGGGATAGGGAGTTGTCAGAAGATTTTGGGAGTGAGATGCCCAAGATCCATGCTTGAGAAAAAGCATTGTCGACCTATGGTAGCTTATTTTAGGTTGCTGCTTTGTCCCTTTCAGCAGTGTGTTTTAGCAGCAGCAATATGACCATCTTCAATCACAGATTCCAACATTGTTTCGTGGGAGTGTTGGTTGCAAATTCTCACCTAGGGGGCAATCAACATCCTAATGCTATCTCTCCTATCATCAGAGTCCATAAGCAAGAAACTCCTACTAGATTGTTGGTGGGAGGATCAAGAACATTAGGAAGATATGCTCTGAGATATGTCTCGCTATCAAGATGCTGCAATCCACAGCCAAGACCTGGAGGAGGTCTTCTAACTATGGTGTCGTGTGAGTTATGTTGAAATCTGAGGTGACATGTCTGTAAGTAACTTGTTGGCCAATCGCATAAGACCTACCAAGCTCTCAATTATTTGAACATTAATGTAGTGTTGTTGTCTGTCTGCCTTTAAAACTTTAATCTACTAGGGGCACAGGAAAGAAAGTTGTAATCAGCCAAACAAAGTTTGGTCTAGGTTGGAGTGGACAAAGTGAGTGTGACTAAGTCCAAGGGCCCCTGGCATGTGTATAGGACCAGCCATCTCTCATCCAAGACACAAAAGAAAGTAGATAGAAAATTTGAGACTTCCAGAAAAGACACTAACATCCTCCAATATCGTAGTAGATGGGGCATTGGAAGATGAAGTGCTCCTCCATCTCAGTCTAAAGAAGATTGCAAAGTGATACAGCACAAGCTACCTAAGAAACAAACCAGAGAAACAATAGCACAAACACGGCAGCTGATCTGAAGAAAAACACAGGATAGAACAATGAAGACCTAGAAATTAGAATAGATCAGATCAAGTAGCTTTATTCATCTAACCAAAGGCCTCTTTCATTAATTTACAATGAGTGCACAATCTAACTACCAAGCAACAAGAAATCATAAACTATATGCAAGCAGCTCGAAGGCTAGAAACAAAATGATAACTAACTAAATGCACCTATCTTGAGGGATGAAAGAAGTAATAAATAATGCAATGCATGTGGCTTGAAGGCTGAAAGATGCAACTACCCTAATAAATGCAATTGGCAGCCTTGAGGAAAACATTCTCAAAAGTGGGTGCACATTCTTGGAGGGATGTGCTGGCTGAGGAGATGTTCATGTTTTGAATCCCAAAGTTGGCAGATCCTATCCCTCGAAGTGATGTGGTGGCCAGTTCAACATGAGGATGATGAAAACCAACCTGAAACTAGCCAAAGGGATTCAAAGAGCATGTATTCAATGTCAAAGTGTGTAGAGGGGTTAAATAATAAGGTTGTTCCTGAGCTCTATGAAGTGCTATGCATAGAAGGCCATCTTGGAGGTTAACCATCTAGTAGGTTGACCTAAGTAACCCAAATATAATGTTTCATGATGTCCTGTCTAATGATCCTATTCAACAGTTGCCTATCAAGAGAGTATCCAAGCAAGGAAGTTGATCCATTAAGTTACCAACCAATTGACATAGACACGTAGCCTTGAAAAAGCAATAACAAGCCCAATTAGAGGTATTAGTAGTGGCTATAGCCTCCAAGGAAGAATACTTAGAATAGGAAAGATAAGGGTAGCAATCTCTTCCAATTAAAGAGTCCACCAAGCACTAAACCCATGCATAAAGGAAACTAATCTAAATATGGTTTCTATCATGGAGGAGGGCATTGCAAACCCTACCTGAAAATTTTCCTAGGATACTGCATCTGATGATGCAGTGAGAACTTGAACTCTTTCTATCATGCCCCAGTCCAACTCCAATAAAATAAGTCCCCAAACCTCCCAACCATAGGAAATTGTGGGTCAAATGAGGCTATCTATGAGGTGAATCTTGGATTGAATGTCCCAAAAATGGTTCCGAAAACATTGATGCTCAAGAAGAGAAAAGCCAGTTATAGCCTTTGTTAATCTACAGATGGAGGGCTTTACTTAAACCAAATTTGGCGAGAAAATAAAAAAGACACTCTAAGAGGACATAATTCGACCTATTGAAGTTCATAACCTTCGTTTTTCCAAGCTTAACCGTCACCTGACAAAGATCACAAAAATTGGAGGACAAGTTGTCTTTGAAACCCCCTCCAAAGTGGAGGACAAGAGGATCACATGATTGAGGAAGTAGAAAAGAGGATGGAGATCAAAACTTAGAGAAGGCGGCATCAATACCCTAGCTAGACATGCTCTTGCAGAAAAAATTCCAACTCATCAATGTATATACCAAATAATGTAGGTAAAAGAGGCCAACCCTACTTCACCCTAATAGCACTTCTAATGAAGTCTAATACTCCATCAGTGTGCGGAATTTACCAAGGATGAACTCATCAAAGTGTGTGACAGTCATGATAAGAATGTCTAAATATCGATGTCTCTAAGCCTATGGAACAAGGCCTCCCTTGGGACGAAGTAAAATGCCTTTCAAAAGATGACAAAGCAACAATGACTTTCAAGGAGTGATGCCTTGCCACCTCAATGGTGGCTTTAAGTGTGAGAATGTGTTTAATGGTTTGATGCTCCACTCTAAAACTTCTTATCCTCTAGCCCAAATATGTTTCTCGCAAGCTCCCTAGATAATTGTAAATGAAAGGCAGTTGTGTAGAACTTAAAGAAAGTGTAGTTATCCAAGATAGTCCAATAATTGTTCAAATCAAAGTTGTCTCCCAATTTGTGGATCAAATGAATAGCGTAGTGGGTTGTGAGGCAAACTCATGATTAAACAAATCAGTGATATAATCAAGAAGTATCAGTCTACAATGTTTGAAAAGTTCGACTTGAAACCCCCCCTTGTTGACCACTCTAGTGGTGTTCATCTCCTATATCGCCTATTCGGTATCCATGTAAAAGACAAGCAACAAAGTGCGTGAGTGGCTATTTTTTTGAGAGAAAGAGAGAGTGGGGGGCGGGGGAAGGGTTTGGTTATGTTGTTGGAGAGGACGTGACTACAAATGAAGCCTACCCACCCAAGGATATCATAGGCAATATAAGGGTGAACATGGATTGAGGATCAAGATTAAAGTCAAGGTTGCAATGGTTGGGTAATGTGATGCACAAAAAGGTTTTCGAGGAATGGCAAACAGATGCACGCAATCACATCTCCAATGTCAAACAAAGAGGTATTTCTTGCAATATAGAAGATTGCAATAATATTTTTTGAGGATGGGGTTGGTGATGAGGTTAAGGCAAGGGCCATGACCGAGTTGCCTTTGATGGGATTTGCAATCATTGTCATACCACCAATTCATAGGATTGGATCCAAGGTTTGTGGGACAAAAAGGAGTGCTAGTAGAGTGAGGATAGCAGCTAATGGTAGCATCCCATATAGCAGATGAGAGATGACCATGGTTGGAGGTGGCTAACTCGATGGGTGAGAAACAATAGTGGGGATGAAGTAGTTATCAAAGGCAGGAAAGGCATCTAGATCCACAACGCCAAAAAAAAAAGAATGGTGTGAGGGGGAACTTGGGGAGAAGGGGAGTAGTCAACTCTAATGCAGAACGATAAGAGGAAGTGATCAACTAGAGGGATGGAGGTGCCAAAAAAACTAGTGGATATAAGGGAGGAGATCTTAGTTAGCTAAGATATAGTCAACCATGATAAGCCCTCAACTATGAGGAAAACATGTGAGCTTGTTAGAATCCAAAAATCAAAGGGAACAATTAAGGAACAATAGAAAATGAGAGTTGTTAAGGTGCAAAAGATGCATCATGTAAGCTATAAGGGGTTCCAAGGCATCATTTAAGTCCTGTGGAGATTCATTAAGCAAGGAACATCCTTGGACCTGTAGCAAATTGGGATATCATACACTAGTGTGCAAGCATTAAAGTCCCCTAATAAGATGATATTCCTCGGGTTGAGTATTAAACAATATTTGCATACAAATATAGCTAAGAGGGAGTGTTGTTTTTTCATCTAAGTCACATGACATGAGGATACATGACATAGAGGACCAAAAAAATACAAGTATCTGACACGTGACACAACAATCCCTTGAAACATGACACAGAGGACACGCTGTATATTATATATTAAAAATATAAAAATTAGTGAATTACACAAAATATGAAATATATAAAACATTTACATGATGAAGATACAATTTAATTATACAACTAATGCATATATAACCAAAATACCATTGATTGCTATCCATTTCTGAACCAAAAATACATCAACAAAGGGGCCCTAAACCCTAAATGGCCTATAGAGTTCAAAAACAAATCATGCTACAAGAAATAACTAGTACTACATATCATCAAAATCATTGCCTATATTGGGATCCACATCATCAATGTCACCCTCTAAGCATTAAATTAAGATAGAAAATGCTTAGAATATCAAATCGAGATTATGCTTGGGAGATGGGTACATGTTTACTAGGGCCATGACAGAAAAGTTCAAAAATCAATGTTGCCAATAACGAGGTACATAGATGGCTTAGTCCTATATGCTAGTTCCATACCCTCGTACAGGACATCCTCCAATGGAAGCATTGTAATCCGCCCCAATCTTGAAATCTTGAAAAATTGTTTCGTCTACTAGATTTTGAGTGGGATCTAAAAAAATACTCTGTCCATATGAAATCCAATGAGATCGAAGGGCCACTCTCAAACATCATGAGTCAAATAATGGTAATGTTAAAAATTTAAGTAAAATGGCATAAAAGAAAGATAAAGGAAAATGAAATCAATTTTTTGATTCTTTTTCATTAGACACGTGTCCAAAATTTCGAGACACTAGCGGGATTCGTGTCCCAACACCAGTCAAACTCATGCCCTACGAACAAGACACAAGTCAAACTCATGTCATGTCTAACATGTGAATATTGACACGAGGGAGGGGCACATCATGTTAATTAGTTTTTCATGTGTGCAGCTTGAATTGTTATCCCAATAGAGTAGACAACAGCAACAACATGTCCTCCTTAAATGGTCTCATATAGCAATGAATGAGGGGTGAGGTATAGAGAGAGAGATAAAGGGGACATGCATGCATTTTCCATTCTCATTCCAATTCTAGGTTAGATGTTTTTCCAAATTTAGAAATTCAATGTTACTTCTGAGTTTTACTTGTGCTAGTAGTTGCATGCATAGTTAGTTAGAAAGTGCAATTCCCTATATAGACTAGGCACTCATACACGTGGATACTTAGTTTTAGTTAGGGCACAAATCTCAAGGAGCATGCATGCTCTCATGCCCCAATTCATCTCTAGTAAAAGTGCACTTCACTTAGATCATTTATCCATGCAAGAAAGACACATTAAGGTTAGGGTTTGATACTTTCGATTGATGTATTGTTAGCATGAGTCCCAATTCATTATACCTTCTTTCAACCAAACAACCAAGGAGTAGAGAGTGATGGACTTGCTACAGATGCCATCCACAAATGTGGGAATCATCCACTGGATTTCCCTACAATATTTTCCTTGATAAAATAATATATCTCATGTAGTGGGTGAGATTATTAGATGGCTTCATTGGTTATTTGATTTCATCCAGCGGCAATTTTTTCCTCTTGTTGAGTAGGGTGGGAGGACTAAGGTCAACTTGCTTATGTAGTAGAATAGGTTTTCGTTTGTGTTTTCTCTTTGGCATTTTGACTTGTAACTTATCTATAGAGCCTCTTGGAAATGAGTAGTTAGGTATGAACATCCTTGAGCAAATTTGGATTAAAATCGAGCTATTAAGCATTTGGGGATGAGAATGTGAAGTTCAAATTCATCCCATCACAAATTCCCAATGCTTTTGATCATATTCCAAGTACATTCAAAAGTAGAGATGGACATGTGTTGGAGATTCTAGAGTTCTCTTGCACTTTGCAAGGGAATTATTGTGCAGATGGAGCCACTTTTGATCCCTAAAAATGAACAATTCATTTTACATGCTTCATTGTAGTTATTGGTCTTAAAACGTCCCTCAAGGGTAGTAAGCAAACAATGGAGAGGCGAACCCTTACACGAAGTTAAAGATTTTTTGCTATTATAAGTGGTGAAAAGTGACTTGGAAAACACTTGTTTAATTTTGGTCATCGTACACTTCTATTTGTCATTCATGACCATTTGAAAACAATAGGAGGTTGGCGCTTGGTATGATGATAGATGGAATAAGCTTAAAGGCGTTGTCTTCAAGGAAAATAATCAAGTTGTGACACTCGGTACCCCTATAATCCTTGTGCATTGAAGGAAGATTCAAAGGAGGCCTTCCATGATGTATGCAACATAAGAAATGGCATAGACTAACTACAAAAGACGAGCATTCACCATGGAGAGATTCCTTGGGGACATAGGTCACATGTGGCACATAAATCAAGGTTGATTACACACCTTTTTTATGAGCACTATCCTAGGTGGGTTACCATCTAGATCGTAACCCCATTCACATAGTTGGAGGCACTTCTACTTGAAGGTATAATTAATCTTTGAGAATGTCTTTTGGGGTTTAGGGCACATTGTTGCAGCCATTTTCTACATGTTTGGAGGGGAGTACATTGGATGAAGAGATTCCATATGGCCTTGGGGAAACCTCAAACCCTAAAATTAAGTCAAAATTGTCTTTAGAAGGGGAGCACTCCATCCTTATACTTCTTAATAATATTAATGAGAGGAAGTGAGAAGGAGAAGCTATAAAATAAGGAATTTCATTTGCAAAAGGTAGTATTCAAGAGGAAGAAAGAACCACTACCACCCCCCTCCCAAAAAAAAAGAGGTCGAGTTCTTATTTGTTCTTTGGCAGGCTGATGAAGGGTTATGACACTTTAGGGCTTCCGTTTCTTCTTCCTTTTTTGTAGGTTAAACATGTGCTAGCTCATTACTACACATTTGCTGCTGTACTTTCCTGGCTGAAGCTCTTTACACTATATTTTCAAGGGTTGTTTAGGCTGAATAAGAGGTTAAGTGGTAACTATGATGGTCCACTTATACCTATTTACGTAATCAGATCTGAATGAAGATTGCTGCTGGCTGTTTATTCTATTACAAATGCAATTCAGCTGTTCTCTTTCACCTATGATTACATGGTATGGCTGCACAACTTCAACTGAATATAGAATTGTATCATTTGTGAGAAGTTCATGTTACTTAGAACATCAATCTGATTGATATTACGGGTAGTGACTGCTATTAATGGCTTTACTACACTTTTTTCATATATGTTCAAAGTTCAAACTTATCTGTTCCCTAATTCCATTGCTCTAAAGACAAGACACTATTGTCCCTGAATTCCACCACTTATTCACTGGAAAATCTTTTAAACATGTCATTCACTCATCTGATTTTCAAATCTGCTTTAAAGGGCAGGTTACTATCTTATTTGAGAGATTTTTCCTTTGTCCTGAAAAAGAACCAGTCCAAAGAGAGAGGAACCAATGTTGTGATCAGTGTGGGCAGCATTCCTAATTTTCTCTAAGGTTCCACTTTGTTCTTGGACTTGAATACAATTGAAGTGTGGGTTTGGGAATCAACAAGGATTTGTCCTGAAATGATCTACATAAATGTGGATGTGCATCCTATTAGAGTTTGATCACCATTGTGGATAGTATTAGCACATGTTAACTGCGTAACAAGAGGTATCAAAGTCAAAGGACAGTTTTGGGAGGATCTGAACCTAAGTTGAATTTTAAATGCAATGTCAGCTTCAACGGTACCAGTGAAAGATTTGATTGTAAGGAGATATGTTATAGTATAATAATTGGAGTAGTGTTTTAGTGGGAGCTATCCACTGGTTGATGAGATGACATCCACATTAGAAAAGAATTTGATTGTGAAGGATTTAACCACTGGAATCTCAAGATGGAGGATCCTGAATGAAAGGGAACATTAGATCGTTGTGCGAGGCATTAAGCTGAAGGACGAGTGATAATGAACTGAAGTAACTAGATAATAGAAGGAAAAGAAAAGCGGAATCTGACAGACTGAGAAGAACTTTATGTTGCAAAAGAGAAAACAGCAAAAAGTACTTGGTTGGCTCTGTGCAATCATTTTGACACAGAGTGAGAAAGAAGCAATTGTTAGCCATATGAACAGCACAATGGCTTTGGCCAATCCACTTGCAGTGGTTGGGGCCAATATCTCAAAGGAGGATAGTCATAGCCTTATTGTGCAGCCTTCCTAGTTTATATAAAAATCCAGTGAACTAGCAGGGGATCACAAAGAAGCTAGGGTTGAAAAAATTGACTGGTTTGTTCCTTCATAATGGAAACCAGACAAGTTATGATTGCAGATTAAGGTCACAAGGCAGTGGAATCTACATAAATTACCTCTCAGTTAGTGTCCTCTTTCTTCTTTTCCCTCTTCAGTACATGGTACAAATATGCTGAAAAAACAGACTATCCAAATCACTGGAGATGCACAGTTACATGATGGGAACAGGCACTGTATGTGTCTTTAATAAAGAATTTCTTG
The DNA here is from genome assembly GCA_034641835.2 of Pinus albicaulis. Classification (NCBI taxonomy): domain Eukaryota; kingdom Viridiplantae; phylum Streptophyta; class Pinopsida; order Pinales; family Pinaceae; genus Pinus; species Pinus albicaulis. Next base: position 649,376,071 of record CM076576.1, on the reverse strand, counting down.
TATGCAGCATGATCAAGCGTTTTCAGCAATGATTGACAGTGATATACATTTTATATTTCAATGGTGAAGTTACCATTTTCATCATTCTTTTGAGCACATAGGTGAGATATTTCTTTCTTGCATAGTTTATAAAAAATAAATTAAAGAATATATGATCCACAAGAATATAAAACTGAATTGTGCTATCTCATAATTTTTCTGAAAAGATATGTAACCACATGTAGCATTTCATTTCTTTGTTAATGAAAAATTCTTCTTCATTACCAATAGAAATGAAATACTTGAAAGAAAAAGATAAACTAACACCACTCAATAAACTCCTATTATTCTTTCTTAAGTGCCACTATTAGGCCTCTATTCTGCCTAATACTTCATAGTTCACAGACAAGAAATCACCTTGTAATCAAAGTTGAACATCCCTTGTGAGTAATGTGGCTCATTAGTCAGCTGTACAATCGAAAATCCACAGAAATTAGCTCACATTAAACATCAATTATGTAATTCTCAGCAATTCCCTGTACGTGTTTCTTCCCATTTACAGCCATACACATATAAACAAAATAAATTATTAACATATACAAGAACAACAAGCCTTGAATTAATCCAAGGGTAGCCTGTATGGAGATTGATTGAAGTAAAATGAATAGGAAGAATATAAGCCAAATAAGAAAGTCACAAGAAAGACCTGTGCATTGATTTTCATCGTCAGATTGTCTGTCAAGTCACACTTAACTCTTGCACTGAGCCTTCCATCAGTCAATATCCTTCCAACAAGCATGCACTGAAATATCAAATGCAATAAGCTTTCACATTGGATATCACTTCAAAGTTTAACATAAGGAACCCATACCTGCTCATATATAGAACTTCTGACAATTCCTCAGTCCAAGTTCATTTCAAGATAGGCATATGATCATTTTGAACAACACAAGAAAATAAAATAAATAAAAAACAGGCCATTAAGGAAAATAACCTCATTCAACTACCTTCGGGTCCAGGAAATTGGCACCAAACTCGTAATGTGCAGATGGAACCTTTACTGTATCAGTTGACTGAGAAGGCACCTCCGTGGAACCCATGAATACACTGATGAAACGAGGCCAAACAGTTCAAAAACACTGCTAGGTGTTAAATATCAACTTGTTACTGGTTATCTTTGCCACTGCTCAATAGTTGGTTGAGACATAAATAAGGAAATGTAACAATAACCCCACCCTTCATAGAATGACTATCCATTTTCCCCTGTAAAGTATGAGGAGAAAAGTTGAAGAGAGCACCTGTGGCTAAGAGAAAATTTCTGATTTAGAGGCTTTGTGAAATCAAAGCGCAGCCCTTCAAAAAGATCAGGCTTCAGTGACACTGCAAAGTACATAACACAGAAAAGTAATCCATTACCTTCATTATCGACACATTCTTTTCTTAGAGTTCACTGCCAATGAATGAACATGAATCTACCAATCACAGAGGTTGTAGAGTCAGTGGAGAAGCCATCAAAGAGATCCGGCTCCAATAATGCCACCAAGTCATACAAATAAGTTGTCCCGATATTTCTTTTGTAAAAGAAACAAGATTATTAATATATTATTAATCCACGAGAACCCAGCAATCTCAAATCAATTTTTGAATTCATCTCAAACCTAATCCACAAATAACATAAATTCATACAACAGCTTCTTGATGGTTGATACTTATAAAGGAACCATACAATGTATTAAAGAGGACCTACAAACAATGGATACAATGCCAGAGTTAAGACAACCAAACAAATACAAGCTTCGATGACACAAAATGTAAATAGAAAAGTAATAACAAACATTAACAACCCTACAACCCTTCAAAAAGATCAGGCTTCAGTGACACTGCAAAGTACATAACACAGAAAAGTAATCCATTACCTTCATTATCGACACATTCTTTTCTTAGAGTTCACTGCCAATGAATGAACATGAATCTACCAATCACAGAGGTTGTAGAGTCAGTGGAGAAGCCATCAAAGAGATCCGGCTCCAATAATGCCACCAAGTCATACAAATAAGTTGTCCCGATATTTCTTTTGTAAAAGAAACAAGATTATTAATATATTATTAATCCACGAGAACCCAGCAATCTCAGATCAATTGTTGAATTCATCTCAAACCTAATCCACAAATAACGTAAATTCATACAACAGCTTCTTGATGGTTGATACTTATAAAGGAACCATACAATGTATTAAAGAGGACCTACAAACAATGGATACAATGCCAGAATGAAGACAACCAAACAAATACAAGCTTCGATAACACACAATGTAAATAGAAAAGCAATAACAAACATTAACAACCCTACAACCCTTCAAAAGTGAAATTTTTGATTGATACAAAAATTCCCACATATTAAACTTGTAAACGATCAAACAACAAAAACAAGTGTAATTTCTCAGGTATCTAGCCTTTTGATTTGATTAATAACAACAAAACCTTGTAAACATTAGAACTAAATTTGTATGGATTAATACAAAGATGAAACAAAAAAATAAAGTATGCCTATTAGGAAAAAAAATAAAGGTCACTGGTTCAAAACTCCAAGGGCAGAAATCCAGCCATGGAAAGGGCTGGTGACAGGTGTGGCCAGGCCAGGTGCGATCCCTGGGTGATTTTGACGGCTTAAATGCCCCTGGGTCGTGGCTACTCAAGCCACAGGTTAAGCATGCCAGTCATCTCAAGACTCACATAATCTAGCAAACAAAAAAGATAATGCAACAATAGAATAATATGAAGATTCTCAACAGTAGATTGGGATCATTGAAGAAAATAGATTGCTATATAAATGAGGATAAGAGGACAACTCACAAGAACTAATCATTTGGCATTGATATTTACAGGCACCTTAGGTCAATGTGATGCTGGAAATAATGCAAACCAATAAAAGTATTGAACAATGTAGCTTCTGATTATGATGAACTGGATTTATTTTGACTGAGATAAGTAATTGATATTTAAAGCGAGGTTCATTCCTCCATCGGAGGTTTTTCCCACCATAAACCTGGTATCTATTTTTTCTTCGAATGTTCTGATTATGCATAGTAACTAATAATACACATAATGGTTAATAATGGGATGCCTATTTTATGTTACTTCTCAGATGTTCTGTGATTTTCATTTACCTGGAATTAGGATCTAATGATATCAACACCTGCTCTGTATGAGATGTTATGTTCTATTCCTTCCAGTAACAATTATGATGTTTTGATGAATGTAAAATCTGTTCCAATAATGCTAGAATAAATCATTGAGTTAAATTGCTACTATGTGTTAGTGATGGTTTATGCTATTTGGTAGATAGTGTTTCGGTGCTTTAATATCTGTCTTACAGGTTGTAGGGAACACTTTGGTCCAATAAACAGAAGTGTAAAAACATCCAATATAGGTGAGAGAAAAATGAGAAAACCATGTGGAATAAAATATATTTATTAGATAATGCAGTAATGATGGATCATGATACCACTCATGACATTATTGCTCTGAGAGTAGAAAGATGCTCTATGGCCCAGTATGGGGAGAGATGTCATGTAATGTTATATTAAAAATATTAAAAAAATAAAAAAAGATTAAATAAAAAAAGAAATAACTACATATGCACATATGTATGTGGCAACATCTAAAAATAAAAAATAAATCGGCCTAGATCCATTTTAAACCTGGATTTATCAAGCACCAGGAGGAATCAAATTTCTTAATGTGCAAATTTCTTAATGCATTACATAATTAAATGATTAAAAAAATTCAACATTAAGAAATGTGATCCCTCTTAGTGCTTGATAGATCCAGGTTTAAGATGGATCTGAGCTGGTAAATATGATTGAATAGTCTCAAGCGTGAAGTGACATGACTTATGACCTTATATTATTATTATATAATATATTGTTGTTATGTAGTCTATGTACATGACACAAGTGCATGTGCTAGGGTTTAACACAAAAGGACTAGTGAGGAAATTCATGCCACAAGTATCTGTGGGGGGGGATTTAGCAACCAACAACTAAAGACATGATAAGAATTGGTGCTAATTTAAATCCTTGGTGTATAAAACAAGAAAAGAAAGCATGGAGTTGTGGCTTTAGGATAAAAGGATATGTGTATTACAGTTAAACACAGATTACAGCAAAAGAGAACACCCTTCACAACAAATGATAGCAGATATTACCCTAACCACGGCAGGTGTCGATGGATTAATGAGCACCCTAAAGGAAAGGGCAAAGGAAACATGGCTGGATTATTAGTCTGGTAAAGGATAGGATGGGAATGGAGAAGGAAGATGGCTGGAAAGTAGAAATTAACATCAGCCTGTATAATCTGTTTGAAATTTTCAACCAACTTTCCAAACAAGTTGCAAAAACAAAGGCAACATCTAGCAACCAGAACAGCAGTTGGAGAGCTTCCTACTGATGGATGACTGCAACGGAAAAGGGAGGGATACTGGGTGGCTATGCTAGCAAGGAGAAAGGCCCGATCCAGATTAATGAACTGTCAACTTACAACAGGCAGTCGAATTTTGTTATGGAAAGCCATAAATATGAAAACATGAGCTAAATATTTAATAAATGCACCTGGCAATATTAACAGCCAAGTCTATGAGAAGCCAGCCCAGAAACACAAAAAATGCTACCCAGGTCCCAAATGCATATAGTTTTTGTTATCGGAATGGAGAGCAGAAGACCAGTGAGCTCAAACATGCATATGAAAAACACATACGGAAAGAACGATTTTTTGGAATGCTGTAATACATAGAGAGAGCATTGATGGAAGTCCAGTTGACAGAAAACAGTGAGCCTCGCTCTATATGCATCCAGTAACAATATTCCAGTTTTAAGTCAGTTGGATTATACTTTTGGACGTTTCAAATCTGAACTATTAAAGATATATCAGAATAAGCCAAAAACCAAAATTATTGGCATGGACCACGCCATTTTGTAAAACCTTTACTGTAAATATTAAAATAAATTCTGCTTTCTCCGGAAAAATATATATATATATATCCACTTTAATTACCAAATATACAAAGACATAAAAACAAAAGAGGTCATCTGATGTCAACTCCTGATATAGATTTCATGATCGGATAATGAACCATGAAACTTGGAAGAAAATTCAATCCCGTTCCACTGAAAAATAGCTTTATTTTCCATGCAAACAAAGCTGCAGAAAGGTCAAGGACAATGGTGCGAAGAAATTTTTAACAAAATATCAACTAGCAAGGGTCACACAGGATTGTGATTCTCCCTACCTTTTTGAAAACCTAGGTAAAATTTAAAGGAGTATATGAATTGCTCATAACATATATATCAGAAAGTATAACATATTGTTCATCACTTTTCATATATCTTCACGAAACTAATTTACATGCATTGAGTGGCTGCAAAAGAATATAGAAACTATAAACTGCCACTTGAATTGCATAGAAACAAACATCACAAACAAGTAAAGAAATACGAATCCGTACCAATTAAAATGTGAGAAAATGTCTAACTATAAAAAGAGTGTGAAAAGGTGTGCCTCAAATTCAAAATCCTTGTTTATAGCAAAGTATGAGGGAAAACTGATGTTCATTATGAAAAAAATGTGTAATAAATAATTAATAGTTAACACATTTTAGTTGGTCTATTATACAGTTTCAACATGGGAGTAGCATTGAGATTAATTATACTAGGAGATAAGAGATTATGAAGAAAATGATCTTAGATCTGTGCGAATTAGAAAGCTCTGAAATTAAGAGCCAGTGCAGATGATTTTGAATTGTTGATGCAAATTATCATACAACTCGTAGCCTATTGCACATTCATTTTTATCGTCTACGCATGCCTTGGATACACATAATAATTAGATAATCGATCTAATTTTATCATCTTAGCCTATTCATGACCGGACCTTTTTCTCAATTCTACTTGGTATGTATTTGAAGTATATCTCTCCAATTAGCCAGGTAGAAATTCAACTAGACTTGTCAAACCTCCGTAATGATAAAGCAACACGTTTTTTCATAAGAAGATAATAGATGGTCCTGAAGGTCATGAGTAAACAGCAGAGGCCAAAACTAAATCTAACTTTTGAGTCTTGACTGTGTTTTAAGATTAGAAACTACTCTGAAATAGAATAAATCGAAGCACTTGCTCTAGTTTGATTTTTTTTTCTTGTGAGATCTAACCATGTGACAATCCAAAGAAGCAAACAATTTGGAAAGTATTTAAATAAGAAAAAGTAGAAGGAGAAGATATCAGAGGAAAAAAAATGAAAGGAGAAAGAACGCACTAAACAGAAAAAGAAAATCCATCAAGGAAGAAGACGTGCGTGAAATGCAACTGAGAACAATCGGTGTAGCATCCAAAAAAAGAGGGACAGAGAGGTGTAACTAGGGAGAAAGAATACTGTAGAATTTGTAAGTTTTCTATGATGATACACATGCATGTTCTATAAATTAAATTGTACTTCATTTTGTTAATTTTTTGCATTAGTTCTTTTTGCGAAAGAGAATTTTTCATTTTTTCAGCCTTACCTTACACATGTTCATAGACCGATGAATAATGATAAATAGATAGCTAAAAATGTCTTTACCAAATATCACAGTTGTGTTGCTGCATAGAGTATCATACGACATGATGACTAACACAGTGGCAGCAGAGGAGAAGTCCGTGGAAGTCAATAACATCAGACCAAAAACGGTAATCAAAACATAGAAAAAACTCTAAAATGTGATCGGTCTCTTTGAATAGGTATCACAGCCATATGGGTGGATCAACAGCAATTTTATTATTTATGGGTGCCTAACTTATTTATTGTTTCTTTAATAGGTCTCTCCTGCAGTGAAACTTATGATTTTGCCAGACCTACAGAGACTTAATATTTATGGGTTTACAACACCATGGGGACAAACTGAGTTTGGCATTCTTTGGATAATGTATAGCTTGCAAGAATCTGTTTGGCTGTGATCTAGTGGCAAGTTGAACTAGGCTTGATGATGACCAGGTTCAAACCTAGTGGGCATACTGCCTATGATAATGCGGTGGCACAAGCATTGCTGAGGTGTGAGCTCTGTTAATGAAATAAATGTTGGTTCCCGTGCTAATATGGAGGTGCTATGCACTAATGTAGTATTTGCAGATGAAGCTATGTGCAAGTCTTGGGTGACTTAGGCAAAATAGATACTCTTCAGCTGTTGCCTTGCAGACAAAGGTCCTGGTGTTGATCTTACGAAGCTCTACCCTATGCAGCCGAAAGGGGCTAACAGACCAACAAAATTGGTATAGACTACTGCATAAACGTGAAGGGTTGCCATACAAAAGTTTAACAAGACCTTGGTCTTGAAGCATTCTTGTTTTTTGGAAGATGAATCTCAAATTTAAACGATGATCAAAAAAGTGCATCATTCGATCTATCGGACTAACGCTTGAGCATGCAAATTGCCCCTCCTGACACGAAGTCAGCATATTTGGTTTGGCTCCAATGTAGACACAGTCTATATCTTCTCTGAAGGTAGCGAAAAAGGTATTTATCTTTAAAATTTTAATCAGGAATCAACAGTAAAAAGAAAAAAGCCAATAAAGTTACAAGGAAGAGAGAAAGAGAAATTGCACTTACTCATAACTTCACGTTGAATCTCATCATAAGGGATTGGGCATGGTAGGTTAAGCCAATCCACTTCGCCTTTGCCATTCGTGGCACCTTCTGCTACTGGTGGTGGTGGAGGAGGTGCGCCCAATGGGTGTGGGGGAGGAGGAGGAGGGGCGTCAGCATGGCTTACTGAAGCACCCATTCTTCACCAAATCAATCCCGAACTACCGCTATAACTGTAATATTTTCCTTTATTAACCCAATGAATACCAAAACACAATATCAGCCTTCTGCCCTGCAATCTGGCCTCCGCATTCCACGGCAATGTCAAGAGTTCTACCCGAAACAATAGTAAAAATTAAAGGTTTAAGAGAGGTTTTATAGAACAACAACAAAAAAATTCAGTCCAAAATTTGGGGTGAGATGCACCTATTGGCAGCTGCGCAATCAGCAGCTACAGTACCGGTTTGCAGGAGAAAAGCAGAAGGAAACCCACCAAAGAAAATGCTGAATCTTCTAAAGCCCAAATGGGGTTTTGCTGACCTTTACGCATAGATTTTTGAGATGATGAAACATAAGACAGTGAAACGGAGGGTTAAAATTTGAGTGTAGTTGGCCGCCTCAGCTAGTTTGGGTTATTTCCTCTGCCCTCCTTCAAAACATTTGAAATTACTCGCATCTCTCGTCCTTCCCGTTTACCCTAATTCAAGCCATGGTTTCCGTGTTGAGAATGAGAGCGTCCATTCAAAATTTCCCATGAAAATATCGAGTCTGGGCGGTAAGTTGAGGAGTTACTTCCATTTGTAAATTCCATTAATTTTTTCAAGGTTAGGGTTTTTGGTTTAGCATTCAGGTCAGGTTTTGTTTTGTTTTTTTTTTTTTTTTTTTGGGGGGGGGGGGGGTTTCCATATTTTTAGCTGATGAGATGTGATAAATAATATTTTAATTAAAAAATTATTTATTATAAAGATTAAGTTAGATATAGTTATAACTTAATGTAAGTGAACAACAATAAATAAATTTTCAATATAAATAAATATGTAAATGAATTTTTTATTTTTAAAATTTTAAATAAAGATAAATTTATGGTAAAATTAATATATATATGTTAGAAAAAAAAACTATATATAAAAGTTGATGATATTGTTTTTGTTTATAACAATTTTTTTGGAAAATCATATTATTATTTAAAGGGGTCCCTTTAAATGATAATGTGATTTTCCAACCAAAAAAAAAGACTTTTTAAATAATAATGTGATTTTTGGGAAGATTTTTTTTGTAAACAGATATGAATCACAAAAGTTTATGCTTTCAGATATTGTTTTTATTAAATATTGGTAGCATGTGAGAGGGTCTTTTATGATTTTGGAAGATAAAATGTAGCCACTTATGCTTGGACAAACCACCAACAACCACGCGGAGGCATATGCTCTTTTACAAGACATTCTTGTAGCCAAAAATACTCAGATCAAGCACTTCGATGTAATGGAGTAATGTAATGGAGTATTATGTGGTGCTAATTAAATCAATGTTAGATATAACTTGCACATCTAATGGCATGTTCTTAGTCTGATATCTGAATCAAAAAGGAAATAGGTTTTTTCCTGTGATATATCCTTCTTTCATGTGCAAAGAGGCTTCAATATTACTGTTGACACATGGGCTAGTAGGGCTCTAGCTCTAAGCTTTAACGACATTTTATAAAATAGGGAACTTCGTAGTAGCCAAATACCTCGATGAATACATGGTTGGGCATACATATTAATGGGCATTACTACCACATACATAAATGCAAACAGCTTGTCAAGTTAATGGCATTGGAAGGTGTGATTTGATGACACCAACTAGTACTTGTTCCATGTGCACATTAATCCTCGCCCAAAGTGAAGAAGACTATTACTTGAAACTACATAGATGTTGTGGGATAATGGAGAAATTTGACAAATAATTCGATGTGAAATTGGAGAAAAAATTAGATGCAAAATTATGCTCACTTACATTGTTTACCTACAAATAATACAAACACATAACTAACACCGATGAAAGTTGTCTCATCAAATGGCCAAGGTCTAAGTGACCTTGGTAGGAAACGTACAACTTGCTAAGTAAGAATTTTGACCTATAAATAAATTGTGTTTACAAGAACATGAAATTGTTAATTACATCTTTGTGTTTATTTAGTGGTATACTACTTGTTTTTTCTCTCGTTGTATTAATGGGAGTGGATGGAGTTTCCATCCTCTTGTCGCCTTGATTAGCTTTTGTCATGGGGGAACATTGCCTACTTAGAGATGAACTTAGCTACATTTGAAGATATATAATGGGATTGGAAATCATACATGCCTATAATGACACAATTGAAATAAAAACATTTTGAAGGTGGATGCTTAATTAAATATCAAGGTTTCACTATTGGTTTGTGAAGGTGTTAACATGATGGGAAATGGCCAAGAGGACAAGTTAGGTGCTAAAACAATGTCAAATCCTTATAAGGAGAAAAAAACTTGGATAACCCTAAAGGCTTAATTAGTGTTTTATGACCCTCATAGGTTTCAACACCATGATTATATGGAAGATATGATCAACTTTAAATTATTTCAAAAATTATTCAAAGGTTTGACAAAGCCATGTATTTTAAACAAAAATGGTTTTGCTTTGACTCCTTGAGTGGAAGGTCGGTTAATGTAGACGAGAATGCCACTTTATCATACCACCAACCTATTAGGACGGCTTTATCATGGGGTGCTACAAATTGTGTATGCGCAAAATATGATTCATTTTGAATATTTTGCTCCTTCATAGCCAAGGTTGTATATCATGTAGAAAAAACAATTGGAACTTATTATCTAGGCCTCGATATGAATATGAGCGGATTATTTAGTAGTAACATGCCATCTCCAATATGGTGATCTTAGTTTAAGACTATGGCTAACATAGAGCGACAATATTATGTAACTAAAAAAGGGTCATCTTAGAAGAACTTGAGGTTGTTTCTTATGCCCTTTTACTTAGTCCTTTTGATGAAGAAAGACAAGGTTGAGTGACCAACCTACATCACTTTATTAAAGTGGATGAAGTCTATCAATCTAGAGGTGCCCTGAATTTTATCGCTAACATTATCCTGCAAAGATAAGGGATGAACCTAGTAAGGCCTTTTTAAAGCCCTAGTAGTCAAGGAGGTGTTACGAAAAATGTTTTCTATTAAATATGGTTGAATGTGTGGATGACTATAAGTTATGGAACATTATTTTGTCAATGTATAGTGTTATTTCAATGTGGAAGAGCCATGGAGGAGCATGAAAAATGGTTGATTGGGCCCTATCCTTAGATGAATTGATTATTTCCCTCTATGGGATGATTGGTGACAAGGGTCCTATACTTGGAAACTTCCCATGTGAATCTTAGAAGGCCACATGGCCTTTTCTCAAGTTCAAACTATTACATGTGCACAAGGAAGTGAAGAGGGAATGATCCCTAGGGGGCATATCAACCAAGGCCTTATCAATTTTACTCCTAAGGTTGATAATCCAATGTTAATCATGAGCTATATCTTAATCACCATAACGAACATTTCTTGTAACATTCTAGCGAGTGCCTTACTTGTAACATACCCAAACCCTTAATGCCTAATTAAGGATGCGAGGTATCTAGACCCAACATCCTATATTACCTTAAGGAAGTGGGGTTTATCAAAATTCCTTTTTGTACAACCACCTTAAATCTTATTTCGGAGGCCACCATCATCTTCTAATCATCAATATATTTATAATGATATAAATTTCATCTCATTCTTAGCTCTAAGCACAAAGTTATGCCCATTGGAGAATGTTCCTAGTTCAAGTGCCACATCAACATATGTACCATGTCATGTGATAGTCCTTGTCCACATGTCACTAACTCATAAAGGCACATCCTTGGTCGTACCACAACTACTGGCACCTTAGCTTCCACCTTGCCACTCTGATCCACGTCATTACATGCCCCAATAGGTTGCCACACCCATATGCTACTTCAGATCCTACCACGCCAACGCACCACGTCAAATTTATCAGATTCTATTAGTATCAGGAGGAAACCTCGATAGCCAGTGTCCCAACCTCCTAATACTGGAGAACCGATAGCTAGAAAATTCAATGCAAGGGTCCCAATATCTGATACTCCAACATCCAACAACTAAAAGTTGATACACCATAGTTATTGGATGAGAAGCCCTTCATTAAAGGACATATGTTATTGGGGTCCATTAGTACCAAGGTTTTGTGCTGACGACAGTTTGGAATGTTCCTGATACTAATATCCCAATAACCCAACATCCCATCCTCTGAGTTTTAAAATCCTTTCATCTATGCTCGCGATCAAGCCCCCTTACTAACCCATACGACCAAGGACTAACACTGAAGCCTCCAATCCCCTAAATTTCTAAACAAATTGAAACCAATAAATCAATCCTTGAATTTTGAACTTCCACAAATCTTTTCAACTTTTTTACCTAAACTGATAATGGATGATAATTGACAGAAATATCTTTGTTAGCTAATAGACATATCAGGATCCCTTAGTATCAGGGAATTCATGATGGAGGTTATTCGGAGTGTTTCCAACTCCCAACACCAGATACCTCAACAACCTAATATCTCATCCCCTAGACTTAAACTCCTTTCAAATAATTTTTTGGTCATAGCCTCCTACCGAACCATATGACTAGGGACTAGGGCCAAGGGGCCCCAAACCCAAATTTCCAAAACTTCACTAATAATCCTAGAAATTCAAAGTGTCTTCCCCGAATTTACGATGCTTTTGCTAAGTTCTCAAGCTAGTTTCAAAGATCTAAAACTAACTCTAGCAGGGTGAAAAACTTTCTCAAATAATTTTGAAAGTTCAAAAATCCTTTCTAACTTACGAAAGCATCCTCAAATGTTGTCTTCAGTAAGACATCTACACAATACAAAGCATGATAGCAAGTGGGTAGGTCTTCTTGATTTCACCCAACTAAAAGGGAACTTTTCTCATTCCTTTAAAGTTAAACACTTCAAAAATTAATTCCAACATTCAAACTTAAAGGCCATTATTATTACTTATCCCTCGAGGAAATTTGTCCTTTTAACTCTTAATAGTAAATCAACTTTCCAACATATTTAAAAATTAACTTTTAGAGTTGTCTCAACTATGGCTTTTATCACACCCCTTCCAAGGTCTCCAATCTAGTAAAACCTCCAAGTATTATCATTTCCCAACAAGGATACAACATAGTTGTTCAATCTTCCAACTGGCCTAGTAAGGCTAGGCACACTAGCATTAAACAAAAAGAGCCTTAAAGCTCCATTCAACCTTTAATTTCTAATTCACAATACAACACTACGAAGCTATTATAAGAAACATACTTTAATGCATACCTCTATGTGTGTATTTCCTTCTTATAAGTATTAATGGTTAGTGATCAAGCACATTTAGAACAATTCCCAATATCATCATTCATGTATACTAACTGAACCATCATAACAGCTTTAATCTCATCACTACAAACATACACAATTATCCAAGATAACAATAACCATGATATAATGAACAACAAATTCCATTTCCTTAGCAAGGAAATAGATACGCTTATCTATTTCACTTAAATTTGTTGGAAACTAAAGAAGGGAGAGCCACTCCCACCCAACCATAGGCTTAGTTACATTGCAGTATTTCTTGTATTTGGCCACCCACAAGCTAGATCCAATGTCTCGAGAGGAAGCCTCACCCAGGGTTCAACAAGCCTTCACATCAAGGTAGAGAACATGAACACTAATCTCCTTCATTCACATAAATTCAATATGTTTCCTTTCAACCATTAAGCTAGGACTTATTATCTATCACAATGTGGCCATTATACACATGCACGAGACAAAGGGATCCCTTCTCTACACCATTAGTGCCCCAGTGCTTCCCTTTTTTGTGTTTTTTGTGCATATATATCAACAAGCTCTTTCAGTAATTCCAAGTGGACCTATATCTCAAGTCGAAGGCTTCAATACTAACTTACCTAACAAAATATAGTAACCCACAATGTTGCAAGTGCTACTACATCTCTGAAGGATTATTTTTTCTCTTGCCTCTTACTTAGAGCTACAAATTTGGAATCCTTGTGTAGTTCTAATTCACTCGACGCACTGAACAATTTTTTGTTCATTTAATTGTCTCTCTCTCTCCTTGTAACCCCACAAGTGTTTTCCCTTCTTAATCACGCACATTGTTGGTCATGAGAATTCAAGTCTCTTCCCTTAGGTTATGGTCAATCTGAATTCTCTAGAATGGGTACATAGCCCATACCCTAGAGTATTTCAATACCACTGCCCCCGTTCCTCTCATAGTTGTTGGAAATTGGGTAGTTCAATCACCAAGTCAAATCAAAACGATAAATCCAGGGTCAAATAGGAAGCTTTCTCAAATCCCTCTTACAAATTTTCTCTTAGGCATCAAGATCCATGTTTCTTACTCTCTTCTTCAGCCTTTGGCAATATATTGATAAAGACGAATATTTCATTGTTCCAAGTCTTTTTGACGCATTTACATTTACTTGCCCACATAGGCATCATTGACATAATTAATTGTAATTACAATATCACTTGAGGATTAAAGGCCAAGTTGTTACATTAACTTTATGCATATAACATATCGAATCCTAAAATAATATGATTGGAGCAAACATGCTTTTTCAAGGATCAATATATGTTTTGTAATGTCATTATTGCACAAGAATGGGTGGAATGGGCTCATACCTTGGGCTTGGATATTTTCTTCATTAAAACTAACTTTGAGAAGGCATGCCATTGTGTTGAGTAGCCCTCTATTCTAAAGATGTTAAATCCACTAGGTTTGGCTCCTCTAACAAAGAAGTGGATACATTATATATTGAACCCTCTACATGCTTATTCATTAACACATCTAAGTCTAAGGAGATTGGATCATTTCATTCCATTGGGCATAGATGACCACTAGTCGTTGCATTGTGTGTAGAGCTTGTTGAAGCCTCTGTAGAAATTAATGTGTAGATCCTACACTACTCATGAAATTTACTAAATCATAAGACTAGAATCTACTTTACTAATCTACGGAAGTAAATTCACGATCGAGAACACAAATTATTAACATGCATCAAGATTTAGCACCCATACAAAGAGATACATCTAGGGGAAAGTAACTGCTCAAAACCCTTTACTATTTGTATTGCATTAATCAAAGAATCTGGATGAATACAATATGTTGTGCTCAACCTGCACCTGTATCTTTTATCCTCTACATGACTGACTGACCTTGGGGAATACTTAGCCAAAATTCCGAGCCTCCAAGGCCATATTTCCTTTTGTTATTCCTCAAGGAATTAACCCCTATTATTTACGAAATTCCTCAATCTGGATTGCGCGATTCCATTAGGTCCTTCTCTAACTGCATGTGTTGTGAAACCAGCTCCAAAAAGAGAAGAAAAGAGATATCAACGCCTTAGAGATAAGCCACTTCGAGGGGGCAACCTCTAATACATTAAATGAGAGAACAATTCTTAGATGATACAAATGACAAAACCTCCTTTCTATATATAGGAGTCCATGGGGCCACAATGTAATCCTAGCCGAACTAACAATAATAATTTAAGGGCACAATAAAAACAATATGGGGGTTACAGGGGTACAACAATAACAACAAGGGGGTTTCACTAACAACAATAAGGGACTTTACTAGTAATATAAGGACCTAACATTCTCCTCTCCTTCAAAAAGGTGTTGTCCTCAACGCTTGAGTAGCTTCGGGTGCTTTTACATAAAATTCTCATCCTCCCATGTAGAATCTTCCGTGGGTAATTTCTTCCATTTGATGAGATACTTTGAAATTGATCGATTTCGTAGTTGTCGAGTTCTTGTTTCCGTGATTGCTTCAGGTTCCAATATGGTTTTTCCTTCTTCATCAAGTTCTGGCAATATTGTTTGAACTGGAAGTTTGTCCCCTATAACCTTTTTAAGCATGAAACATGGAAAACTGGATGCACTGGCGAAGAAGCAGGAAGCTCCAATTTGTATGCCATGGTACCAATCTTTTGAAAAACCTTGTAAGGACCATAGTATTTTGGTGATAATTTATTATACTTATTTGCTTGCTTGAGGGACATTTGTTTGTATGGTTGTTGCCGTAAAAATACCCAGTCTCCCACATCAAAACTTCTCTCACTGCGATGTTGATTTGCCTGTTGTTTCATTCGATTTTGTGCCAAATTTAGGTTATCCTTTAAGAGTTGAAGAACTTCTTGTTGATACTCGATGTGATCCTCCACTGCTTGAACCCTAGCAATTTTCCTTAAAAGAATATGTGATGGATGGTGGATGATATCCATAAAGTGCCATAAATGGGGTCATTTTTGCTGCAGCATGGAAGGAAGTGTTATACCACCATTCAGCCAGAGGTAACCACTTGACCCATTGTGCTTGCTTATCAGATACAAAACAACGAAGATATCATTCCAAACATTTATTCACTATCTCTGCTTGACCATCGGATTGAGGATGATAAGATGAGCTATGAGCTAGTTGAGTACCCAAACAAGAAAATAATTTCGTCCAAAAATTTATTGTAAAAATGGGATCTTTATCACTTACAATAATCTTCGGATTTCTATGTAGCTTTTGAATTGTTTCCATAAATGCAGTAGCAACTATACTTGCTTTAAATGGATGAGATAATGCACAAGAGTGTGCATACTTGGTAAGTCTATCAACTACCACCATGATGACACTCCTTCCTTCGGACTTAGGTAAACCTGTGATAAAATCCATTGAAATCTCCTCCCAACGTTGACTTGGAATGGATAAAGGTTGTAGAAGACTCGGGGTCTTAATTGTCTCCACTTTATTTTGCTGGCAAACAAAACATTCCGCCACAAACTTTTGAATATCAGATTTAAGGCCATCCCAAAAAAATTCTTTCTTCATCTTGTGGTAAGTTTTTAAAAATCCCGAGTGTCTTCCTAAAGGAGAAGTGTGCAATTCCAAAAGAAACTTTTGTTTTAGTTGGGAATTCTTGCAAATATATAAGTGATATTTGTACCATAAGGAATCATTTTTCCAACTAAATGTATTAGATGTACTAGGATCTTGCTGCAACTTTTGAACGAGAGTCCACACTTCTTCGTCCTTCTTCCATTCATCCCTTGCTCCGGTTATCCAATCTAGTTGGATAATTGAAATGGCACAAAGCAATGCTTCCACCTCTTCATCCTTTCTTGAGAGTGCATCTGCAACAACATTTAGCTTCCCTTTTTTGTAGATGATTTCAATCTGCTTAACATCTTTGTGACCCATTTTTGCTGCTCTTCTGAAAATAGTCTTTGTTCCAAAAAGTGTTTAATACTATCATGATCAATTTTATCTTGAAGTGTCTTCCCATTAGGCAAGTTCTCCATTTATTTAGTGCATGCAGTATTTCTAACATTTCCTTCTCATAAATAGGTTTATGTAAATACTTTACTTTGATTGGACGACTTTCAAAAGAAATGGGTCTTCCTCCTTGCATTAAAACAACACCAATTCCATTTCTAGAGGCATCACATTCCACAATAAAGGCTTTTGTGACGTTTGGCGTAGCTAATATTGGTGCTAGGCACATTGCTTCTTCAATATGTTCAAAGGCCTTAGTTGCTTCAAGAGTCCATGAAAATGCATATTTCTTCAATAATGTTGTTAGAGGTGCTTCTA
This sequence comes from Pinus albicaulis, assembly GCA_034641835.2. Taxonomy (NCBI): domain Eukaryota; kingdom Viridiplantae; phylum Streptophyta; class Pinopsida; order Pinales; family Pinaceae; genus Pinus; species Pinus albicaulis. The sequence continues at coordinate 649,358,763 of CM076576.1, read as the reverse complement.
TTCTCTCATAATTCTTAAAAAACTTGCGATAATACCCTATTAACCCGAGAAATCTGCGCAACTTCTTTATGGTTGTGGGGACTTTTCATTCCCTAATGGCTTTAATTTTGTTAGGGTGTACCTTAACACCCTCGTGAGATACAATATGACCCAGATATTCCACCTCTTTTACTCCAATGAAACACTTGGATGTTTTTTCATATAATTATTTTTCCTGGAATAGTTTCAGCACCCTGTCAACATGTTGAACATGATCCTTCTAAGACCTGCTGTAGATTAGTATATCATCAAAAAATACTAGCACAAATTTTCTAAGGAAGGGTTTGAAAAGGGAATTCATCCACCCTTGAAATGTAGAAGATGCATTGGTAAGGCCAAAAGGCATGACCAAAAATTCATAATGAACCTCATGAGTTCGAAATGTTGCTTTCGGAATATCTTCGGTCTTCATTCTAATTTGATGATATCTTGAGCGAGATCAACTTGTTTTAAAAATAATTTGCTCCATGTAATTCGTCAATAATTCATCGCGATCACGGAATGGGAAATTTATCTTTAATAGTGAGCAGGCTCCTATAGTCCAGGACACATCGCCATGATCCATATTTGTTGTGCACCAATACTGTTGGAAATGGAGAAAAACTTTGACTAGGGTTTGAATTATACGCCTCTAACATTTTTGCAATCATACGTTCCAACTTCACTCTTTTGGACTTAGGTCTCGTAAGGCGATGTTTGGAGACACTTCACAAGATCAAATTAAGAGCATGATCATGATCACAAATAGGTGGGAGTCCTTTGGGAGTTTCAAACACCTTGGAATGATTTTCCAAGACTTTTTGGAGATCTAAATAAATAGATGATTTTGATGCTGGAACTTCTAGTGAGCATAATTGTGAAATTATGCCTCATTTTTCTTTCTTTAGAGGCTTTGTGATGACATTAGAGCTTATTACCTTTCTCAGCTTCCCTGTAATACCCCATAATTCAAATTCCTTTCCTTCTGAAAAAAAATTCAAGAAAAGTTCTTGAAAATTAAAAGCCACCATCCCCAAAGATTGTAACCATTGTACTCCTAGTACAACATCAGCACCTCCCATAGGAATGGAAAGCATTGGACTAGTCAATACATATTCCCCCATGGTTAGCTTGATATTATGGCATTTTCCAGAGCAATTTATAATTCCTCCATTTGCAACCATCACTTGACATTCTGGTGCTGGGTATAGGAAACAATTCAATTCCTTGGCTACCTTACAATGAATAAAATTATGGGTACTACTCGAATCAATCAACACTATTACCTTTTTCTTCTTGACATGTCCTTCTATCTTGAGAGTTTGAGGAGTGGTAATTCCTGCCAATGCATTACATGATATGGTCAGACTCATTTCTTCTTCTTCTAGGGTTTCTTCTTGGTGTATATCCTCTACTTTTGAAGTTTCTTCTTCATTTTCTTCTTCCTCTTCACAATCTATGTAAAATAATTTCTTCTATGACCTTTAGTGTATTTGCTATCACAACTGTAGCAAATCCCTTTTGCTCTTTTTTTCTTCCAATTGTTGTGGTGTCAACCTTGCAGGTTGTGGAAGTCTAGGAGTAGTAACACTTCCATCTTTATAGATGCGAGTGGTAGGCTTCTTTGTCGCCATAATTTTACATTCAATTTTTCTTGCCAACCTGAATGCCTTCTCCAATGAATCAGGTTCCCAAACGCGAACTTCATGTTGGATGATATCCTTTAAAGTCCCTATGAAGACATCAATCATGTGTTCCTCTGGAATATTAATTACCCTTATATTCAATTTTTAGAAGTCCTTAATGTGCTCCGCCATTAAACCCTTTTGTTTGAGATTTATCAATTGGCTAAAGAAGGTGTTGCTCTTTGTATCCTCATAATGTGCTATCATTTCCTCCGTAAAAATTGACCAAGTGACAATTTTTTTACGGGAGCAAAGCCATCGATACCATAGAAATGTATTTTGTTCTAAATGTAAAGTTGCAATGCATACCTTTTGTGTGTTTTGCACATTATTGAGATCAAAATATTGTTCCATCTATAGTATCCATGTTACGGGATCCTTGCCATCAAACTTCCTCATATCCATATTTGGAATATGGTGCTTCTTCAATCCAACATTAGAGTTTATGAAATCACGATTAACATGTATTTTATTCTCATCATGAATTTCCTCTACTATCTTTTCGCCATTAGGAAACATTTATTGTATCAACTTTGCCAAATCATTCTTCATGTTTTCGATGTTGTATTTCATTTTTTCATCGATCTTAGCTTCTGTGTCATCTATCTTAGCTTCCATGCCATCCATCTTAGCTTCCATGCCCACTTCCATGCCATCAATATTAGCTTCCAAACCATTCATCTTAGCTTCTACACCTTTCTTCAAACCATCCATCTTATTTTCCACGCCTTTCTTCAAAACTTTCATTTCATTTTTTGTTGCTCTTTACGATAGCGAAATTTGGTGCACTTGCTCTTGCAATTTTGATATCTCACATTGTGTTTCTTCGTCTTCATGAGTCATAGTAGAGCCTGATGAAGGCTTAATTGGTGTTGAATTATTTTTAGGGGGGCATTTTATAACCCAATACTGATATCAATTTTTCAATATGCCCTTGGAATAAATTCAAACTCATTTTTTTCAAATGAGACTTATGTAATTCGAAAAAAATACACACATTTTTCTTTCTTTTGAGGAGCTCGATATTGAAACTGAATTATCCCTATGATTTAGAACTTCAATATCTGAAATTTGGCCCTGCGGTATCCCTCTGAATTCTCTTTCAAATGCCATAGGTATGACCTGATTTTGATTCTTCAAGGCAAAGTTATGTCCAATCTCCCACAATGATCTAATTATGGACTGGTTCAGTAGAGCGAACTTGTAAGACTTTGATTCGGATTTATGCAAGAACGCAACATAATAAACATATAACCATAAATACAAAGATGCAGCGGAAATAACACTTCATTTCATTAATATCAAAGAACTGAAATTTGCTTACAGACATAATGGAAATAAAACTAGCTAGTGCGTTGGTAGCTATCTCTGAGAAGAGATGTGGCGGCTACAGGCCTCTGAACTGAGTTACAATGAGGCTCGAGGGCCTATTTATTATTTAGAAACAATGGGAAATCCTAAACAGCCAAAACCCAAACCTTAGGAGATGAAGCGCCAAAACTATGGGCCCCGTTTGGGTAAATTGGTGTTTCGACTTCCCGGGGACGTAACTTTGGCATACGATCTCCGTTTGATGCATACCATACCTCGTTAGAAAGATCTATCCGAGGACTAAAAAATTTGAGTGAGCAAAATTGATTTGGTCATGCCCCGATGTTGCTCCCCGTTTTCCCAAAAAACGTCGTTTAGGGCTTCAAAACGGCTCCGAAAGTTCAGAACCTGAAAACTACTAAAAATAGTAAGTTGTGCCGAAACTGAAAAACTGAAAGAGACAATGGTGGGGCCCCAAGTGGAATAGGCGGGTGACCACCAATATCCACCTGGATCATTCCTCCCCCCTTAGGAAGCAATGGTCCCCATTGCATTAAGTTCCTCCATGAGGTGAGGAAATTTCTGCTGAACTTGGTCCCTGGTGAACCACTTTCCTTGGCGCAGGAGTTGGCCAGCTTTGACAACCCGATACAGTTGGATCTTCTGTTGGTGAGTGTTCTTGATTTGCATGTCCATGATACAATCTACGGTGGCTTGTTCCATGTAGTCTAGGTTTAATTTTGTTGGTGTGAGTTGTTCTGTAATGTCAGAGGTGTCCAGTAGAGGTGGGAAGTAAGGATGAAGGCAGTACACATTGAATACTGGGTGCAGACCAAGGAATGGTGGAATACTGAGCTCGAAGGCATTGTTCCCTACAGCCTTGGTGATGGTGTATGACCCGTATCGGAGCGGGTGAAGCTTGCGGTGGGGTCCAGTGAGGCGCTCCTTCTACAAATGTAGCCATACTTTGTCACCCACCTGAAAGTTGTGTGGCACTCGGTGTTGATCATGGCGTTGCTTGTACTTAGCATTGGCTTCGTCCAATATGTCACGAACCTTTTGGCTGATGTGTTGAATGCGCTCGATGAAGCTATTTTCTTTGTCAACTTCATATTGGACATTAGCCGAATCGGTGTGAGTAGCTGCAAATGGCATGGCTACGTCAATGGGACATAGTGGCTGGAAACCCGAGCCCACCTGAAAGGGGATATGGCCGATTGAACTGTGGAGAGCCTGGTTATAACTATGTTGTACATAGGGGAGGCTCTCGTCCCATGTGTGTGGATGCTTTGAATTGTACATGCGCATAATGTGTACAATCATTCTGTTGACGACCTCTGTTTGGCCATCTGTTTGGGGATGGAAAGTTGTGGACTTGGTGAGCTTGGTGTCCAGCATTGACCAGAGGTTGGACAAAAATGTGCTGAGGAACTTGCTATCGCGATCTGATATGATAGACTGTGGGATCCCAAAGTGTACCCACACTCATTCAAAGAAGAGTTTAGGAGTGGCTTATGCTGTGATATTCTTCTTGCAGGCCGCCATAATGGCCATCTTCGAGAATTTGTCGACGACCACGAAAACACAGTCATTTCCATGCTTAGTAGAAGGCAGGCCCGACATGTAATCCATGGAGATGGATTCCCAAGGTCGACTACGGGTAGGTAGCAGAGTACAAGGCCTTGCTTCTTGATGGTCGGTTTGGCAATGGCACAAGCAGTGCAAGATCTGATGTGCTTCCCGACATCCTTTCGAAGGTTCGGCCAATAGAAATACTTCTGCAGTACTGCTACTGTTTTCTCGACCCCGAAATGCCCAGTGACTCGACTGTAGTGTGCTTCCCATATCAACTTGGCACACTCACTTGAAGGAACACAAAGGTGTCCCAGGTGACATAATAGTGCATCTTGGAGGTGAAAATTTGGAACTTGCGTAGCCCCCAAGAGTGCCTTGTAAGTGTGGCCGAATTTTGGGTTGCTCTCGTAGAGAAGTGGCCAATCAGAAGTCTTGTGCCCACAAGAGTTGAGAACGGTGGTGAGTGCCACGATCAGTGGTTGGCTGAGGCAGTCTGCAACATTATTGGTGCTACCCTTCTTGTACTTGATGTTCAAATGAAACTGTTGCAGATATGTGGACCACTTCTGATGGCTATCATTCTGCAACTTCCCTTGTGTCTATATGAACTGCAGGGGCTGGTGGTCTGTGTGGATTATTGTTTCCTTCCCCAAAATGTAATGCTTCCATTGTCAACAAGATTGCACAATGGAATACATTTCTTTGTCATGAGTGGGATACTTGCGAACTGTGTCAGACAATGTCTCACTGTGATATGCCACTGGATGTCCCTGTTGAGTAAGAACTGCCCCAATAGCATAGTCAGAGGCATCTGTCTCGATTTCAAATGGTTGTTACAGGTTTGGTAATGTGAGCACTGGGGCAGAACAGAGGCGATTTTTCAATTATGTGAATGCCTTCTGTTGAGGTTCCGACCAAAATAATTTTTCTCTCGCTCCTCCCTTGGTGACTTGACTCAAGGGCCAAGTGATATGAGAGAGTCCCAACACGAACCTACAGTAGAAATTAGCAAGAACCAGAAAGCTGCGAAGCTCTGTTATAGTGGTTGGGGCTGGGCAATCCCGAATGACTTAGATCTTGATTGGATCCACATGCACCCCCCTTTCATCAATAATGTATCCCAGATATTGAACCCGGGTCATGTCAAAAGTGCACTTCTCCTAATTGGCACACAACTTGTGTTGCCGCAGTGTTTGGAGGACTTTTCAAATGTGGTGAAGGTGCTCTTCCCAAGTCTGGCTAAAGATCAAAATGTCATCCAAGTACACCACTACAAATGAGTTGGTAAATGGTCGCAAGATGTCATCCATCAACCTCATGAAGGTTGTGGGAGCATTCGTCAACCTGAAAGGCATGACCAGCCATTCGAAAAGGCCTTCCTCGACTTTGAAGGCAGTCTTCCACACATTGGAGGGTTCAATCGGTACCTGGTGATACCCATACTTCAAGTCGATCTTGCTGAAATATTTTGCACCTTTGAGTTGGTCCAGAAGGTCATCAATCCGTGGGATTGGGTACCTATTCCGGACAGTGATCTTGTTCAGCGCCCGATAATCAATGCAGAGTCTCCACGTCCCATCCTTCTTTTGTACCAACACGATCAGGCTCCCACAGGGCGATGAACTTGGTCGGATGTGACCTTTCTGCATCAGCTCTTGAATCTGCCTCTTGATTTCATCGTTCTCCAGAACAGAGCGCCGATAGATCAGTCCATTGGGTAGCAGCACATCTGGGATCATATCAATCGAGTGCTTGACCTAATAGTGCAGAGGAACCCCTGTGGGTGAGGAGAAGATGTCCCCATACTCCTCCACAACCTTATCTATTTGTTGTTGTTGTGTAGAGGAGCCCTGTCTGGAGGTCGTGGCCACAGTCTTCTTCTTGCCCTAGGGGCAGATCATCAAGAAAATGAATTTCCTGGTTTGGGAAATGAGCTTACTGCATTGTTTTGCAGTAACCAAAGAGATAGCGGCAGGAGGTGGTACCTCTGGAATCCTGTACAACTTATTTCCCAAAGTAACAACAACAGCGCGAGGCCGAGACTCATACACAGCATGACGCTTCCACAAGTATGGTTGTCCTAATAATACATTAGAAACATCAATAGGAACAACGTCACATAATAACTCATCTGTGAAGGGCTTGATGCTATAGGGAAGGCGACACTGCTGGCTGACGTGCAGATCTCGTCCTTGGTGAAGCCACCCGATGGTGTATGGATGTGGGTAAGCTGTGGTCGGCAAGCCCAACCGCTTCACGGCGTCTGCTGAAATGAGGTTCTTTTGGATCCCATTGTCGACAATGAACTGTACCGGGGAGCCCTTTACCCACATCTGGGAGTGGAAGAGACGTTCCTCCTCCTCTGGATCTTCCGGTTCCTCCTTTTGGATCTTTGCAGTGGCAACAGTGGCGTTGGGCTCCGCATCAATAATCTGTTTCCCTTTTTCATTCGCCTTTTCAAGTTCTGATTCAGAGTCAGAGCATGCATCTGACTCAGAAGCCCTCATCTCGGCCACTAGCGACTGCTTGGCCCGACACTCACTTGTGTTGTGAGTGGAGCTCTTATGGAACTCACACCACTTTCCCGTGTCCTTCTTTGGCTTTGCGGTGTTGTTCTTTGCTTGTGGCTTCAACAGGTTGTCTTGAGTCGCCATGCCTTGGCTCTGTCCTTTGTTCTGCGGTTTGGGAGCACCTTTCCCTTGCTTTTGATTCGCAGATCCAAAGTCTCGCTTCTTCTGTTTGAATTTCTGCTCAATCTTGGCAGCATACCGATATGCCGTACCAAGCGAGGAGATGTCGAGGAACTCCATTTCCTCCTGAATGTATCTGTGCAGACAACTGCGATACTTTAGCACCAAATGTTTCTATGAATCTTTGATACCCAACTTTGTGCGCAGGGTATGGAACAGATTCGTCAGCTCATGCACATCTTGATCCCTTTGTTGTCGCAGCGTGGTCCATTGTATGTACTTGTCCTCATAGCTCCCCACGGGATAGTACTGTTCCTTGACGGCGTCTCGGAAAGAATTCCAAGTTGGTAGGGCCGAGAACAGAGAGGGTTCTGTCTGGTCCTTGTTCTCACAGTAGGTTTCCCACCAGTCCTTAACATGGGGGGTAGCTTTGAGGAGTGCAAAAATAATCTTCTCCCGGTCTGAAAAGTCATGAACCGAGAAATATCCTTCTAACAGATTCAACCATCTATCTACGGCATCCGCATCTATTTGACCCTCAAATATGGGAATGTCAAAATTTACTTGTACCTTAAAAGGAGTCGCGCCTCCAGAGTGGCTGCTGGATGCAGATGCGCCGCCGGTGGGTAGCCGTTGAAGGATCTGAGCAAAGTTATCCATCATTGCGTTCCTTTGTTTTTCGAGGGCCTCCTCGAGCAATATTTTGATAGGATCTCCCGCTCCCTCATCTTTCTTTTCGTCCCCCATGGGTGTCCGTCGAGGTTTGCGAGGCTGATCTTGCAAAGGTTCCACCAGATCGAGCCCTAGCTCCTTATACCCCGACCTCGTTGGGGACATGCAAAGAAGGATCGAGAAAAGGCAGACCGCTCTGATACCACTGATCCGGATTTATGCAGGAACGCAACAGAATAAACATATAACCATAAATACAAAGATGCAACGGAAATAACACTTCATTTCATTAATATCAAAGAACTTAAATTTGCTTACAGACAGAATGGAAATAAAACTAACCAGAGTGTTGGTAGTTGTCTCTGAGAAGATATGTGGCAGCTACAGGCCTCTGAATTGAGTTACAATGAGGCTCGAGGGCCTATTTGTTATTTAGAAACAATGGGAAATCCTAAATAGCCAAAACCCTAACCCTAGGAGATGAAGCGCCAAAACTATGGGCCCCGTTTGGGTAAATTGGTGTTTCAACTTCCCTGGGGATGTAACTTTGGCATACGATCTCCGTTTGACACATACCATACCTCATTAGAAAGATATATCCGAGGACGTGGCTCCCCGTTTTCCCAAAAAAAAGTCGTTTAGGGCCTCAAAACGGCTTCGGAAGTTTAGGACATCGAAAAACTGCTAAAAATAGTAAGTTGTGCCGAAACTGAAAAAATGAAAGAGACAATGGTGGGGCCCCGAGTGCAATAGGAGGGTGACCACCAATATCCACCTGGATCAGACTTGCCACGTGTCACTATTTTCTCCTTTGGCTCTTAAATTAATAGACAGGAAACTATATTCTGTGTACTTCCAGCCAATTTTTACAGAATTCCAATCCGATGCTCAGAGAGAGAGTTATGAAGATTTTCCCATTTGGGAGCCTGAAAAATACCTAACTTCAATAGATCATATCTCCGAAAATATTGTGAACCAAGCTTTGAAATTTTGCGACGATGTTCCTCGGGAATTCGGCTTCGCGCTCTAAAAATTTCAGCTTCTGAACCTTCGTAGAAAAAAAGTTATAGCGAAAATTCCACGATGACCTGTTTGGTGCATCGAAAACCTAGAATCCAAAGCTCTTAAACCAAATGTTGTGAAACCAACTCCAAAAAGAGAAGAAAAGAGATATCAACACCTTAGAAATAAGCCACTTCGAGGGGGCAACCTCCAATACATTACATGAATGAACAATTCTTAGATGATACAAATGGAAAAACCTCATTTCTATATATATGAGTCCATGGGGCCACAATGTAATCCTAGCCGACCTAACAAAAATAATTTAAGGGCACAATAATAACAATATTGGGGTTACAGGGGTACAACAATAACAATAAGGGGGGGTACACTAACAACAATAAGGGACTATACTAGTAATATAAGGACCTAACAGCATGCATGACATGTACAACTTGGAATAGTTTACCACTTATAGTACACTACCCTTGAACTCCAATCACAACTAGGTAAATCGAATTATGTGCATGCATGAGTTAATTTAGGTTGATTGATAAGTTAACTGGTTAAACATTGAAGTTACACCCTATTGCTAGACCTCCCACTAGTTCCTCCAACAGATGGAACTAATTTAACTGGCCATAACCCAATTTAACTGAATTAAATTGTTACAACTGAAATTAACTCAACCTAGACTCCTAAAATTTAGGAATCAATGTACACAACTCAAGTTCATGCCCCCAACTTGAATTAACTTAACTAATTGGATGATAACAACTATTCAACTTAGTTATCTCATTCAAGTTGTATGTTGATGTGGAATTTCTATTTTCTCCTAATTTAATTTAAGGGAAAATTGAATCAAGATTTTCTTGTTGCATTTTCAACACTCCCTCTCAGCTAGAAATTGATTCACATCTATCCCGATCCAACACCTTTGGAATGTACTACATGCAACACTTCTCTCTATTTTTGTTGCTACTACAACATGTGCAACTAAGAAGCATACATACAAATAAATAAAAATAAACATTGAATCAATCTGCAACTTGTAGAAATTATACAACAAGCATGTATATCATGGATTCGATCTGATCTAAAAATGTACTAAAGTTAAATATCAAATCACTTCTACAAATCAATTGCAGAGTTAAAAACACAATCTACAATCACATGAAGCAAAGAAGAATCAATCAAGCCACAACACAGATAATTTCCCGGGGAAAGCTTGTTGCTCAAAACCCCACTATCTTCTATTGTATATTCAACATGGAATCATGAAACAATTACATACAACTCTTCTCACAAGAGCCCTCTTGTACTCAGCTAATTGTCTCACATTGTCTCAGATAAAATTGACCAATACTTAGCCAATTTACTGCCTCCAGACAGCCTGCCATGCTTGCACAATACCTGATGAATGCAATTCCTATTATTTATGAATTTTGGCCTTCCTTGACTGTGCAAGTATCATGGGCACTCCAAGGGTGTTTGGTTGCATGGGTGCAACCCAATAATCCTACAGCTGATAGTTAACTTCCCTTTCACCTAGATCTCAACTGGGTCTCCACTAGATATGACATGCATGCAGCTAATAATAGTAAATCCTCAATTGCATGTGAGATCACTGATTGTGAATTAATTAATATTTAATTCACTTGATCTCTCACTAGTGTATCTAACAGTTACAACTAGCACAACTGAGTTAAACTGATTACAACCTGCATTGACTAATGCACCACTGCACTTCGAGCTTTGTTACAACTAGAATTACCCTACATGCCTCACCAACTACTTCTAACTCGAAATTCATGAGCTAACTGAGTTTATCGCACTCAGTTAACTATTACAAGTTATTTTGAGATTAGATTACATTTTATTGTCCATCTTAATTAAGGGATAAGTACAATAGACATGCACCAAATTTAACCCACACCAGTGTAGGTGTTGTTAAGACTTGTAGTCCCACACTAGTGTAGGTGCTATTTGGACCTCCTGGTCCCACATTAGCATGGGTGCTGAAATTTTCTTGTTGAACTTCAACACTCCCTCTCAACAAGAAATGGATTATCCTTCACTCCGATCCTGCCACTATGGTATTCGAATTTTCTCCTGGTGAGCGCCTTCGTCAGAATATCTGCAACCTGATCTTCTGTGGGAATGTATTGAAGTAACATTATCTACCTCTGCACACAATCTTTGAGATGATGGTACCAGATATCTATGTGCTTGGACCTATCATGAAACACATGATTAATCGAGAGTTTAATGCAACTCTGATTATCATAATGTATCACTGTCAGATCCATCTGAGAACCAAACAAACCAACCAAGAACTTTCTCATCCAGATAGCCTCACATGCAGCTTGACTTGTTGCCATGTACTCTACTTCCGTTGAACTGAGTGCCACAGATCGCTGCTTCCTGTTGTACCAAGAAACTGTTATCGATCCTATGCTGAAGATCCCTCCTAATGTGCTTTTTATGTCTGATGGACTGTCTACCCAATTTGCATCTGTGAAGCCTTGAAGCTTCACTCCCTCTGTCCATCTGTACCATAGATCATACTCTGATGTGCCCCTCAGGTATCTCAATACATGCTTCCCCGCCTTCCAAAAGAGCTTGGTAGACTTAACCATAGCTTGACTCAATTGGTTAACTGCATAGCAAATGTCTTGTATGGTGTTCACTAGATACATTAGTGAACCAACTAACTGCCTATAGACAGTAGCATCCACTACCTCTCTAGAAATAGCATCCTCTTTCCTCCAATTTCTTGGAAGAGGAGTGTCCATGGGTTTGCAGCTCTCCATGTGAAACTTACCCAGCATCTCTTTGGCATACTTGCCTTTAGAAACAAAAAGTTCACCATGTAGAAATGAATTAACTCAGAAACAGATTGCAGAAAGCACAAATACAAAATCAGACAAAACATTGGCGGAAAAAAGGCTTCAGCCTCGTGGCATTCTCATCAATTCTCTCTTATTAAAAGAATTTAGTTTACAATTTAAATAGATGAGAGAAAATGTCTAAGATAGTCCGTGCTATCTTAGACTCTTTTGGTTGAGATAATTTCTCACCAAAACCCCACCAATATAGGAGTTACTAAACAAACTCCAATATTTGAGGAACAACCCAAGAGTTAGGCACATATTCCTAACTTGGAATATTTAATTAATTAATTTATTATTTTGGATTTATTATTGTTATTTGAGAGAGGCTAACATTCCCCCCTTCAATGACAAATCCAAAATAAGAATGAGGAACCATCTTCCAAGTTCTCATGTTGATCCTCAAAAACATTGCCTGAAAAACCGCCAAAGTTGGATGCTGAAAAATTGCAATCTGAATAGACCATGAGTTAGCTGCATGTCTGATTCATCTCTGAATTTCACTTGCAAAAGGATCCATCTATCCTTTGCATGAAATCAACATCCTTTGTCCACTGACAAAATTTGTTCAAAGCCCACTGGCTGATGATGTCAAAAACAACTCATTGTTGCTTTTGCTGTGCTGAAAAAATTGTTCACTGCTTCTTTGTTGTCGACTGCCCACTGGAAAATTTGTTGATGCCCACTGGCTGTTGAAGATGCCCACTGGTTGCTTTTGCTGGTTTTTTCGAGACTTTCAGTCTGACAACCACTGTCAATTTCATTGACATTTTCCCCCCTTTGTCAACTGAAAGGAGAGACACTTCTCTTGGAAAGTATTCCTGAACTCCCCCCCTTTAGGTGTAGGAGTTTTACACTGGTGTACTCCCCGATTCAACTGCATGAGAGTACCGTCATCTTTTCATCGTTGGCTGCACTATGTGTGATTGTATGCGATTGTAGAACCGAGACAATCTTTTAACTGTGGATAACCATTTCCAAGGGTCGATCCATTCATAATGTATCTTCAATCTGGCTGTTTGTTGTTGGTTGTGACATTTTTCTGAGGAATGATTGGGCTTGCCACAATGGCGACAAGGATGGAGATCAAAACATTGATCTTCCATATGACTGGTTCTTTGACAATGAGAACATTTCGGTTGGACTTCAACTTCAAGTTGCGTGCAATTCTGTTTGTCGGAAACTTTGGGTTGCGTGCACTGTTGGTTGTCTGCAACTTTCTCAGAACTTGCTGAGGTGAGTGGTGCAAGAAATCCTGCACTGACGAGCTTAATTGGCTTGGAATAATCTGAGATATGCAGGTTGGTGTCATCAGTGACATATCCTAAGCCTCGTCGATTCTTGTTATTTTGAATTTCTTCCCATGGCTTGATGATGGGCTTGGAAGAAATTGGAACTGGAACAACTTCGACACTTGAAGCTGTTTGAATGAATGACGTTCAAAAACTTGAAAGTATCACGCTTTTCTTGCAATTCAATCCTTTGAAGTTGCGACTCTAGTTGAAGAAACTCAATAGTTTCATGTGTTTGTTGTAGATGCTGTGAAAGATCAGCAAGAGTGTCATTGCTGACTTGCACCATGTCTTCATCACTGGAGATGATCAAACTATGAATAATGTTTAACAACTGAATATGTTGCGCCATCTAAACTTGCTCACTTGAAATCAGGCGCTCTTGTCGGAGATGTCGTGCTTTGAACTGTTTCACTTGATTTTGGTACTTGAATGACAGGCTCGCTTACTATGTGACTTGAATGGCACGCTCACTTGATTGGTTGCTGATTGCGCGTGCTTGGAACACTTGCTAGAATTGTAGAATTTTCTTACTTAAACTCTGGAACTCATGCTCGCTTGATGACGATCGCATTTGTTTAAGCGCTCACTTGACTTACTTGATGACTTCACACTCACTTGAATGAATATCCACGCTCGCTTGATGTCGATCTCAACTTGCTTGATTGTTTTAACTTGTTTGGTTGCTTTGATGAACTTCACTTTGGCTCGCTTGAAAGTTTGAACTTTGTATTATCTTGATGCAAATTTCTTGAATGAATACTCACGCTCGTTTGTAGGAGATGTAAACTTGTTGCTTGTTTGATTCAGAAATTCGTGCACTCACTTGATTTTGCGTAAAGGAAGGGTGTCGAACACTGTCGACAATGCACCCAAGAAAGCTTACAATGATTTTAATGATTCACTTTTTCTCTTAAAAATTCATTAACAATGAATTTTTAATGATGCACTTAAAACAATGAATTTGATTACAAGTTTTGAAATGGATTTGCAAGAACATTGATGTAGACTTTGCTTTGAAATGCATTAACTTGACTAAGTGAATTTGATTGTTGATGTAGAATGCTGATGTAGACAATCTTTGATTATATGTTGTAGTGGCGCAAATTCATGTGTTGATCTTCTAGCTATTTCGTTACATGTGTTGTGCTTGCTGATATTGAACTTTATGTATGCGATATTAAATGAAATCATTGATGTGTCACAACTAGACACAAATAAAAAAGCAACAACATGAAGCCATAAAAACATGCGCCATCACAAACACACATGGTGTACCTAAGATCCCCTTATTCAATTTCGAGCGGATCTAGGATACAATCACCAAAAAATGATATCTTTATTAAGTAGTGAGTACATAAGAAATCTCCACCTTCGAGTAATGAAAATGGCAAGCTTACAACCTTTAGAAGCAATTTGTCTTCAAAATCTGGATGTGCACTGACTGAATCTCTCTCAAAGTAAAACAATACTTTGAATTACAAGAAGAAATTGCTCTAAAAAATTTGACATATCACTCCAAATACAAAACACTTATCCCTCCAAATTTACAATAAATCACCTTATCTCTCCAAATACAAATGGAATTTTATTTTAAAAAACTCTCACTCCTCCCTTTTTTTTTTTTAATCACCTTATATAAAAAAAATGAATAATTTTTTCTATACTCCACTCACTTATCACACCATCCCCCTGCCATATTTCCAAACCAAGGAAATAATGAAGGAGTCCCATGTCCTTCCTTTCGAACTCCCTTGCAAGATCCTCCTTGCACGAGTGTGTCAGTTTCTCATCACTAGTTAAAATTATATCATCAACATAAAGAACAATAATCAATAGCTTACCCTCAACCACAGTCTGGTACATGGTTGCATCAGCTTCACTCTTGGTGAAGCCCAGTCCAGTGAAATAGCTCTCTATCAGAGTGTACCAAGCACAAGGTGCCTTCTTCAGCCCATACAATGCTCTCTTGAGTCGACACACATGCGACTCATTGTTGAAGATCTTGAAACCTTCATGCTGCTCTATTTACACTTCTTCCTCAATCACTTCATTGAGAAACACAGTTTTCACATCCATATGATGAATGTGCCAACCCATCTACACTGAGAGTGCAAGGATGGATCTAATGGAAGAGTACCTTGCAATAGGTGCAAAAGTCTCATCGTAATTGATCCCCTCAATTTGTGAGAATCTCTAGGCCACAAATCTGGCCTTGTATTTCTCCACACTCCCATCAACAGCTTGCTTTACTTTGTAGATCCAACCACTGATTTGTCGACCTGTCTGGGGACAATCTCCCATGCATTGTTCTTGACAATGGAGTCATGTTCCTCCACCATTGCATCAACCCGAGTTGGTTGTTGCACTGCCTCCTGAAAGGAAGATGGTTCAGTCACAATACATTTGCTCATAAGAGTAATGTATCCAGTAAACCTGTCTGGAGACTGTCTCTGTCTGCGCTGTGAAGTATGGGCTCCTACATTCTTTGCAGCATCAAGTCTCAATCTATCAACTTCCATGGTGCGCCTTCTGCCATTTCTGATTGATGGCTCTGCATGAGTGTTTTATGGCACTCCGTGATCCTCCTCATGTTGTTGCTCTACATCTTAAGCCTCATCCTTGGGAACCAAGAGTTCCTCCTCTGCATGTAAGTCCATCTCCCTCTTAAGGGACAACTGCATGGCTTTCTCCTCATCAAATTTTATACCTCGTCACACAACAGTCATTCTGATGTTTGGAAAATACACCTGATAGTTGTGGGGAGTTTCAGTGTACCCCACAAAAATCTCGATCTCAACTATCAGTTCCATCTTCTTCCTGACGTCTTTGGTCACGTGCACATAAACAGATGAGCCAAAAATCTTAAAGTGTGAAACATCAGGTTTCTTACCAGTGAAAGCCTCCTCTAGTGCACTCATGCCAATTATCCTATGAGGACAACGGTTTTGCACAAATACCGCAGTGTTGCATGCTTCCACCCATAGATGCATCGGTAGACCTTGATCATGCAAAATCGCTCTTGCTGCACCCACAATCGTTCTGTTCTTTCGTTCAGTGATCCCATTATGTTGTGGGTTATGAGGTGCTATCAGTTATCTTCCAATTCCTTCTTTGCTGCATAAGTTCTTGAATTCGTTATAGATGTACTCTCCACCATTATCGCTCCTAAGATCCTTCACTTGCTTCCCAGTGTCTTTCTCCACCAGTGCTTTAAACTCAATAAAATTTGATAATGTATGATCTTTCTTCTACATAAAGAATATCCAGCACGTACGAGAAAATTCATCAACAAATATCACATAGTACTTATGTTTTGCTGTCGAAGCAACAGAGAATGGTCCACACACGTCTATGTGAACTCTCTCAAGGATCCTCGAAGCTCGGTTCTCCTTCTCATGAAAGGTGACCTTTACATATTTTCCCATAGTACATCCCTTGCATGTGTTTGACTGCGCAAGTGTACCCTTGGGAAGACCAATAGAAATTTGTTGCATGACTTTCAAGGCTCCATGGTGAAGATGGCCCAACCTCCTGTGCCATAGTTCACCCTCATCCCGGCTCACCACTTTGTCTGCCTTGCCCATCAATGTTGCACAGGCATCTACATCCAGCTTGTAGAGATTCTTAACTCAAATCCCTATCTTCTTGGCTTGTCTTATTGTTTTGTGTCGCAGGAAAGATTTTCCTTCGCTAAAAACAACATCATAGCCTCTATCCTCCAACATTGCAACTGAGACTAAGTTTTTCTTCAAACCAGGCACATGCATTACTTCTCTTAATTGAAAGGGTTTACCTGACTGTCTCTGGAAGGTAATGGTACCAATCCTGGTAGCACTGTACCGCCTGTCATCACCCATTTCAATATGCATATGGAGATCCTTCTCCTCCAAGCTACTGAAAGGTTCCTTGTCTCCCGTCACGTGAAAGGAAGCACCACTATCAAAATACCACACATATCCCAATGCACTTGACACCATGCATGCGATCAATGAAAAGTCAAGCTCAAATTGCGAGGCCAAAGCCTCACCAGTTGCAGATTCTCCAGCCTTCTTGTTCTTCTTCTTTTATGGACAGTTAGTAGCATAATGCCCATGCTCGTGACAGTGAAAACACTTCACCCTCGACATGTCCGCTTCTTGCCATATTTAGACTCAGATTTGGAATGGAATTGCTTCCCCTTCCCCTTCTTCGCCTTGGCATCCAAAGCACAATTTTCTTCATCTTCATTCTTAGATGAAGACCCATCTTTGGTGTTTCGTTTGAACTCCTCCTGCACCAAATCCGACCACAGTCGTTCCCAATCTGGCAGCTTTTCCCTTCCATTGACAGAGTTTTGATAACTATGCCAACACTTGGGAAGTCCTAGGAGAGCCAAGCTCACCAAATCATCATCAGTGACAGTTATGCCAATGCTCCCCAGTTCATCTCGATATTGGATAAACTTTTTTAAATATTTTGGCATGGAGTCGCCTTTCTCCATCTTGATCTTCCTAAGTTTATCTTTGAGTGCCATTTTTTTATGGTCACTGCTGCTCTGAAATAAATCTGTCAAAGCCTTCCACATTGCATATGGTGTGGCTTTCCCATGGAGGCTTGAGATAACGTGGTCTCATACTCCTTCCAATAGGATCCTCCTCGCCTTTTCCACTTTGTTTTTCCATGCATCAAGATTTGCAGCATCTATCACAACGGGTTTTGGAACATCATTGTCAATGAATTCCTTCAAGCCATTATCTTCGAGTATGGCCTCCATCATGTCCTTCCAATCAATATAGTTTGAGTTTCCCTCGAGTGCATACTCTAACCTCAAGCCATTGAAAGCCATTTCGATCCTGAGCTGTAGCACTAAGAAAGCCTTTCTGCAAATTCAAATTATATCCTGTCACAAACTCAGCTGCTCCTTCACTATTGTGATTTCCCATGCTCTGATACCATGTATAGATTATACAACAAGCATGTAAATCATGGATTCAATCTGATCTAACAATGTACTAAAGTTAAATACTGAATCGCTTCTACAAATCAATTGCAGAATTAAAAACACAACCTCCAATCACATGAAGCAAAGAAGAATTAATCAAGCCACAACATAGATAATTTCTCGGGGAAAGATTGCTGCTCAAAACCCCACTATCTTCTATTGTATATTCAGCATAGAATCATGAAACAATTACATACAAATCTTCTCTCAAGAGCCCTCTCACACTCAACTAATTGTTTCACACTGTCTTTGATAAAACTGACCAATACTTAGCCAATTTACTACCTCCAGACAACCTGCCTTTCTTGCGCAATCCCTATTATTTAGGAATTTTGGCCTTCCTTGACTGCACAAGTAACATGGGCACTCCAATGGGTGTTTGGTTGCATGGGTGCAACCCAATAATCCTACAACTAATAGTCAAATTCCATTTCACCTAGATCTCAATTGGGTCTCCACTGGATCTGACATGCATGCAACTAATAATAGTAAATTCTCAGTTGCATGTGAGATTGCTGATTGTGAATTAATTAATATTTAATTCACTTGATCTCTCATTAGTGTATCTAACAGTTACAACCAACACAACTGAGTTTAACTCACTTAATTGAGTTATACTAATTACAACCTACATTAACTAATGCACCACTGCACTTTGATCTCTGTTACAACTAGAATTACTCTACATGCCTCACCAACTACCTCTGACTCGAAATTCATGAGCTAACTGAGTTTATCACACTCAGTTAACTATTACAAGTTATTTTGAGATTAGATTACATTTTATTGTCCATCTCAATTAAGGGATAACTAAGACAAACATGCACAAAATTTAGCTCACACCAGTGTAGGTGCTGCTAAGACCTGTGGTCCCACACTAGTGTAGGTGCTGCTTAGACCTCCTGGTCCCACACTAGCGTGGGTGCTAAAATTTTCTTGTTGAACTTAAACACAACTGTCTATTGGGAAAATTGTGTTGTTGTTGACTCTGCTATTGAGCCTCCTTCTCTGTTATCAACACTTCTCTGCACTCCTCAGTATCTAACTGACATTGATCCTCCTACTACTGAATACTATGGGCCCCCATAGCAAGGTAATGATCCACGAGACAAAAACACCTCAATGGAACCTGCCCAAATTTATGCACTCCTGGGACTATTGCTTCACATCACTCCACCTCACACCTGGAGGTATGGTTGCATGTGCTCCCTTTGCCTACTTAACTTGAAATATCCCCCTACTGTAGGTCTCTACTTGAGTGGATGTTTCCACTTTGTCTCCTATTTGCTTCTCCATTTGTGGTTGCTCCACAACTTGCTGAGGATTCTTTTGAGGATCCATTTTGAGAGGTAAATCATGCTCCCTCTCAACCACCAAGTCTATAAACTTTGCCTTAATCCTCAAAGCTTTGCATTCATATTTGACCTCAAGTGCATACAAGTTCTTGACTCGCACATCGATCCGCTTCACTTGTCCCGTGGCGATATGAACCTTCCCTTTGCTAAATATCACATCATAGCCATGATCTTCAAATACCGCAACAAAAACATATTCTTCTTTAGGCTCGGTACAAACATCACATCCTTGAGCCTGAGAGGGGAGCCATACTCCCTCTGAAAAGTAATTGTATCGATATCGGTCGCGTTATACCTCCCATCATCTCCAAACTCAATGTTCTACTTTAGGTCTTTCTCCTCCAAGTCATTGAAGAAATCTCTATTCACGGTCATGTGGAATGAGGAACCATTGTTGAGATGCCGCATGCTTCCCATTACTCTGCTTTCTAGGCATGCAATGAGAGTCAAAACAAGCTCGAATTGTGAAGCTAGAGATTCACTTGTTGCTGCTATTGCAGGCTCCTTATTGCTTGCCTTCTTTTGTGGACATTTTGTGGCATAATGCTCGAATTCATGACAATGAAAGCACTTGATATTGGACAAGTATTTCTTATTTACCTCCTCACCTTGGGACTTATTTCCCTTGGATCTATTTCCTTTGCTGACTAATGCAAGGTCCTCTTCCTCTTCTTTGGATGAGGTCTCATTTATGTTGTCCTACCTTATTTCTTCCTACACTAGATTGGACCACAATCACTCCCAACTTGGTAGTTTATCTCTACCATTAAATAAATATTGATAATTGTGGTAGCTCTTGGGAAGACCCAACAGAGCTAGAGCTACCAAATCTTCTTATGGAACAGTTACACCGACCCCACCAAGCTCACCACGACACTATGTAAATTTTCTTAGGTACTATGGAATTGTGTCATTCTTTTGCATCTTGATACTCTGAAGCTTGTTCTTCAGTGCAATCTTCCTGTGGTCATTATTGTTCTCAAAAAAATATGTCAGTGTTTTACCCATCACGAATGGAGTTTCCTTCCAATGAGTTTCGAGACAATATGATCTCAAACTCCCTCCAATATGATTCTACTTGCTTTAGCCATATACTTCTTCCACTGAGCGAGATCCTCGACATCAAATTTTGGGGGTTTTGCTACATCTGTCTTGATGTATTCTAGTAGCACATTGTCATCCAATACTGCCTCCATGTGGATCTTCCATGCCACAAAATTTTTGGTTCCTTCCAAAGCATACACGATCCCGAGTCCATTAAAAGCCATCTTCTCAGTCCTGGATAAAACCTGCAACACTGATCTTCAAATTCGAAACTCCTTTGATGAAAAATTCGAATTCTCTTCTCTACTGTGAATCTTGCTCTGATACCATGTAGAAATTAATGTGTAGATCCTAAATTGCTGATAAAATTTATTAAATCACAAGACCAGAATCTACTCTACCAATCTACGGAAGTAAATTCACGATCGATAACACAAATAATTAACATGCATCAAGATTAAACGCACATACACATAGATATATCTAGGGGAAAGAAATTGCTCAAAACCATTTACTATTTGTATTACATTAATAAAAGAACCTGGATGAATACAATATGCTCTGCTCAACCTTGAGCTCAACCTGGACTTGTATCTTCTATCCTTTATTTGACTAACGAAATTTGGCCAATAATTAGCCAAAATTTCGAGCCTCCAAGCCCCTATTTCCTTGCATTGTTCCTCAAGGAATTAGCCCCTATTATTTATGAAATTCCTCAATCTGGATTGCGCAATTTCATTAGGTCCTTCTTTGATTGCATGCATGACCTGTACAACTTCGAATAATTTACAACTGATAGTACACTACCCTTGAACTCCAATTTCAACTGGGTAACTCAAATTATGTTCATGCATGAGTTAATTTAGTCTAATTGATCAGTTACCTGGTTCAACATTGAAGTTACACCCCACTGCTAGACCTCCCACTAGTTCCTCCAACAGATGGAACTAATTTTACTCACCATAACTCAATTTAACTGAATTAAATTGTTACAACTAAAATTAACTCAACCTAGGCTCCTAAAATTTAGGAAACACTGTACATAACTCAAGTTCATACACCCAACTCGAACTAACTAAGCTAATTGAATGATAACAACTATTTCAACTCAGTTAACTCATTCAAGTTGTATGATGATGTGAAATTTCAATTTTCTCCTAAGAATTAAATCAAGATTTTCTTGCTGCATTTTCAACATCCTCGAGATGTTTATTATGCATTAGGGGTGGAGTTAGACCTCATTAATGATATTCCCTTTCTAAAATTTGATGTGTGATGGTGAATCAGAAATTTGTAGATGATCATTTCTTAAACATTCTTTAGGATCGATTACATGGGAAAATACAACGATTGTTTGGATAATTTTTATGTAGCCCCTGGCTCTCATATCCATCATGTAATGTGCCTAGGAAATATAATATGGGGTACTTAGGAAGGTACTGAAGGGGAATAATTGATGCAATATGACCATAAATCATGGAATATGCACACTTGGTAGTTGTTGTGAAATGAATAGGTCCACTAGGAAGTTATAGGGAAATAATATAATAATGTGTAGTGGCATACATCCCGATGTATACTCATGAGATAAGATCATATAAATACACTTACCATTATGCTGAGATGTGTTGTATGTTGGGTATTATACTTTAGTAAGACAATTTGTTGAGTGATTATTTTCGTGAAAAGTATTTGATGGTGTTTCTCAACTTAAGGGTTTTCTTTGCATTCTTATGTCTATTCTTATATGGATATATTTTGGTATTTTCGAAGCTAAGGAGTTGTATTTTTATCTTTTGTAAAACATTATATTTTGGGGGAACAAAATTTTCAAGTAGGGAAATTGGACAATGACATTGAAATCTATATTTGAAGTTTTTTTATGAATAATATGAAGAAACCTGTTGTAGATCTGAGATCCCTTCAAAATAATACCTAATATATTAAAAATAAATAAATAAGTAACCCTTCCAAGTTGGAGTTCAAAAAGTGAAGATATTGCTAATTTTAATCAATTAGTTTATGGTTTTTTCTAATAACAACTACATGGATTGCAAAGTAAATTTCTTTCATAGTGTGCTTAGATTTGTGGCCATAATAAAGTTTGTGATCAACATTGAGGGAGCTATGGTTATTTAAAATTTCCCACCTCAAACTCTAATGACACAAATGGGCTCCACAAAAAAGTAAGTTATTCCTTCAAAACCCCAATTTTCTTATTAGGTTATCAAAAGAAATATGTATTTTACAGGAAAAACCAATGGCCCTAGTATTGAAGGTTACATTATTGGATGGAGTCAATATGGCCAGCAAAATAAATATCTTTTATATCCTTGAACTAGACAAAAGCAATTGTTGTATGGTGGAAGTTGTTTAACCATGGGAAATTAAAGGCAATTTATAATGAGGCATACTAAAAAGCATTTTTTAAATAGGTGATCTCGTGCTGTGAAGTAGGATAAAGAAAGCACTAAGGGTTTATTCTTGGGTGAACACTTCCTATTAAATGTTCATTTATGTCTCATGGAGGAAAAAATGTTGTTGTTAAAAACCTTACTAGCAAGAATAATTCCATCAAAGTTAACTTGGCTAAAAGATTGCAAGTCCCCACAAAGAGTATTCAAAACTAACAAGTCGAGAGTGAGAAATTTTAAAGTTTTGAAGATTACTATGGATAAATTATGTGTTGCATTAAAATTTACATGGTATGAGTATAAATGATGCAGATATTACTCTTGGATATCCTTGATGGATTTGGTGCCATTAAATTAACATGTGAAAGAAGTTCATGATGCATTGGCACAAGAAAACGAAAATAACAATACAATATATTTATCTTACTAAACAAGAAAGGCTTGAGGCAATAGAAGAAGCCATGATTGTGGAGAAAATAATTGCAAATAATTAGATGAAGAAATTGAGGCTAAATCGGAATAAGGGTCTATATAAGCAGTTTAGGGAAATCCCCAAAAAGGGCATAAAAAGGAAGAAGAATCCAATAAGCTATGTGACTCAAAGGAAACATGGTTGAGAGTCAAAGAAAGAAAAAAATCAATGGCTAAGGTTGTTGCATATCACCACCCACACCATCCTCATGAACATCAACAATCTTACTATGGACCAACATGGAACTAGAAAGGCACAAAATATAGATGCATGTGATGGACAAAAAACACTGAATGGAATTATTATAGCATCATGACAATAATAAGGAAGTAAAGGAACAAATAAAATCAAGACTGAGGTGCTAGGGCAACAATTGGACCCCATGTCCAGACTTCACTAGGATAGGTGGATGTTTGTGCTTGGTACTAGTTCGCTACATTACTTAACATATCACATTATATGGCTTCCACTCATGTTTTCAATAGAAAACATGCAAAGGGAGATTTAATGTAATGTACCTAGGGAAGATAATATGGGGTACCTAAGTAGGTATTCATGAGAAATAATTTATGTAACATGGCCATAAATCATGGATTAAACTCACTTGGTATAAAGCCCAAAGTATACTTATGAGAAATCACAATACACGAGTATCGTTGTATTGATATATGTTGGAGATTAAGTATTGTATTTTAGTAAGCATGGCTTATAGATTGATCCCTTCCATAGAGTTTAATTTATGGCGTTACCCTACCATGAGAGTTATATATATACAATTTTGTGTCTATTCTCCTATGGATGCATTTTTCTATTTATAAAGTCAAGAGTTTATCTTTTATCTTTTTATTTATCAAGGTTTATGGCAAGTGGTATTATAGCATGTGTAGTGGGTGAAAAGTGGAAAATATATTTCTTGAACTTGTTATGAATGGTACATATATAGTTGTCTTTCATGAGAAGACAACTATTTTCAACTTTTGTTTGATAAATCTACACCTTTATGTAGAGAAAATCATTGGATGAAGTGAATATCAAGGTTTGACCACTAGCATTTAGCTTGTATATTCTCAAGTGGTAGTATTCTTGCCATATCCATAATCCATTTTTAGCAAACATGTGAATTATCTTTTGACATGAATTTTTCTCTTTATCAAGGTATTAGATAACGAGTATTTTATGGTGTTATCCTACCTTAAAGGTTATCTCTACATTCTCATGTCTATTCTTGTGTAGACGTATCTTGGTATTTAGAAAATCAATTAGGAGAATTATGTGGTCCAAGATGGGCCTCTGAAAAAAAGCAATAAAATAAGAGTCGTGATTAAAAAAAGAAATATTAAATTAATAAACTATCTTTAATTGTATTTTTAACTTATTTTCTTATAGGTTTAATAAAATTTAAAGTGTGGGCACTCGTTTGATGCATAATTGAAGATTTCACATCCGACAAGTACTCACTTTGCATACTTTTGAGTAGACCCACATTAAGAAAATTTTAAAAACATGAAAATTTATGTTTATTACCTTTATCAAGGTATCAGATAAGGAACGAAAGATTGGAGACACCATGATTGTTGTGCGTTCGTGCCCTAGCAGATGCTGAGCAAGAAGCCTGCTCACGATCTACAGCTAGCCCCGCATGGCTACCCTGGAGTTGGATCCGGGGTCGCCTTCTCCATCAGCAACAGCTGCAACTACGAACAGCCAAAAACCAGATGAAGAATCAACTGTTTTTGCCTCTCTCATAAGCTCTTTGGGACCCCAACGAACCAGAACAACAACCACAAAGTTTGTTAAAAAGATGGAATCCATTCCAGAAATATCTCTACCTCCATTTGTGCCAAGGAAATCTGCAATCTCTCTGGCAGAAAAAGGACTAGTGGTTCAATTTATAGGATTATGGCCCTCGCCTAAAACAGTGCAGAAATGGGTAGAGAGGAAGTGGATCTAGTTTATACAAGGGAAAATTGCCATAAGATTTTGCGGCCAGGGATATTATGCCTTTCATTTTGAGACTAAAAGTGATCGAGATCTTATATTTTGAAGCGAGCCTTACTTCATGGACAGAAGGGGTTTGTACCTTAACCGATGGACTCCGGACTTTGATCCAAAACTGGATGTCCCCAATGCAGTACCAGTATGGGTAATATTGCCGCACCTCCCTCTACATTGTTGGAGCGATGACTCGGTTCAGGCAATAGGAAACAGAGTGGGCAAATACATCGACAGAAGCGAACCCAAAGACAACATGCATGCATGTGCAAGAATCTGTGTTGAGGTGGACCTAGGAAAGGGCCTCCCGGAAGCGGTCAAAATCAAGGTGGACAACTGAATCCACATTCAATAGCTGGACTACGAGAAAATCCCCTTCAAATGTAAGGTATGTCACGAATACGGTCATTTCGCCAATAGATGTAGTAAAAGAGAGGAACCTGAAAAAAACACTGAAGAAACATCAAATCCAAAATGGGAACAAGTAAAAAAGAAAAAGATTGCTTCAAAACCCGCTTCTGACTCTCAACCCCCTCCTTTGCCAGGATCTCCCCTCCCCTCTCAACCAACGTCCCTCTTGGGGACAAATCTTTTTGACATCCTCTCATATGATCTCATTCCATCTGATCCGATCACTACATCCTCCCCCGTTCACACCCTCCTCACATCTCCCATTCCTACCCCTCCTGGTTCCCCTCATCAGGCGGACAAGCCTCTCCCACAAAACCCGGACCGAATCCTCACAAGAAACCAAACAAAATAAACCCCTCAAAACAATGAGAATACAAAAAAAGTAGGAAGGAGATCAAATAAAGAAATAAGAGACGAAGAAGCATCCAAATATATCTCATTGGGAACACAACAGGGACTGGAGAATTTTCTAGAAAAAGGACTAAAGAACAAAGAAAAAGTATAGCAAGAAAACAAAGGGAGGGGTCCTACAACCACCCAAAATAATAAATAATGATAGTTGTCTCTTGGAATTGTAGAGGGTTGGGTCACCCCTCCAAAATGAACTTTTTAAAAGCCCTGATAAAAAGTGAAAAACATGACATCCTCTTAATTCAAGAGACAAAGCTAAGTAGTCAAGAAATTCATGTGATCATAGACAAATCTAGGATCTATGAAGGACAAGCAATATCAGCTACTAGAGCTTCAGGAGGGATAAGCACTATATGGAAAAAAGGGAAATGGAAACTGCAACAACACAAAAAAAAGACCACTGGATAAACACTAAACTGGAGAATGTTGAAACTGGCGAGAAAGTCAGCATCTACAACATATACTCCCCCAACCACTATAAGGAGAAGGAAATATGCTAGAAAACCTTAAAAGATAGCATTGGGGATGACCGAGAAGATAACCTTCTTGTTGGGGGAGATCTAAATTCAATACTCAAAGATGAAGAAAAAAGAGGAGGGCACTTCTTGTTGGATCCAAATAGAGAAACTCTAGAAGAGATAATGGAACAAAGTAACCTTCTTGATATCCCCCCTAAAAATGGGAAATACACCTAGGATAACATAAGAGTAGGTAAGGCAAACATCAAGGAAAGGCTAGACCGGATCCTTATTCGAGATAAGATGATAGTCAACTACAACAGAGCTGCATCCAGAATTATCCCCTCAGTAGTTTCTGATCACAAACCAGTTTTGATGGAGCTGGGCATGGCTAAAAACTACGGACCACTGCCCTTTAGATATAACCAGCTTTGGGGCAGTAGTGAAGAAACACAAAAAGAGGTGGAAAAGGTATGGGGAAAAAACATCAGCGGATCCCCAATTTATATATGGGAAACAAAAATAAAAGCTACAAAAGTAAGATTGAGATATTGGGCAAAAAACAGATATAAAGAACCACACAAAGAGAAAGAGCACCTCAAAAATGAGCTAAAGCAAATTCAAGAGGAATTGGAAAACAGTGAAAGCACCATAGAAAAGCAAGCAAGAGAAAAAGAAGTTCAATGGAAAATCTATAGAAACAACATAAAAGAGGAAGAGACTTGGAGGTTCAAGTCTAGACAGTTGCATGCTGGAGACAAGAACACCTCCTTCTTCCATAACTCGGCAAAAACCAAAATAATAAAGAACAACATTGAAAAAATTACAGGAGGAGAAGGGCAAGAGTTAAAAGGACAAGAGGAAATAAAAATGAGGCCTTCAACCATTTCAGAAATCTTCTCATAGCTCCAAATAAACAGGAAAATCTTGAAGAGTTTCCGAGACATATCCCAAGAATTATTGATAATAGCAACAACATCTCACTTACTAAGGAAGTGACGGAAGAAGAAGTAAAGGAAGCTGTTTGGACTCTGCAACCGGACAACGCTCCGCAACCAGATGGTTTTCCCATAGCTTTCTATAGAACCTTCTAGCAAATCATTAAAAAGGATCTGTTGAAAATGATAAGATATGTAATGAGAAAAAGAAAGATTGGAGGATACACAAATTCAACCTTCTTGGCCTTAATACCAAAAGATCCCCGACCTTCTACTCTAAACCGATTTAGGCCCATATCCCTTTGCAACAACTCTTACAAAATTATTTCCAAAATTATAGCTGGCAGGCTGAAACCCCTCCTCCCCAACCTTATCACTGAAAACCAAGGAGGGTTTGTTCCCAACAGGCAGATAGTGGACAATATCATCTTAGTCCAAGAAGCCATTCATACCAGTCTCAAGAACAATGAAAAAGGCTTCGTCCTAAAAATGGATATGGCGAATGTATTTAACAGAGTTAACCTCTCCTTTCTTGTAGATGTTTTAAAAGCATTTGGCTTCTCATAAGAATTTTTTGAATTAATATAAGCATGCATAGTGGGTCCATGGATAGCTTCACTCATCAATGGTAGGGCATGCAAATTCTTTCAAAGCTCAAGGGGTTTAAGATAGGGATGCCCCCTATCCCCCTTCCTCTATATCATAATGGCAGATTCCCTTAGCAAAAAGTTGGAACAATGCAGAAGAAACTCCACTCTAACGGGCCTTTCCATAAGCAAAGGAACCAAAAGAATAAATCACTCTTTGTTTGCAGATGATACTCTTCTAATGGGAGGAGCATCCTATATAGTGGCAAGAAGATTCAAAGCCATCTTGGACAACTTCATGGAGGTCTCTGGAGGCATGGTCAACAATGGCAAAAGCTGCTTGTATAGATGGAATACTCCCATAAGAACCCTGCAGAGAATGTCACAAATTCTGAATATTCCCTTCCAAAATAGCTGGGACCATTTTCAATACCTGGGGCTGCCAATTAGCAAGAAAAATATGAAGAACGAGATATTAAGTAAATTTGTAGAAAAAATGAAAGAAAAAATCTAAGCTTGGGGAATGCTCTGGCTAAACCAAGCAGGCAAAATTACGCTAATAAAATCCATACTAGCAACTTTGCCTCTATACCAATTTGCACTTATATCGGCCCCTGCAAGCATCCACAAAAAAAATTGAAATAATTATCAGAAGCTTCTTATGGCGGGGAGGGAAAAGAGAAAAAAAGAAGTTCAGCCTGATAAACTGGACGCAGGTAACAGCTACATACAAACAGGGGGGTCTCTCCATAAAAATTCTAGGATTGATGAACACAGCACTGGGAAGTAAAATAACTTGGAGATTCCTTACAGGGGAAAAATCGTGGTGGAAAGCTGCCCTTGAAGCTAAATATCTCAATGGACCATGAACCATGATTTTGGAAAAGAACCCTCTGACAAGGCCTTGCACTCAGATATGGAGCGCAATCACTAATGCAACTCAACTCATCAAAGATAATATCACTATGAGACCGGGAAATGGAGAGAAAACGAACATTTGGAAAGACAATATAATGGGACACCCACCCCTAGGGAACAACCCAAGTACGAAGGAATTAAAAGAATGGATGATAAAGGAAGGCCTCCACAAGCTGAGTGACATTTCCACTTGGGAGATAAATGGAGACTGGAAGCAATGGCCCAAACCCAATCTTCCACACGACCTTACAGATCAATGGGAACAATTAATAGCCCTCTTAGCAGGGGCAACTCCAATAGACAAAAATAAGAATGATATTTACATATGGGAACCAACAGGAGGAGATTATATGGTTAGAACAGGATACCAAAAACTTCATGAGAAGCAAAATCATCAAGACTGGCAATACTGGAGATTAGCTTGGACGGTTGAATCCCTTCCCAAAATCAAAACTTTTTTGTGGAATTTACTACACAACAAATCTATAACTACAGAAAATCTAAAAAGAAGAAGAATAAGTGGGGTATCTCAATGTCCACTATGCAGAAAGGAGGAAGAAACAATTCAACACTTATTTTTGGAGTGCTCCTTCTCAAGAAAATGTTGGGAGGCAATGGTGATACCCATAGCAGCAAATATAAATTACAATGTCCCCATAAATCAATTTATCAGCAGATGGAAAAGTAGGTATCCACACTCCCTCAAAAACAAACAGAAAATAAAGAGACTATGGTGTAGAAATTATATAACTTATGTGTTATATGTCCAAGATTCCCCTGATCTCACACTATTTGTACTTCATTCAAAATACAAAAACTATTCCACCATTGATCATTTGTGGAAATTAAATCAAGATTGCAATGCACACATGAAACAATAAAAATTCACACACATTAACACAGTTGTTTAACGGGAAAGCCTGAAGCTGAAAACCCCAACTATCTGTATATAATATATGTCATAGAGATCATGTAACAATCCTCATACAAAGTTGATCATATCAAGCTCTCAGTACAATACAATCGCTACACACTAATCAGGCCCGATCTTGCAAATCCATGCACCGATCTTTGCCACCTGCTAGCCTGCCTCTACTGCGCAATCCCTGCTGAAGAATGGCTCTGAATGAACTCGAATCCACCAATCTTGCACTATGCAATCCTCATTGGCATCTCCATTGAGTGTTGGATGCAATCAATGCATCACTATAGTCACAACTGATAGTCACACTTGCTCTTTCACCCATCTCTCCACTGGTCTCCACTGAAACTGCCATGCACTGTAGTTAACTGATGTATTCTTCAGTTGATTAATGAGTTATTATTTAGTGAATTAATTAACTAATTAATTCACACCACTCTCACTAGTGTATCAATCGGTTAGACTAGATACAACTAGCTCAACTGAGTCTAACTAAGTTAAACTAAATACAACTCCACCAACTACTTCTCCAACTCCACCAAACTCTGTCACATGAGTTCTAACTGAAGTCCTCCATGCATTAGCTCCAGTAAACCCTCAAGAATAGCGTAATTCCTTTTGTCAGCTGCTGTGCCACATCTGTGCACTTAACTGAAGTGCTCCAAGAGAATAAGATAATGTTTAGAGTCCAAGTATTATTAAGAGCTAATAATATTCGACATATATATTTTTACACTGGCAATCTAAAAATAAACTCTGCCCAATATGTCTAAAAATAGAAGTCCATCTATTTTTCCAACTTGACCAACCATCCACGAATAGCATCTTGCAACTCATAGAATATGATCAACATGTCTAAAAATAGACTTTGCGCCAAAAATAACCTGCGGGCCCACTTAGTGAAGGCGACTCTTTTCACTAAGCTCATCATCTTGTTGAATCTCAACACTCCCTCTCAACAAGATAGGGATTATTTGCCACCCTGATCCTGTCTCTATGGTATTCGAATTTGCTCCTGGTGAGCGCCTTTATCAGAATATATGCATCCCGATCCTCCGTAGGAATGTAAGAAAGAACATGATCTTCCGTTGCACACAATCTTTGATATGATGGTACCGGATGTCAATATGTTTAGATCTATCATGAAATAATGGATTAACCGAGAGTTTAATGCAACTCTGATTATCACAATATATCACAATAGAATCTAATTGAGAACCGAACAACCCGACCAAGATCTTCCTCATCCATGTAGCCTCGCATGCAACCAAACTTGCTGCCATGTACTCGGCCTCTGCTGAACTGAGTGCCACGGATCTTTGTTTCCTGCTATACCAAGAAACTGTTGTAGATTCAATACTAAAAATCCCTCCAGATGTGCTCTTTCTGTCCGTTGGGCTTCTTGCCCAATCTGCATCCGTGAAGCCATGCAGCTTCAACTCATCCGACTGTCTGTACCACAATCCATACCCAGATGTGCCCCTGAGATACATCAGGACATGCTTGCCTGCCTTCCAAAAGAGCTTGGTAGGCTTCACCATCGCTTGTGAAAGCTGGTTCACAGCATAGCATATGTCCGGTCGTGTATTGACTAAATACATGAGCGAACCAACCAACTATCAATAAGCAGTGGCATCCACTACCTTTGCCGATGTAGCATCCTCTTTCCTCCAACCACCAGGAAGAGGAGTGTTGAAAGGCTTGCAGCCTTGCATGTGAAACTTCTCCAGTATCTCCCGGGCATACTTGCCTTAAGACACAAACAATTCACCTTTCCGCTGCCAAATTTCCAATCCCAGGAAATAATGAAGGAGGCCCAAGTCCTTCATCTCGAACTCCTTTGCAAGATCTGCCTTGCATGAGTGTCTCAACAGTTCATCACCTGTTAGTATTAAATCATCTACATAAAGCACAATGATCAAAATCTTACCCTCCACCACAATCTGGTATGGGTTTGGATCCGCCTCACTCTTGGCGAAACCAAGTCCGGTGAAATAACTGTCTATCTGTGTGTACCAAGCACGAGGTGCTTGTTTCAGCCCATACATCACTCTTTTGAGCCTGCACACATGCGACTCGCTACTGAAGATTTCAAATCCTTTAGGCTGCTCAATGTATACCTCCTCCTCAATGATTCCATTGAGGAACACAGTCTTCACATCCATCTGATGAATGTGCCAACCCATTTGCGCTAAGAGAGCAAGAATGGTCCGTATGGAAGAATACCTTGCGATAGGTGCAAAGGTTTCTTCATAGTCGATCCCCTCGATCTATGAGAAGCCCCGGGCAACAAATCTTGCCTTATACTTCTCGACGCTCCTGTCAGCAGCTTGCTTCACTTTGTAGATCCATCTCGAACCTACCACTAATTTCCCTTTCGGCCTTGGGACAGTCTCCCATGCACTGTTTCTGACAATCAAAGCATACTCTTCCACCATGGCATCTACCCACGCGGTATCCTCCACAGCTTCCTCGAAAGAGGATGGCTCCGTCACGATACACTTGCTCATCAGAGCCATGTATCCAGTAAATCGGTCAGCTGACTGTCTCTATCTGCGTTGTGATGTAGGAGCTCCTACATTCTGCGCTGCATCAAGATTTAGTCGCTTAGCTTCTGTAGTACACTTCCGCCCTTTGATGTTTGGCGCTGCATGAGTGGTTTCTTCCACTCCATGAACCTCCTCTTATGGATGATCCACATATTCAGGCTCATCTTTAGGAACAAGTAGCTCCTCCTCTGCATGCAAGTGTAACTCCCTCTCATGCGACAACTTCATGGCTTTCTCCTCATGAAATTTGATATCCCGTCGCACGACAGTCATCCGAATGTCTGGAAAATACACACGATAATTGTGGGGTGTTTCTGTGTACCCCACAAATATCCCAACCTCTGCGGTTGGCTCCAGCTTCTTCCTGGCATCCTTCGTCACATGAATGTAAACAGGTGAGCCAAAAATCTTCAAATGAGAAATATCAGACTTCTTACCAAAAAACGCCTCTTCGGGTGTACTCCTACCAAGTACTCTATGAGGACAACGATTTTGCACATAAACCGTAGTGTTGCATGCCTCAACCCACAAGTGTATGGGAAGGCCCTGATCATGCAACATCGCCCGTGCATCACCCACAATCGTTCTGTTTTTCTCTCCATGACCCCATTTTGCTGTGGGTTATGAGGTGCTATGAGTTATCTTCGAATTCCTTCTTTGCTGCAGAAGTCTTTGAATTAACCAGAGATGTATTCACCACCATTATCACTCCTTAGAGCTTTCACCTGCTTCCTCGAGTCTTTCTCAACCAGCGCCTTGAACTCACAGAACTTTGAGTATCTCTCGCTCTTCTTCTGCATGAAGAAGATCCAACACTTACGAGAAAATTCATCAACAAATATCACATAATACCTGTGCTTTGCTGTTGAAGCAACCAAGAAAGGGCCACACACGTCTGTGTGAATTCTC
The DNA here is from genome assembly GCA_034641835.2 of Pinus albicaulis. Lineage (NCBI taxonomy): Eukaryota > Viridiplantae > Streptophyta > Pinopsida > Pinales > Pinaceae > Pinus > Pinus albicaulis. Next base: position 649,325,263 of record CM076576.1, on the reverse strand, counting down.
TCAAGGATCGTCGAGGCGTGACTATCCTTCTCATGAAAAGTGGTCTTCACAAATTTTCCCAAAGTACATCCCTTGCACTGATCTGGCTGCACAAGTGTACCTTTGGGAAGCCCGGTAGAAATCTGCTGCAAAATTTTCAAAGCGCCATGGTGAAGATGGCCCAATCTCCTGTGCCACAATTTGCCCTCATCCCAGCTCACCACTCCTTCTGCTTTTCTTGCCATTGCCGCACAGCCATCTATCTACAATTGATAAATATTCTTAACTCGAATCCCTATCCTCCTGGTTTGACCAGTTGTTTTGTGGCGCAGGAAAGCTTTTCCCTCGCTAAAAACAACATCATAACCCTTGTCTTCCAACATCGCCACAAAGATCATATTCTTCTTCAATCCTGGAACATGCATGACATCCTTCAAGATGAAAGGTTTACTGGACTCCCTCTTAAAGGAAATGGTCTCGATACCAGTCACACTGTATCTACCATCATCGCCCATCTCGATGTGCACTCCAATATTTTTCATCCAGATCACTAAACAAATCTTTGTCTCCGGTCATATGGAAAGACGCACCACTGTCAAGAAACCACACCGATCCCATCACACTTGAAACCAAGCATGCGTTCAAAGAAAAATCCAGCTCAAACTGCAAGGCTAAGGCCTCTCCAGCTGCAAATCCAACAACCTGCTTATTCTTCTTCTTCTGTGGGCAATTAGTGGTGAAATGCCTGTGTTGGTGATAGTGAAAACACTTCACCTTGGACAAATCCTGCTTCTTGCCTTTAGCTTCGGATTTGGAATATTTCTTCCCTTTTCCTTTCCGAGATTTGGCAGCCAAAGCGCAATTTTCTTCGTCTTCATTCTTTGATGAAGATCCTTCCCTAGTACCCCGCCTTATCTCCTCCTGCACAAGATCCGATCAAAGTCACTCCCATCCTGGCAGTTTCTCCCGTCCATTGACAGAGTCTTCATAGCTATGCCAACTCTTCGGAACCCCAAGGAGAGCCAAGCTCACCAAGTCTTCTTCATCAACAGTAACCCCCACACTTCCTAGCTCATCCTTGCAGTGGACAAACTTCGTGAGGTATTTTGGTATATTGTCGCCTTTCTCCATTCTTATTTTCCTGAGCTTGTCTTTAAGTGCCAACTTCCTCTGGTCACTTCTGCTTTGGAAAAAATCTATCAAAGCCTTCCACATTAAGAATGGAGTGGCTTTACCGTGAAGGCTGGACACAATGTGGTCCTTCACACCTTCCAATAGAATCCTTCGACACTTTGCTACCTTCTTTTGCCATGCGTCAAGTGCGGCTGCATCGCTAGAAGCAGGCTTCAGAATATCAACATCTATGAACTCCTTTAACCCATTATCATCCAGCACCGCCTCCATCCTGTCCTTCCATGCTATGTAATTCGAGCTCCCATCAAGGGCATACTCCAATCGTAATCCGTTGAAAGACATTTCAATGAATGCTCAACTTCGACACCAAGAAAACACTGCAGCAAATTCGAATTCACGGCTGAAACTCGACTTCGCTTAATATTTCGCAATCTCCTCAATGATCAACTATAAATGCTACATGTATAAATTATACTAACTTTGTGTGCTATATGTCTGTGTAATCCCGATCTCACTATTTGTGCTTCATGCAAAATATAATCTATTCCACCATTGATCATTTGCGGAAATTAAATCAAGATTGCAATGCACACATGAAACAATAAAAATTCACACACATTAACACAGTTGTTTAACGAGAAAGCCTGAAGTTGAAAACCCCAACTATCTGTATATAATATATGTCATAGATATCATTTAACAATCCTCATACAACGCTGATCATATCAAGCTCTCAGTACACTATAATCGCTACACACTAATCAGGCTCGATCTTGCAAATCCATGCACCGATCTTTGCCACTTGCTAGCCTGCCTCTACTGCGCAATCCTTGCTGAAGAATGGCTCTGAATGAGTTCGAATTACTCCAGCCTTTCTCACGCAATCCTCATTTGCATATCCACTGAGTGTTGGATGTAATCAATGCATCACTATAGTCACAACTAATAGTCACACTTGCTCGTTCACCTATCTCTCCACTGTTCTCCACTGAAACTGCCATGCACTGTAGTTAATTGATGTATTCTTCAGTTTATTAATTAGTTATTATTTATGAATTAATTAACTAATTAATTCACTCCACTCTCACTAGTGTATTAATCAGTTAGACTAGATACAACTAGCTCAACTGAGTCTAACTGAGTTAAACTAAATACAACTCCACCAACTACTTCTCCAACTCCACCAAACTCTGTCACATGAGTTCTAACTGAAGTCCTCCATGAAATAGCTCCAGTAAACCCTCAAGAATAGCATAATTCCTTCCATAAGTGCCATTGCTTTACATCTGTGCCATAAGCTGATGCTCCAGAAAATTAAGATAGTGTTTAGAAGTCCAGAAGCCCAACTTCAAAGGCTAATAATATTCGACATATCTATTTTTAGACTGGCAATATAAAAAGAGACTCTGCCCAATATGTCTAAAAATAGAAGTCCATCTATTTTTCCAACTTGGCCAACCATCCACAAATAGCGTCCTGCAACTCATAGAATATGATCGACATGTCTAAAAATAGACTTTGCGCCAAAAATAGCCTGCGGGCCCACTTAGTGAAGGCGAATCTTTTCACTAAGCTCATCATCTTGTTGAATCTCAACATATGGAACAACCTACCTTCATTCCTCTGCTGGCAACTATGGCTAGCCAGAAATGGAGTAATTTTCAAGAATAATACTCCAAAATTAAGTAAAGTCACAACAAAAGCATGGGGACTAATGGTGGAATTTCTCACAGCAAAAGGGGTCAAAGGAATCAATCTGAGCCAACTTCAAGAGGAGGAAATTAATTGGATTAGTTTTACAGTAAGCAATATCAACCAGACTCCTCAAGTGAAAAACACAATAAGGCATCAAAACTGGAAAATAAGGAAAACCGAAGAAGAATTTCAAGCCTCGGTAAAAACTCTGAACAAAGCATGCCTCTTTTTTGATGGTGCATCAAAAGAGAATCCAGGAAAAGCAGGAACTGGAGGAATAATATTGCTACAAAATCAGTCAACGCAGATACCTTACAATTGGGGCCTCGTACAGATGACGAATAACAAAGCAGAGGCATATGGGCTATTGTTAGGACTCAAAATTATAAAAGAAAAAAAAAATCAATGAAGCCATCATTTTTGGGGATTAGGCCATCATTATCAAGGAAATGGCAACAAATTATCTTCCAAAAAATGCAGGGTTAGATCAAATTTTGAATAGACCACAAAAAATATCAAAGCAGATTGGTAATATAGAGTATTTACATATTCTAAGGAAGAACAACAAATTAGCAGATGAGCAAGCAAACAAAGGACTCAATCAGAATGCTGGACAACCTCAAATTGGAGAAATCACTATACAAATTCATATCCCTTGATCTATCCTTCTTCTTCCATGATGACCAACAATAAAATCACATCAAATCAAGATTTCAAAGTTATCATCAAAATCCTTTTTGAATTTACATCCAAGCATTGGGACAAAACTGGAATATTACACAATCTCTGCAATATCCATAAAATCATTATAAACAACACTTCAAAATCCCATGGAATCATGTTTCACATGATCTCCCTGCAACCTCTCACACCCATTCGCTTCAATAAAATGTGTTTTTCCCTTCTAAACCTTCATCTCTCCTTTTCTCTTTCATCTATGCATGAGCCTCATGCCTCCTCTGCTGCATTTTCCTTTTTATCTCTCTGGCTTTACCTTCGCTCTTTCCATCCCCTCTTTTCGCACAACGCCATCCTTTTCTCCCATTTTCTTATCTCTCATGCTTTTCTCACAGGCCCCTCCTCCTATCCTTTGAACGCTTGATTTAAAGCTTCTCTGCTGGGTTCTTTTGTGAGCTGGATGCTCACCTCTTCTCCGATTACATTCTTGCTTTTCCTCTAGCGTTTTTGCACTTTCTCTTTCAGAAAGAGGGCATTTTCATTTACAAAGAGAGCTGCACAAGGAAAAGGAGCAGCGTAGCTGTGGGCATCAACATCGAAGGAAGGAGCAGTCAATTCACACAGCATCAACAACGGAAAGTAAAAAATTGACCCTATGGAGAACATAACACATCCCTGTGCTTTCTGCAAGTCACACCGAATTGTGATTGAAAACCTCAAGAATCAGATTCTGCAAGACAAAGAAAAAACTAAAGCATAAATGGCATATATAAGATCGCAATGGAAGACATGCAATGAATAAATAAGGACGTTTAGGAACAGCTACAGTCATCTACAGGAATCAATCGAAATTATCAAAGAAGCAATGAATAAAAAGTCGAAGCAAGGCTCCACTTCAATGGATCAAGGAAGCAGCCAACATGGAAACGAGAATGCTGTCAATAAATAGCTCATCAAAGCTCTGATCACTGGTGATTCTAGTTTTAATTTATAACAGAAAACTTAGTTTATTATGAAAGTCAAATGTATTGTGATATTACTTTAGTTTGTCAAACATTATAGCTCCAATGTAACTGCCTCCAGCTCTAAAAGGAGGAGAGAAAAATGGAAAAAAAGTAGCACATGCCAATAAATAGCACCCAAGCAGATCTCTCTCTGCACCAAACTTGGGGAATTTTGTAATGGAGAAGTTTCTCTCCTCTTTTTTTAGAAATATAACACAACTGACCTTGTTAGAAAAAAAAAAGTTATCAGATAAGGAACATTTTATGGTGTTATCCACCTTAAGGGTTCTCTCTACATTCATGTCTCTATTCTTGTGTGGATGTATTTTTGTATTGATAAAGTCAATTAGGGGAATTTGGAGATCTAAAATGAGCCTTTAAGAAAAATAATAAAATAAGAGAAATGATTTAAAAAAAGAAAAGAAAAGAAAGAGAAACTATTTTTTTAAATTAAATTTTCGACTTATCTCTTTATATCTTTACTAAAATTTCTAGTGTGGGCACTCATTGAATATGAAATCTAATTATGCATCTAATTATGAATGCCCACTTTGCATACTATTGAGTAGACTCACACCAAGAAAAATAAAAAATATGTGACAAAAAATGTGTTTATCACGATTTTGTGATGTATTTTCATTTTTTCTCAATGTTGATCTACTCACAAGTTGTTTCTCATTTGATTTGGAATATAATTATGCATCTAATGAGTGAGTGCACTTGAAATGTGATTAAACCTATAAGAAGAAAAGTTGAAGATATGATTTTAAAAGTAGTTGTTTTGTTTTCCCTCCAAAATAATTATCTTTGGGGATAACATCATCATCTTCAATCCTATTGGCTCCTTTTTAAAGTTGATTTTTCTAGTACATTTTTCATTTTAAGACCCATTTTTACCTCAAAATTCAGCATTTATATTTTATCTTTTTACTTATCAAAGTTTATAACAAGTAGTGCTAGAGCATGTTCTTGGGTAAAAATTGCTTCTATGGTTATTGCTTTTATTGTAAGGAATTTTGTCATAAAATCATTGAGTGTAGAAAGTATGGACAAAGATTGATGTTTAACACCTCAAGGAGGTTTATGATTCAAATAAATTTTGTTCATACTCATAACTTTGCAAAAATTATGATCAAATGTTGTGTATGCAATCAAGTTGGACATATACCTTCTAAATGTCCTCTAAGAAAATGTAGTCCATCATCTCACAAAAGATACCAAACAAAAGGGTGCCTCCAATGGATAAAGAAGTAGAATAAATGTGACTTGGCTCTAACTGCTCAAGACTTGAAAAACCAGTGGTACCTGGACAGTGGCTGCTCAAAACACATGACTGGAGACAAAAGCAAGTTTATAACTCTTGATGAAAAGAAATCTGGCAATGTTACTTCTGGCAATGATAAATCAGGTAAGATCAAGGAAAAAGGCTCAGTCAACATAGATAATGGAAGAGGAAAGGCCCAAGATGTGCTATTTGTAGATGGGCTGAAAGCAAATTTACTGAGTGTCAGTCAGATGTGTGACAAAGGATGTGAAGTTCTCTTTAGAGCATAAGATTGTGAAGTCAGATCAAGCACAACAGGAAAGACTCTTCTCAAAGGTGTTCGAACAGAGAGTAATGTTTACATAGTAAAAGAGGAAGATGAAGCCTGCCATCTAACCAAACTTGAGGAGTCATGGTTATGGCATAGGAGATTGGGACATCTCAGCTTTGACCATATCATCAGACTGAGCAAGAAGAAAGTTGTCAAAGATATGCCAAAAATAAAAAGGCCTTCAAATACCATATGAAAATCTTGTCAATTTGGGAAACAGACTCGCACATACTTTAAATCTAAAGATGAGCTATCAACAAGAAGACCACTCTAGCTTGTGCACATGGATCTGTGTGGACCTGCAAGAACTAAAACACCAAGTGGAGAATCCTACTTCATGCTGATAATAGATGATTTCTCCAGAATGACATGGGTTGCTTTTCTCAAGAACAAATCAGAAGCACTAGAAAAGTTTAAGACATTCAAAGAATTAGCAGAAAATCAAACTGGATGCAATCTAAAATGTATCAGATCAGATAGAGGAGGAGAATTCATAGATTATGACTTTGAAGACCTATGTAATGAACATGGAATAAAGCAACAATTTACCATTGCAGGGACAGCTCAGCAGAATGGAGTAGCAGAGAGACAAAACAAGTCTGTACAACAAATGGCCAAAGCTATGATGCAAGAGAGTAACATTACTCAAACCTTTTTGGCAGAAGTTGTACACACAACAATACATATTCTAAACAAAGCTCATTTAAGACCTAACAGTGACAAGACACCTTATGAGCTATGGCATGGTAAACCTGCATCAATCAAGCACTTTAGAGTCTTTGGTAGCAAGTGCTACATAAAGAATAATGATAAAAATTTGGGGAAGTTTGATGCAAGAGAAGATGAAGGAATACTCTTAGGGTATGCATCCAAGAGTAAAGGATACAGATGCTACAACAAGACTCTTCGAAAAATTGTAGAAAGTATTGATGTAAGATTTGATGAAGAACTTCCAAACAAGACAAGAGATATAGACTACAGCAGCCATCCTGAAAATCATGAAGAAGAGGACCAAGATGATGAAGAAACAAGCAAAACATCAGAAAATGCTGAACTGAACTCAAAAACCCCCTCAAGATACACTCAAAAGAACCAATCCAGAAGATCAAATCATAGGAGACAAGAATGTAGGAGTGCAAACAAGAAGGCAGCTAAATGAACAGACAGAAGAAGTATACATAGCAATGTTATCACAAATAGAGCCAAAGAAGTTTGAAGAAGCCAGCAAGGACAAGTATTGGGTAAAAGCAATGAATGAAGAATTGGACCAAATTGAGAAGAACAATACCTGGGAACTAGTTCCTAGACCAATTGAGAAGAATATCATTGGTTCAAAATGGGTATTCAAAAATAAAATGAATGAGCAAGGACAAGTAATCAGGAATAAAGCCAGGCTGGTCTGCAAAGGATACTCACAAATTGAAGGACTTGAATATGAAGAAAAAATTGCCCCTGTAGCCAGAATGGAAGCTATCAGAATGTTCCTGGCATTTGCATGCTACCAAGACTTCAAGGTATATCAAATGGATGTAAAGTCTGCTTTTCTTAATGGAGATCTAGAATAAGAAGTGTACATGGAACAACCAGAAGGTTTCTCATTGACAGACAAAGAAGACTATGTATGCAAACTGAAGAAGGCCCTATATGGACTGAAACAGGCTCCTCGTGCTTGGTACTCAAGACTGGATAAATATTTTCAAAAACAGGGTTTTAAGAGAGGTGGAGTAGACAACAATCTATACATAAAAGCCCATGAAAATGAACTCTTGATTGTTGTAGTGTATGTCGATGACATTATGTTTGGAAGCAACAAAGATGAACTAGCAAAAGGGTTTGCTGAAGAGATGAAAACAGAGTTTGAAATGTCTATGATTGGAGAGCTCAGTTTCTACTTAGGATTGCAAATTCAACAAAAGAACACAGGCACTTTCATTTCTCAAGAAAAATACTTAAAGGAAATGCTGAAAAAATTCAAAATGGAGGACTGCAAACCTGTGACAACACCCATGATCACGGGATGCAAGCTGTGTGCTGAGGATGGGACTGCAGATGTAGATCAAAAACTCTACAGATCCATGATAGGAAGCCTGCTGTATTTGACAGCATCAAGACTAGACATCATGCTAGCAGTAGGACTAGTGGAAAGATATCAAGCAGCACCTAAACAAAACCATCTTCTGGCAGTAAAAAGAATACTCAGATATCTACAAGGAACAACACAGTATGGACTTTGGTATCCTAAAGGCAAAAGCTTCACTTTAACAGCATACACAGATGTAGATTGGGCCAGTTGTGTTGATGACAGGAAAAGTACAAGTGGAGGTGCTTTCTATCTAGGAGAAAGTCTGGTGGCATGGTTAAGCAAGAAACAAACATCCATCTCTCTGTCTACAGCTGAAGCAGAATATATAGCAGCAACATCATGTTGTACACAAGTCATGTGGATGAAGCAAACTCTTCAAGACATGAAGGTAAGCATTGATGAACCTATTTCAATGAAATGTGATAATACAAGTGCTATAAGTATATCTAAAAATCATGTACTTCACTCAAAAACTAAACATATTCCAATCAAGTATCATTTCCTCCGAGAACAAGTGGCTCAGAAGATAGTAAAGCTGGAATATGTACCAACGAAAGAACAGACAACTGATATATTTACCAAACCTCTTGCTAGAGAACCATTTCAATACTTGACAGATAAACTAGGGGTAGTATCTGCAGATGCTACTCTCTAATATAAAGAGGAAGCACAATTTCAACGGGAGAACAAAAACGAAAATATCATTCCAGGGGGAGAACAACCAACAAGGAAAGCACGAATCAGGTCCTCAGAATCAAAGGTTTAAGGGAAAAGAACACCAAGTTATTATCCTAGAGTTATCTGCATTATTCAAGCATCAAAAAGTCAATTACAGAGCAAAAGGATCAGTATTGTATTCTGAAACATTATATAAAACATAAAAGACGAGTAGTGATTATCATTTGAAGCCTCTTAGCATTTTAGTTGCTGAATCCAATCATACATCTCTGACTAGATAAAGTTGATACAATGTATTCTATGAAGGATCAGTATCCTCACTTTCAGCCTTATACTAGTGAAAGGAGACTGTGCTTTGGACAGTACCAATTTATAGTGCATATTCAAGTTCAATAATCCTCAAAGTGTTCTCTCAACAAGTCTGGTACATCACTCTGGAGCAGCATGGTACAAAGTCAGCAGAAGAGGGCCTAAACATAATTCAGTAGAAGAAATACAGAAAACAAGTCAGGAAGTGAGCAATCCTTTTCCATTGATGTCAAAGGGGGAGGAAAACGAAAAATGGGCTTCTAAAAGAAAACAGAGGTTATTGCCATCAATGCCAAAGGGGGAGTCTGTTGGAAATATTATCATTAATGGAAATAAGGCATATGGCAATAAGGCAATGAGGCAAAGTAACAAACATGAAATAAAGAGAGAAAGCATAAGACAAATAGCTACAGAGGCAGAGAAAGCGAATATAATAAGAGGCAGAACCGTTATCAGAAGCAGAGCGACAGAAGCAGCAGAGGCAGAGCAGTTATAAAATTCCAAGTCGGGCGTTCTCATTTAGTTCCCTTATATATATATATATATATATATATATATATATATATATATATATATATATATATATATATATATATATATATATATATATATATATATATATATATATATATATATATATATATATATATATAAAGTCTAAGAATCATATCCTGTGTATGTATGAACTATGTAACGGAGAATCATATCCTGTGTATGTATGAACTATGTAACGGAGTGATAATACAATGGAGATTCGGACGGAACCTTGTCTAAATAAGACGGAACCAGCGCACGTTTGATGTTGCCCGGAGTTAGTGTTAATGCGAAGAAATTAGTGTTAAAACGGTGTATTTAACTATACGATGGAACCTTGCGTGGAATGAAGCGGAACCCATATGAACAGTGACAGCGGTTTGGCACTGGATGGTGGTATTCATCGCACTACTCTTATACGGAAGGCGGTATTCAAGGAGTTGTGAGCGATTCCATACAGCAATCGACACGTGGCTTATAGACCCATTACAAAACCACTTGTTAAACTGTGCCATCGCACGTTATTCTTCATACCAAGACGCCGCACGAAATGGACAGGAGCCGTTGATCTGGAAGAGGTCTATCCGACGGCGATCGTTCACAGAACTTGCTCGGAGTCTAACCAAGGTGTGTGGAGGATAACCCGAGTACGACGCGCCATCGCGCGTTATCTTTTGCGCATGTAGCCCGTGCGATATCCGTTGGATCGGGCAATGCAATGACAGCCGTTGGATGGCGCGTGGAATCAGCCAGGTATGGTGCATATGTTTGATTGGCTACATAGGTGGGCCCAGGGCGGAAATATATGTAAAGAATTGGTTTATTAATGCTATTTGACGCATTATAAGGTCCGATGGAATATATATGAAAATATTACGTATAATAAAGTTTAAATATGATCCAGGCGCGTAGTTAAAGGATCGAGGGTGTACGATATGATTTTATATGCGATGGACGGTCAGGTTATAATCATGGCGGAATGTTGAATGAACATCTCAATTCTCTGAATTGAGACATAAAAAATACTCAGACTTGTTTATTTAAATGTGCCAGCATAGAATAAAGGAATGTGACGAGATTGCTCGGATTGGGAATACTGTAATGACTGAAATATAAATGAATTCATATGTATGGTTTTATAACCATGGAAAATGAAGTTTCCGCATTAATTCAAGTTTGCCCAGATTTAAAATCAACTATTATATAACTACAATGAACAGGGAACTGCATACAGGAGAAAACGAAAAGGAGAGTAAGGTTGGATGAATGTGTAAGGAAAAGAAAAGAAGAGGAGAGTGTGCAGAGATGAAAGTTCGTGAACAAGAAAAATACAGGGATTCAGAAGAGCAGTGAACAGGTGAAATGTACAGATGACAGTAAACAAAGAAGATGCAGAATAGTTTCTTAACAACAGTAGAAAAAGACAAAATCCAGTAAAGCCAAAGCTCAGAAGAGGAGCTGAGTGATATTGAAATATGTAATTAAGAATGTGAATGTAAATGATGTAATTACTTTTTATTGTTTGTGATGCAAAGGCAAGTATCCTAAAGAAAAGACAAAATCCCACTATAGCTTGGAAATTTGTACATATTGTAGTAATTCTAAAAAGGAGTTGGAAAAAGGAATAAGAAGACAGAAGCCAAAGAGTCATGACTGTTCACTTCGGATTCCTTGTGAAATACAAACAGTCATGTGAGAATTTATATATACATAATATCAATTTTGATAAGAAAAAGTGTAGTAAGAGAGAGAGAGAGAGAAAAATATAGAGAAGGCAGAGTATAGAAGTATAAGGAAGAGAAGATCAAGAAAAGAAGAGCAGAAAGAGAAGCTACAGAACAGAGCTGACATCTGAGGTAAATCAGCAAACATTCAGTTTGTTAAATTGAGGAAGTTGGAGCTTCCCTATCAAGTTGCAGCTTGATAGCTGTCAGTTGTAGCTAATTGAGGTTGAAGCCTCCTGTAGGTTGGTGCCTACAGAAAATTGAAGGGAGTTGGTGCTTCCTTGCAAGTTGTAGCTTGCAGAATTGAGGTTGGAGCCTCCTGTAGGTAGGTGCCTGCAGAAAAACAGTGGTGAGAGGGAGTTGGAGCTTGCCTTTGCATCACAACAACAATAAGATGTGGTTTTCTCCCTTTATGGGTTTCCACTTATATCTGGTGTCTCTGTGCATGATATTTATGTATTGATCTGATATGTATCATCTGCTTAATACATGCTGCTCTCATATTGAGTCTACTGCTATATTAAACTAATACTTGTTGCTTACATTCTAAGATTACTCACACATTAAATTGGATATGAAATGAAAGTGTAAATAAGTTTAATGAAAGGTTTAAAAGATCAGGAATGTGTTAAACTGATTCACCCCCACCCCCCCCCCTCTCAGTTTAACTAAAGGTTCAACATACTATACATGTTGGGCTTCCTTCCTTGAGCTTGATGGAAAGTTTTTACTCAAAAGTCCCTAGTTTTTTGTTTTCATATTATTTAGGAAGAGATTAGTCATGAGAAATATAAAATAACTTCGATAAAGCCTAGATCCCATGGCTCGTACTTGAGCTAAACTTCAGGTTGATTATTCCAAATAAGATAATCCTCATTATAATTTGAGGTTTCATTCTAGATTACCTTGTTCTCAAGCTTACTCTTCAACCCCTCTATGCTTAGTGGTGATATTGGAAGTGAGATAGGTCGAAAGCCTTCACGAAATAGAATATCATTGATTACTATAGGTGGCTTTGCTTAAGACTAATTCTTGATAGTCATTTGAACAAAATTTCATTTTTCAAGCCCCCAAGGGGCAACTTAATTGGTGATGGCCAAGGAAATGAAGAGTTATGGGTGAGGAGGTTCGACGTTCAAATTCCATTGATTCACTTGTTCCTGCGAAAGGGGCATTTGTAGGCACCTAGAGGTTATAATGGTAGTGGTCGGAACCGACCGCATGTCAAGTGAGTACGAGACGAACCCAATTGTTGATTCCTATCGATACCATAAACAAGAAAAACAGAAAACATGCCCCAAATTTTAGAGAAAGTACTAAATATTATAGTATAAATCTTATGTAAACCAACATTAAAACCCAATAAATATTTCTTTGTGTGATCATTATAGTCATGGATGGTCTACTTGTAGATAAAAACTAAGTTACTCGAGCATTAAGAACCCATGCTATCCTCATTTTGGGAAAGTTAAGACCTTGAAACACCTTTATGGTTTTATCAATTATCCAAGTATACTTGGACATGGACAAAGTCAACACCTGTCCAATACCTCTCAAATTTTATATCTTGAAAGATAACCATACAAGGAAACCATATTTTTTATGTTGCAGAGTTACATTCCACTTGGATGCTCGTTTGTATAGAAGTTATTTTATTTTTTATGGAAGAAATGTACTGAAGTTATCTCAAATATAAAGAACCTTTTTTTTTGTTGTCTTTTGCATGGTACACCAACACTTGGATATGTGTAATTTCATCCTTTTATAGATTTTAATGCATGCATGGGTAATTCAAATGGACATGTCGGGTGAACATGATTAAAACACGGTGATAATAGACCTCATATTAGGACCAATCAATAAGTTCATGAGAGGTGGCAATGCAAGGACAACTAATGTCCTCCTTGTACAAAATTACAAGTTATCAACATTGAATTTACACATTCTTAAGGTTTCTATGCCTCCCGAGCTACATGCATTACCCATGGTTGAGGATGAAACATCTATTATATTGCAGGATATAACCCTAATTGATAATATTATTTCTCCAAAAATAAAAAATAAGTACCTCGTATTTAGATCGAATATCGAGAAAAATTGTTTGTGATCCTCCTTGTTTAGGTTTAATCCTTGGGACATGTTCGTTCATTGTGATAAGGCTCGAAGAGTAGGCGATCCATGGGATAGAGCTTCCTTCATGGTGGTAGGGTTTGAGATGTATTGACTCTTACTAAGTCATAAGTTATTGGCATATTTGGTTTGTGGGTTATTGAATATAGTGGCAACCAAAAGGTTTGATCTTGGGCCTTACACATATTTTTTTTCCTTGGATAAAATCATAATTTTACTTTGGTTGGAGAAATGATACAAAATTACCTTCTACATTAAAACATCTACACATGTATTATAGTCAACAAGGAAGGTCTAAGGAATATGACCATAATTATTACATATTTTTAATCTTTTAAAGTGAGATACATTTTTGTCAAAAGACATAGATAAGAGTAGTTGTTTTAGATAACACTGATGAAAACTACATCAAATAATAGTTCAAAATGTATCATATATAGAGAGGTTGAAAGATAAAGAGAATATAATTTTATTGCGCTACTATTGTGGCCGAAATGTTGATGAAGGGTTTGTGGTCGTATTTGTCAATTGGATTGTCCTCCAACACCTTTATTTTCCATCTCCCTTGATCCAATTTCAATCTTGCTTTATAAAGAGTGTTTGTTGTTGTGTTTTGCTCCCTATAAATATTAGAAAATGTGAATTGACCAAACATTAATTTTATTCTAAAGAGATCTTCCATAATAGGCAAGAGAAAAATATCGCAACATTGTTGATCTTGTTTTAGCCAATTAATCACTAACAAAGAATCTTGAAAAAATTGTAAGCAATCACATCCATTTTCTTTTGCAAACAATAAAAGGTATTTGCAAGCAATAAGTTCGTCTTGGTTGTTTGTGCTCCAACCCAAACACCATCTTAATATGGAAATAAAGGTTTTTTTAGAGATGGAGAACGACACCTCCCTTGCATTCTGACACCCTCCTCTTGAGAGGAACCATTAAAAAATGGTCATAGAAAATACCTATTAGGATCTTCTTCAACTATATGTCTTAGAGTAGGAAAATTCTTGATTTGTGAAAAATGATACATAATTGGAAGTCCTTCCATGGCCACTCCATAGTAAGAAGAAAGTTTGTCTTGGAAAATTGCTTTGTTGCGGGCTAATCAAATTCCCCAACATAAAATGAGTGGTAAGGATTTATATAATTGGGTTGCAGCCAAACTGTGTCAATCGCTCCATGCATCCTCCATAGTATAATCTACCATCTATAATTTGAACCCAACACCAATATACAGGTTTCATAGACAAGGGCAGTGAGATGGCACTCAATAAATAGGTGAACCACATATTCTACATTCATCATGAAAATGAAGCACCTTCTAGGTCCTAATTTTTTATACTTTTGCATATTTTACCATGTTGGAACTTTATTTTTGAGCATACACCACATAAAAATCCTAGATTTTGTTGGGTGCTTAGATTGCCACACCAATTTCCACCACTACTTCAAATTTATGTTTAAACATGCAATGTCAAGTTGAATGTATCCTAACTTCGGTGTCTAGCCCCCATTTGGACAAAAGCACCAGACCAACTCATCCTCTCTATCAACAAGATGAATATGAGCCTTGGTTCAAGCTTTAATATATTGTAACCATTGGTCCTGGAAAGCTTCATATACCCCAATCTCACTTGTTGATTTCCAAACTTGCCTCCAAATGGAGGTGAAAAGCGAATTATCTGTTGAAAAGTGTAACTAATGTTGGTCTTCATGATGTAATAAAATGTTTTTTTTTTTTTTCATTATTATTATTATTTTGTTCTGTCAAAAAAACATGCTCTTCATGCTTATAGAGTCAATTGAGTCAAAAAGGAATTTATTATGAGTCAAAAGAATTATATTTGAGTCAAGTCCATTTGGAATTTTAAAAGAAAAAAAAAAGAATTTCATTTTTGAGTCAAAGTGTCAACACGAGACCAAGTTGGCCCTCCTTGGACAAGTCGGTCTAAGAGGCAACTATTCGACCCTCTTAGACATGTATATATAGTCAACTCGACATCTTGGTGACACATTCGTGCATCACATCAACACATCAATTTTTGTGCAAGAACAAGAAGAAAAATGAGTTGAAGTCAAAGGAGAGAGAATAAATTCAAATTAGAGAGAAAGATAATGTTTTTAGCCCTAATTATGCTCACACATGTGAAGGTTATGTAATTTTCTGAAGTTGTTATGGGCCAAAATTCAGCCATATATTGCAGGTCCGAATATTGTGGTTTGACTAGATTTCAGAGATTTTATTAGCGTTGACTTTGTTGGAGGAGACTTGGAGGAGTGTTGACTTGGGTTCATTGTGACATTCTTGGCCTTGGGCTTGGGTCTTGGAGGTCTCATTTTGATTTTTTTCTATAAGAGAAGGATTTATTCGGGTTTCCCCCTTGGTGGGGTTTTCCCATGACTTGGAGCCTAATTTTGGTGTTATTTGTCTCTTTGTGATGTTTATGCTTTGGTATTTGCTTAATGAAGAGAACATAAATATTAATAAAAGGCCAAAAAACATTCACAAGTAATTACCAAGTTAAGAGAAATCAATCATTATTTACCAACACTTTATTTCTCAACATAGTATTAGAGCTAAGGTGAAGAGAAGGCAACATGAAGATCATTACTTGTTGGCATATTTGAAGACACTATTGTAGCAATCATATCTCCAAGGAAAGAAGGGTTGGAGATATCATTGCCATAACAACTCTCTCTCTCTCAAGGAAAATTTTTAAGGCCTTTGGAATATCATCAAGTTCTTGCTCACTCATCATCTCTCTATTCCTCTTATCAACATTCTTGGAGATACTCTTACAACAAGCTTCTCCTTCTTTGAAAAGTAAGTTTTCTACTATACTCAATGTCTAATCCTCCTAGCCAAATA
The DNA here is from genome assembly GCA_034641835.2 of Pinus albicaulis. Taxonomy (NCBI): domain Eukaryota; kingdom Viridiplantae; phylum Streptophyta; class Pinopsida; order Pinales; family Pinaceae; genus Pinus; species Pinus albicaulis. Next base: position 649,308,849 of record CM076576.1, on the reverse strand, counting down.
ACATGTTTTGGAAAGGAACACAATAAGCTTGATGGAGCTTCTGACTAGAAGGATTGGAAGAAGAGAATTGATCTAGTTCTTAAAGAAATGAAGTCGTGCAATTTGTTGAAGCAACTATTCCAGTACTAGATAAAAGTGATGCTCAAGAAATGGCCAAATACAACAAGGGAGAAATTGGAGCTCAAATAATTATCTTTGAATCTATCAGATACTATCCTATCTATTTTGTTTCAGATTTTTTAACATCCAAAGAAGTCTATGATAAATTGGTCAAACTATGCTATGTCAATACTACTTGTCATATCTTTAAGAAATCAACTCTATGGAATAAAAATGTCAAAAGACGAAGATGTCACCTCATATTTGTAGAAATTATACAAACAATATGTATATCATGGATTCAATCCGATCTAACAATGTACTAAAGCTAGATACTGAATCGCTTCTACAAATCAATTGTGGAAATTAAACACAATCGCCAATAACATGAAGCAAAGAAGAATCAATCAAACCACAACACAGATAATTTCCTGGGGAAAGCTTACTGCTCAAAACCCCTCTATCATATATTGTATATTCCACAAGGAATCATGAAACAATCACAATGCACTCTTCTCACAAAAGTCTCCTGCAATATGCCTATTGTCTCACACTGATCCAGAAAAAATCAGGCCAACATTTAGCCAATTCTCAGCCTGTCTTCAGCCTGCCTTGCTCACGCAATTCTTGATGAATGCAATCCCTATTCTTTGGGAATTTCAACCTTCCTGAACTGCATTGAGCATCATGGGCATCCTGTGGTGTTTTAACTGCATCTGGGTAGTCTGCTAATATCACAATTGATAATTAACTTCCCTTTAACCTTTTTCTCAACTGGGTTTCCACTGGAACTGACATGCATGCATCTATTAATAGTAAATCATCAGTTGCATGAAAAATCACTGATTGTGAATTAAATAATATTTAATTCACTTGATCTCTCACCAGTGCAACAAACAGTTACACCTAGTCGAACTGACTTTAACTCACCTAACTGAGTTAACTGATTACTCATGCATTAAACTCATCCACTTAACTACAAATTGAACTCTAAAACACATAGAATCACTCTGCATGCCTCACCAACTACCCTCAACTCTAAATTCATGAGCTAACTAAGTTTATCACACTCAGTTAACTATTACAAGTGATCATGATATAAGATTACATTTCATTGTCCAATTTAATTAAGGGATAATTAAATTTGACACACATCCAATTTATTAATAAATTGAATTACACACTAATGCATCGCTAGGACCCATCACTGCACGACCCGTGGTCCCACACTAGTGTAGGTGCTGTCATGTTGCTTCCGGATGCCAATTTCATTGTTTCTTGTTGCAAACTTCAACAATATTTGTGAAGATATTAAAGATAAAGGACTTAGAGAAATCATATCACGTTTTGAAATAATCACCTTCGTAATCAATGCTCTACCTCCAACATGGAATGGTTTTGCAAGTGGGATCTATGCAAGAAAAGGCACTCCATCTTTTGATGAACATTGAGCTCTATGAGTTATGGAAGAAACAAGATTGAAGGCTAAAGACGATATTGAACCCAATAATGAAAACTCTTAAGCATTTGCTGCTAAATCGAAGAAGAAGTTTATAAAGTTTGGAATATTTGGATCTCTTCACAAGTATTACAACAACAAGCCTTGTGGAAACAATGACATGTCTAAAGTTCAATGTTTTGGTCATAGTGAATATGGACACTATAAGAGGGATTGTACCAGGGACCCTGAGATAAAAAAGGAGAAACAAGAGGAAGCAAAGAGATGAAGCACATGCAACAGAAGACGAAGAAGCCAAAAATAAACCCAAGACTAAAGATATTAGGGACCTCCACTATTGAGGATTTTGGCTGGTACCAAGTTTGCAAGTAAATTTGTTTTAATTTCTTAGGAGATGGCAGTTAGAGTAGTAGTTGCAGTTACATTTGAAGGATGAAAGCTTTCTTTTGAATTCACTAGTTTAAAGTCATATGGTTTGGAAAATATTGAGTCATCAAAAGTATTCTACACATTATGCCATAGTCACAATATTCTGCAATCACCGTAGCAATTAAATATGTTAATTTCATCATGAATATTTATCAAGTCATTTAACATGCAAGGACTACAAGTTGAAAATAGAAACAGAACAAGAGTAGATTCAAGGTCATTATGCATATTTTTATTCAACAAGGTATTTGTTCAATTTCAATAAGGATATGTTGATTTCATTACTAGTGCAATACATTTAGGAAGAAGATCAGACAAAAGACATAAAAGGACAAAATAAAAGTATCTCTACAAAAATATTGTAACAAACCCACGCTAAAAGTTCATGTAATAAAAGTTAATAAATGCAAAAATAAGACCACGGTTAAGGGACACTTATTCCAAGTTGAATGTTGGGAAAAAATTTCCCGATGGGCATCTCTGGATGTGTTTATGGCTTAGGGAAAATTGGCAAAGGCATTAAAAAGGAAAAATGTATTTTGGCACATTTATTTATGAAAATAAAGGAAATTATGAGAAAAAGGAAGGTGAAATGTCACATGTTGCATGTGAGGAGGAAATCGTATAAATTATACAACATGCATGTATATCTTGGATTCACACAACCTAATAATGTACTCGAGTTAAATACTGAATCGCTTCTACAAATATTTTGCGGAATTAAAAACATAATCGCTAATCACATGAACATGAAGAAAGATTAATCACACATAACACAGATAATTTCCCGGGGAAACCTTACAACTAAAAACCCCACTATATTCTATTGTATATTAAGCACATATCATGAAACAATTACATACAAAACTCTTCTAACAAGAGCCCTCTAGTACTCAGCTAATTGTCTCACACTATCATATGCAAAACTGACCAACACATAGCCAATTCTCAGCCTCCAGACAGCCTGCCTTGCTTGCGCAATCCCTGATGGTAAAAATCCCTTAAAGATAGGAATTCTTTCCTGCCTTGACTACGCAAGTATCGTGGGCACTCCAATGGGTGTTTGGTTGCAAGTGTGCAAGCCCATAATCCTACAACAGATATTCAACTTCCCTTTCACCATAACTCAACTAGGTCTCCACTAGATCTGACATGCATGCAACTAATAATATTAAATCTTCAGTTGCATGTGAGATCACTAATTGTGAATTAATTAATATTAAATTCACAAGATTTCTCACTAGTGTATATTCAGGTACAACTAGCACAACTGAATTTAACTCACTTAACTGAGTTAAACTGATTTACAACTTGCACCAACTCATGCACCACTGCACTGCGAACTCTGTTACAACTAGAATTACTCTGCATGCCTCAGCAACAACCTCTAACTCGAAATCCACTAGCTAACTGAATTTTTCACTTTAAGCTAACTCATTCAAGTCCACATTGAGAATAGATTACAGTTTAATGTCCATCTTAATTAAGGGATAACCAAAATAAACATGCACCCAAAAAATAGCACCGTGGGCCCCACCCTAGTCTGGGTGCTTAATGCAACCAGGTATTGAATGCAACCAGGTGCTTAATGCACTAGGTTTGGGTGTTGAATCTCAACACTCCCTCTCAACACTCCCTCTCAACAAGAAAGGGCTTATCCTTCACCCCGATCATGTCTCTATGGTATTCGAATTTGCTCCTGGTGAGCGCCTTCATCAAAATATCTGCATCTTGATCTTCCATGGGAATGTAATGAAGCAACATGATCCTTCTCTGCACACGATCTCTAAGATGATGGTACCAGATATATATATGTTTGGACCTATCATGAAACATAGGATTAATAGAGAGTTTAATGCAACTATGATTATCACAATGAATCACTGTCGGATCCATCTGAGAACCAAACAAACCAACCAAGATCTTTCTCATCCATATAGCCTCACATGCAGCTTGACTCACCGCCACATATTCCGCTTCCGCTAAACTAAGTGCCACAGATTGTTGCTCCCTCCTGTACCAGGAAACTGCTGTCAATCTAATGCTAAACATCCCCCCTGATGTGCTCTTTCTGTCCGATGGACTGCCAGCCCAACCTGCATCCGTGAAGCCATGCAACTTCACTCCATCCATCTGTATGTACCATATACCATACGTTGATGTGCCCCTTGGGTATCTCAGGACATGCTTCCCCACCTTCCAAAACAGCTTGGTAGGCTTAAGCTGGTTAACTGCGTAGCAAATGTCTGGTATCATGTTCACTAGATACATTAGCGAACCCAATAATTGTCAATAGACAGTAGTACCCACTACCTCTCTAGAAGTAGCATCCTCTTTCCTCCAATTTCCTGGAAGAGGAGTATCCGTGGGTTTGCAGCTCTCCATGTTAAACTTACCCAGTATCACCTTTGCATACTTGCCTTGAGACACAAAAATTTCACCATCCTGCAGCAATATTTCCAATCGAAGGAAATAATGAAGGAGTCCATGTCCTTCATTTCGAACTCCCTTGCAATATCCTCTTTTCATTAGTGTATCAACTGCTCATCACCAGTCAAAATTAGATCATCAACATAAAGAAAAATAATCAATAGCTTACCCTCAACCACAATTTGGTACAGGTTTGCATCTGCTTCACTTTTGGTGAAGCCTAGTCCGGTGAAATAGCTGTCTATCTGAGTGTACCAAGCACGGGGTGCTTGCTTCAGCCCATACAACGCTCTTTTGAGTCCGCACACATGCGACTCACTGTTGACAATTTAAAAACGTTCAGGCTGCTCTATATACACCTCTTTCTCAATGATCCCATTGAGAAACACAATTTTCACATCCATCTGATGAATGCGCTAGCCCATCTGCGTGGAGAGTGCAAGGATGGATTTATGGAAGAGTACCTTGCAACATGTGTAAAAATATCATCATAATCTATCCCTTGATTTGTGAGAATATCCAGGCCACAAATCTGGCCTTGTATTTCTCCACACTCCCATCAACAACTTGCTTTACCTTGTAGATCCATCTCGATCCAACCACTGATTTGTCGACCAGTCTTGGGACTATCTCCCATGCACTGTTCTTGACAATGGAGTCATACTCCTCCACCATTGCATCAACCCAAGTAGGTTGTTGCACTGCTTCCTGAAAGGAATATGGTTCAGTCAAAATACATTTTCTCATAAGAACCATGTATCCAGTAAATCGGTCAGGAGACTATCTCTGTCTGCGTTGTGAAGTAGGGGCTCCTACATTCTATACAGCATCAAGTCTCAGCTTATCAACTTCCGTGGTGTGCCTTCTGACATTTCTGATGGATGAATCTGCATGAGTGATTTCCTCCACTCCATAAACCTCCTCATGTGGTTGATCCACATCTTGAGACTCATCCTTGGGAACCAATAGTTCCTCCTCTGCATGTAAGTCCAACTCCCTCTCAAGGGCCAACTGCATGGCTTTCTCCTCATCAAATTTGATATCTCGTCGCACAACAACCATTATGTTGTTTGGAAAATACACACGATAATTATGGGGTGTTTCAGTGTACCCCACAAAAACCCCAACCTTAGTTGTTGGTTCCAGCTTCTTCCTGGCGTCCTTGGTCACATGCACATAAACAAATGAGCCAAAAATTTTAAAGTGTGAAACATCAGGTTTCTTACCAGTGAAAGTCGCTTTAGGTGTACTCATGCCAAGTACTCTACGAGGACAACGGTTTTTCACATGTACCGTTGTATCGCATGCTTCCACCCACAGATGCATCAGTAGGCCTTGATCATGAAACATCGCTCGTGCTGCACCCACAATAGTTTTTTTCTTCCTCTCCATGACCCCATTCTATTGTGGGTTATGAGGCACTATGGGTTCTCTTCGAATTCCTTCTTTGCTTAAATTTTTTTTGAATTCGTTGGAGATGTATTCTCCACCATTATCACTCCTAAGAGCCTTGACTTGCTTCCTCGACTCTTTCTCCACCAGTGCCTTAAACTCACAGAACTTAGAGGATGTGATCTTTATTCTACATGAAGAAGATCCAACACTTACAAGAAAAGTCATCAACGAAGATTACATAGTACTTATGTTTTGTTGTTGAAGAAACCAAGAAAGGTCCACACACACATCTGTGTGAACTCTCTTAAGGATCCCCGAAGCTCAGTTTTCCTTCTCATGAAAGGTGGCCTTTACATATTTTCCCATAGTACATCCCTTCCATGTGTCTGACTGCGCAAGTGTACCCCTGGGAAGACCAGTAGAAATCTGCTACATGACTTTCAAGGCTCCATGGTGAAGATGACCCAATCGCCTGTACCATAATTCGACGTCATCCTGGATCACCACTTGATCTGCCTTGCCCATCATGCTGTGCAAACATCTACCTCCAGCTTGTAGAGATTCTTAACTCGAATCCCTATCCTCTTAGCTTGACCCGTTGTTTTGTGTCGTAGGAAAGATTTTCCATCACTAAAAACAACGTCATAGCCTTTATCCTCCAACATTGCGACTGAGACCAAATTTTTCTTCAGACCTGGTACATGCATCACATATTTTAATTAAAATGGTTTACCTAAATCCATAAAAAGGGTAATGGTACCAATCCCGTTAGCACTGTACTATCCGTCGTCATTCATTTCAATATGCATCTGGAGATCTTTCTCCTCCAAGTCATTGAAAAGTTCCTTATCTCCCGTCATTTGAAAGGAACCGCCACTATCTAAATACCACACAGAACCTAATGCACTGGACACCATGCATGCGATCAATGAGAAGTCAAGCTCAAATTGCGAGGCAAGGGCTTCAACAACTGCAAATCCAACAACCTTCTTATTCTTCTTCTTTTGTGGACAGTTAATAGCAAAATGCCCATGCTCGTGACAACGAAAACACTTCACCTTGGACATGTCCTGCTTCTTATCATTCTTGAACTCAAATTTTGAGTGGATTTTCTTCCCCTTCCCTTTCCTCGCCTTGGAAGACAAAGCACAATCCTCTTCATCCTCGTTCTTAGATTAAGATCCATCTCTGGTGTTTCATCTGAACTCCTCCTGCACCAAATCTGACCACAATCATTCCCAATATGGCAATTTTTCCCTTCCATTGACAAAGTCTTGATAATTGTGCCAACTCTTGGGAAGTCCTAAGAGATCCAAGCTCACCAAATCATCATAAAAAACTGTTATTCCAATGCTCCCCAATTCATCCCGACATTGGAAAAACTTTGTTAGATATTTTGGAATGGTGTCGCCCTTTTCTATCTTGTTCTTCCTGAGTTTATCTTTGAGCGCCAATTTCCTATGGTCGTTGTTGCTTTGGAATAGATTCATCAGAGCCTTCCACATTTCACATGGTGTGGATTTCCCATGGAGGCTTGAGACAATGTGGTATCTTAGTCCCTCCAACAGGATCCTCCTTGCCTTTGTCACTTTATTTTCCATGCATCAATATTTGCATCATCTACAGCACCGGGTTTAGGAACATCTTTGATAATGAATTCCTTCAACCCATTGTCTTCGAGTACTGCCACCATCTTGTCCTTCCAAGCAATGTAGTTTGAGTTGCCCTCGAGTGCATACTCTAACCTCAAGCCATTGAAAGCCATTTCGATTTTGAATCAGCTGTAGCACCAAGAAAGAATTTCTGCAAATTCAAATTCTATCCAGTCACAAACTCAGCTCCTGCTTCACTTATGCAATTTCCTGTGCTCTAATACCATGTAGAAATTACAGAACATGCATGTATATCTTGGATTCACTCGATCTAACAATGTACAAAATTTAACTACTGAACCACTTATACAAATCTTTTGCGGAATTAAAAACACAATCACTAATCGCATGAACATGAAGAAAGATCAATCACACACAACACATATAATTTCCCTGGGAAAGCTTACAGCTAAAAACCCCATTATCTTCTATTGTATATTAAGCATGGATCATGAAACAATTACATACAAAACTCTTATCACAAGAGCCCTCCAGTATTCAACTAATTGTCTCACACTGTCATATGCAAAACTGACCAACACATAGCCAATTCTCAGCCTCCAGACAACCTGCCTTGCTTGCGCAATCCCTGATGGTAAAGATCCCTAAAAGATAGGAATTCTTGCTTGACTTGACTACACAAGTATCATGGGCACTCCAATGGGTTTTTGGTTGCAAGTGTGCAAGCCAATAATCCTACAACTGATAGTCAACTTCCCTTTCACCTATAACTCAACTAGATCTCCACTTGATCTGACATGCATGCAACTAATAATAGTAAATCCTCAGTTGCATGTGATATCATTGATTGTGAATTAATTAATATTTAATTCACTAGATATCTCACTAGTGTATCTTCAGTTACGACTAGCACAACTGAGTTTAACTCACCTAACCGAGTTTAACTGATTTACAACTTGCACCAACTCATGCACCACTGCACTTCGAACTCTGTTACAACTAGAATTACTCTGCATGCCTCACCAACAACCTCTAACTCAAAATCCACTAGCTAACTGAATTTATCACTTTCAGTCAACTCATTCAAGTCCACATTGAGAATAGATTACAGTTTAATGTCCATCTTAATTAAGGGATAACCAAAATAGACATGCACCCAAAAAATAGCACTGTGGGCCCCACCCTAGTATGGGTGCTTAATGCAACCAGGTGCTTAATGCACTAGGCGTGGGTGTTGAATCTTTTTGTTGAATCTCAACACTCCCTCTCAATAAGAAAGGGATTATCCTTCACCTCGATCCTGTCTCTATGGTATTCGAAGTTGAACCTGGTGAGCACCTTCGTCAGAATATCTGCATCCTGATATTCCATGGGAATGTACTAAAGAAACATGATCCTTCTCTGCACACAATCTCTGAGATGATGGCACCAAATATCTATATGCTTGGACCTATCATGAAACACAGGATTAATCGAGAGTTTAATGCAACTATGATTATCACAATGAATCACTGTTAGATCCATCTGAGAACCAAACAAACCAACCAAGATCTTTCTCATCTAGATAGCCTCACATGTAGCTTGACTTGTTGCCATGTATTCTTCTTCCACTGAACTAAGTGCCACGGATTGTTGCTTCCTGCTATACGAGGAAAATGCTGTCGATCCAATGCTAAAGATCCCCCCTGATGTGCTCCTTTTGTCCGATGGACTGCCAGCCTAATTTGCATCCGTGAAGCCATGCAACTTCACTCCATCCTTCTGTATGTACCATAGACCATACTCTGATGTGCCCCTTGGGTATCTCAGGACATGCTTCCTCGCCTTCCAAAAGAGGTTGGTAGGCTTAACCATATCTTGAGTCAGTTGGCATACCAAATGTCTAGTCTCGTGTTCACTAGATACATTAGCGAACCCACTAACTGTCGATAGACAGTAGCATCCACTACCTCTCCAGAAGTAGCATCCTATTTCCTCCAATTTATTGGAAGAGGAGTATCCATGGGTTTTCAACTCTCCATGTTAAACTTACCCAGTATCTCATTTTCATACTTGCCTTGAGACACAAAAATTTCACCATCCCACTCCCATATTTGCAATCCAAGGAAATAATGAAGGAGTCCCATGTCCTTCATTTTGAACTCCCCTGCAAGATCCTCCTGGCATGAGTGTACCAACTGCTCATCCCTTGGTTATTTTGGGATTTATTTATCCATGAGATCCCACATTCATCCTTAGAACATGACACGTGTGTGACTAGTTGAGAGAAATATTTGGTTCAACCATGTTTATGGTCGGGTGGCACATGGAAGTCCAAACCTGGTTAGATCTTACCTATGTTTAGTGAAATCTAAGTTCTCTTGCTTTTGTGGCTTTAATGGTTATTATCTTATGTTTATTTATGTGGTTATATTCCGGTTATAGGCATGGTATGTGACTGGTTCTAGTCATGGTTCATTTCATGTTTTTAATTGTAACTGAAGGAATAATGGACACAAGACCTAATTGATGTTAAGATATCTAAAGAGAGAGGGTGGTGATCCTTCTTGTTAAGTCTCGTATGAATTTCCAGTCCCTTATGCTCAGTCTTGTATTCATGACCTGTAGATTGCATTGTTGCCAAGTGTTTGACAAAATGTCCATCCTGGTTGTGGATGGTCAGGGCTAAACCTGGTTTCAGTTTTGGTTTATAATCATTGTCGTCATGTAATTTATGAGTTATGAAATTTATATGGATTTATGGGCAGAGGATTAGACCTAACCCTAAAAAAGTGGCTTAATTTTGCAGTCGATGGCATAACATTGAGCAAAAATGGCCACAATTGCATTGACACAGGCCTATGGGAGCAAATAGGAGTTTCCAATTGCATTCCGCACCACCCATCCATAGCCGGCGGTATTTCCCGCGGACCCAGCGATTCCATACGCTGGTGACGCGTGTCTGAGTGTACTATTTCGAAAATCGCCCATTTCGCACATTATCTCCTGGACGAAAGCCGGGCAGCGGAATTCACCTGGGCCGTTCGATCTTGGGGACCACATCTAACGGTTCCCGCTCTCCAGAGATGCACAATTATTAGTGTCCATGTAAAATGCCCCGGGCCCACCATTACATCATCCTCCAGTTCTGTTTTGACCGTTGATATTGTGTGATGATCGTATGGCCTAGAATTATTTACACGTCGCTGACCAAGTCCGCCGCATCTCCACATCACAGCGTCCACGTGTCATCCGTGTTCCCCTCCACCATTTACATATTTCATTTACGTGTCATATTACTGTGTTTACATTACATATCTCCCCCTCATGCATTCATCGTCGTTTCCCTGCATATTTCAACGTCGCCTTGCATCTCCTCGCCATTTCTCCCAGTCCACATCATCATCCCGTGGTCATGGTCCCATTCGCCACCCCAGTGTCTGGTTTACTTTAATGTGTTTGTGGATTTTTTGCAGGTGTTCGTTGCTGGAGAGCCATTATAATTTGGGATTTGCATCACAGAGGACGAGTGCATTTCAAAGAGCTATTCAACAGGTGCTAGATGATGAAGCAAAGATCCGAGGAAATATTGTTGACAAGACTTTTATTTAATGAAGCAGGGCTAGAATTTATCAAACCCTTCGGAGCAATAAAAAAGGTAGCTTCTGGTAGATGAAGACATTTATTTCACGGCATAAGGATATCAGTGAAAGATCGAGAAATGCAACGCCATGCATTAAAGATCTGGGATTTTAATTCAAAGTTAGAGGGCCGAGAGTACTATGCACAATCACAAGCAATCTCAAGGTTTCATGGCAACAGATTTTTCCCTTTCAGCAAAGGGCAGAACATTCGTATATTTTATTATTTGTGTCTTGTTTATAAGGAGATTTTCATCCTCAGCATTTATTTCTAGAGGTATATTACAAAGTACAGTTAATTATATTTAGTCATTCACAGTGTGGGCGCGAATGTTTTCCGCCATTTTATTCAAATCAGATCATTAAATGTATCACCTACCTCATTCTCTAGAGTTTTCTCCTTCTCCTATAAAAACTAGAAAGAAAGACATTGTAAGGGTTCCAGATTTCTATCAGAAAACCGTGCAGTGAAAGGCTTTTGTATACATCTTGTAAAGTTTCTGTATGAAGGCTCAGAGCCCGTAGGGTTTCAGTGAGGAGGAGTTATAACTGTAATGAGGATTATGGTCTTTGGTATCCCACAGTATGTAATCTTTTCTTATGTGTTAATATAACATCTCATTTCATGCTATTTATCTTCTTGTATCATGTTCTAGAATGCGAGTGGCTCACTGGTCTTAAGTAAGGATTCATCCTAGTTGGTGCCCATACTTGGATTAGTCAAGAACTTTAAATAGGCCTAGTCATGATATACTGTTCCATGTTCATTTCATCCATATTTTCTGCTATATTAGTTACTTGAGGAGGGTGCTTTTAAAACGCCATTGTCATGTATGGATTCTTAGTTGGATAAGCCCATATGTGGTTTTGTTGTGTGTCTGGGTATCAGCCTCATGCTAACTAGTATCTTCTTCATGTTTCTTCACTGCATCCACTTTCTGATATTTGATTTCTATGGCATATTATTTGAACTGGCCCTCTTTGCAGTAAGTTGTCTCTTAACTGTCTGATGCTTTTGTATTGGAGTTTTGCATGTTGTTCCTACATTATTCTTATCTTTGTATCAGCTTCTGAGAGAGTTTGGTTCCATTTAAACTAATTTCCTTGTTTTGCAAGAGATAGTAAGAGAGCTTTTGGATTGAAAACCCAAGCTATATTATGAGCTCCTTGCTATGTTAAGATGTCCTAGGCACTGGTCTATAGCAAATATAGGTTGTCTCTAGGGGGACAGAATTGTCTACAACATCTTTCTGGCGCCATTTCCGGGGACGAATTTGAGAATATCAGTTTCCCCGGGCCTCGACAAATCATATTCACTCTCTAATCAGGTGAGCACAGAGAGTTGAAGAGTTGCGTATCTCTCACCTTGGCGACTCCACTGTTCTTTATTTGATAAATCTATTGGTAGTCCTGGCTCCTCGAAAGCCACATTTGAGGTCAGATTCCTCTAAGTTAAAGACATCCTCTGTATCTGACCCAAAGAAGATTACTCAAAGAAGAAGTTGGAAAGAAAGACAATCAGCCCGTGCTGAAGTCCCTGAGTTTTCTCAAGAAGATTATCCATCCTCTTCTTCTCGAGAAATTCCAAAAGAAAATCTTGAATATTACTCAGATAGCCCACCCAGGGGAAGTGCTAGAACCAAAGAGAACCTTCATCTCACCCCTGAGGCTGAAGAAGTTAAAGAAGTCACAGAAGTAGCTGCTGTTAACCGTGAACTATTCCCATCTACACCTCAGGCTTCTGTGCAATTTATTCCCATTGTTATACATACTCCACTTCCTCCTCCTCCCCTTCCTTCATTTGTACATCAAATTGTTGCACAACCCCCACCTCCTCCAATGGCTAATGTTCCTACTTTCCTATTGAACAAATACGCTCCACTGGCCTTACCCCAAGTGCTAAATGATATGCCACAGGATTATTTGAAGATTTTGCCTAGATTTAATGGAGAAAATGATATTGACGCTCAGAAACATCTTGAGGCTTTTTGCTCTTTTGCAGAAAACTTAAATGTAGAACATTTGGATGTGGTCTTGAGATTGTTTGTGCAATCTTTGGATGGTGAAGCCAGAAAATGGTTCAAGACCTTGGGAAACCGTTCAGTGACCACCTGGGATGACATGGAGAATACTTTTCTCAGGAAACGGGGAGAAAAGAAAGACCATGGACAGTGTCTTACTGAATTCAACACACTCAAGAAGAGACATAATGAAGGGGTGTCGGAGTTTATTGAGAGATTTAATAAGTTATATCTAAATCTCCCTGCAGATATGAAGCCTCATCAGAACACTGCAAAAGTTGTTTTCATTGCAGCCTTTGACTCGGATTTCGGTTTCTCCCTTAGGGAGAGAAAGCCTGCCACCCTAGATGATGCTCAGTCAGATGCTCTTGAATTGGAAGCGAACATGCAGAAAATTAAAAGGAAGGTACAGACACTGATGTTAGAAGGAGAAAATTATCACTTCCAGCAAGATGAGGTCCAGATAAGGCGGAGAAATAGCGAAAATGATAAGAAATATGGTTAAACTTGAATTGGAGGCAGTTGTTGAAATTTTACTAATGCTCGAAAGGAAGATATGTGACATAGAGACCACCTACAAATATGTGCCAAGGAAGCAAAGAAACGGCCAAGGTACGGTGCCACAACTGTACAGAAGGTCGACGGACGACTCACCCAAAAGGTACACTTGTGGTTAGAAGACTCCGTCTTGCTTTTTCAAACAATGATGATATAGAATGCCCCTTGCAAGAAGAAGAAGAAGAAGCAGAAATTGATCATTATTGTAAACAATTTTCTGATTTCATGCAAGCACAATTCAATGTAAAATATGATCTCAGATCTTCAAGGAAGAGGACCCGAATTCAAGATCAAGAAGAAGCTCCACTTCAGAGGGATGCACCTGCTCAAAAAGAACCATCAGTGCAAAAAGCTGCAGGAAAAGGTAAGAGTCCTGTTCAGCCTTGATCTAATGACAAGTCCTTCTTCTTCAAACTGTTGGTCCTCCCAATGCGCACAAGGTCGATTAATAAAGAAGAGGTCAAATTTCATTTAAATAAAAATTTGGTGTAATAAAAAACTTCTCTGCTTTTAGTTTAAAAAAGAGCTTGAAAAATTAAGGTTGGGTCTCACAGCAAAGTGACCAAAACGACGACGTATCAATCTCAGGTCACCTCTTTCATACTTCCTCCAGAAGCACCACTCACCCCAGATAATATCAAGCACTGCCAGGTCTTTGAGGATGAAGAACAGATAACGGGATTCCTAGAAATAGGAGGTGAATTCTCCAACATAGAGATTGATGTTGATGAAAGAAATTTGACACTATTTGATAGTCAAAGAAAGGAGGAAGGAAATTCGGTGGAAGATTTTAACCCATGGAATGAAGAAATCAGGTTGCTGGAGATTTTGTTAAATAAATATGATTCAATACAGGAAGAAGAGGAGGAGAGCAAAGAAGAGATTCTTGAGCAAGATGAAAACAACGAGCTTTCTCTTGAAAAAGAGGAAATAATGGAGCAAGCCCCTGCTCAAGAATTCATGGATATTTTCACAGAGCTCAGCACAGCAGAGCAGAATATACCAGAGCTCCAAAAGGACTCAGCTCCAGTATAAGATGAGTCCTCCAGTTTAGAGCATGAAGGAGATGAAGGAGATGAAGGAGATTCTCTCTCTCAAGAGAGTCTTCTTCTCGATCCAGTGAAAGGAGATAAAATCCTGGTTGAAGCCTGCCTGCCAGATACTCTTAACCAGGTATCATTTCATGATCCTTATGTGCATTTCCTGCAAACATTTGAAGAAGGATCAAGGGTCCTTTCTAGCAGCATGTTGCCAGCAGAGAGAAAAATTTTCAAAGCTGCTATTGTGGAACAAAAAGAAGAGATCCCACTGCCTTTCAAAATACAAGAAGAAGGCGATCAGGCTTTCAAGAGCCATATTGAAGACAACAGTGGGCAAAGTAAGTTCCAGACAAAAGAAAAGTTGGACATGGAAATTGACAGCATCAGAAGACTGATGATGGTGGTGTCTCAGAAACAGCAGATAGCAGCAAGAAAGCAGAGAAAATTTGGCAATGGAAGAACAAGAACAGAAAGTGAAAGCATAGCTAGAGGCAAGTTGCAGAACAAAATATGGAAACATAGAAGGGTACAGTTGAAGAATAATGCAACTAATGGATACCAGCAAAGAAAAGTATGGGACCCAGGAGGCAAAGACAACCTGGTGTATTATATTGTACATTAGTTTTATTTTTTGTTTCATCATTCTTTTAATAAGGTGTGTGTGTTGATGAATTATAAAATGAAAACTAGAGGTGTCGAAGAGCAGAATTCGCACAAAATGATCAGATGGTCTGCAGGTTCTCGACATGTCCAAGGATGAACATGCCATCCCCATATGGAGCCAATGTTGTTCACTATCCTCTCTTTATGAAAATCTCCATGAGCCAGCTGATTTAAATCATCACATTCCCTCGCCCTGTCTTGCAAAACCCTTTGGTTGTCTATCGTTGCCCTCTCGTTGCTTTAAAATTGTATTTTTAATTGCCAGAATCCATATTTGAAATTATATTGGGCCCAGCCCCTTCTCAGCTAGCCCCGTGCCTTTTTCTCTCCATGTGACCCGACGCCGTGACTGAAGCATTTCTCCTACGAGGGCTTTACTCTATCCGTAGGGTCAAACCTTGGCGCCCCCATAGTTGACTCCTCGGGATGGGTGAAGACTTAATCTAACGGCTACCATTCACTACGAGGGGTTGCTCCAAAAGTCTCGTGTCTGTACACCTTAGCCCCCCGCAGTTCATCTCTGCCGTCCGATCAAAAACCAATCGACGGAGCAGAACTATTTCCCGTGGTGGTCCGAGTGCCCACGTTCATTGTGTGAAAACCGGTGGTTTCATTCCGCACCACCCATCCATAGCCGGTGGTATTTCCCGCGGACCCAGCGATTCCATATGCTGGGTGACGTGTGTCCGAGTGTACTATTTCGAAAACCGCCCATTTCGCGCATTATCTTCCGGACGAAAGCCAGGCAGCGGAATTCACCTGGGCCGTTCGATCTTGGGGACCACATCTAACGGTTCCCGCTCTCCAGAGATGCACGATTATTAGTTTCCATGTAAAATGCCCCGGGCCCGCCATTACATCATCCTCCAGTTCTGTTTTGACCGTTGATATTGTGTGATGATCGTATGGCCTAGAATTATTTACACGTCGCTAGCCAAGTCCGCCGCATCTCCACGTCACAGCGTCCACGTGTCATCCGTGTTCCCCTCCACCATTTACATATTTCATTTACGTGTCATATTACTGTGTTTACATTACATATCCCCCCCTCATGCATTCATCGTCTTTTCCCTGCATATTTCACCGTCGCCCTGCGTCTCCTCGCCATTTCTCCCAGTCCACATCATCATCCCGTGGTCATGGTCCCATTCGCCACCCCAGTGTCTGGTTTACTTTAATGTGTTTGTGGATTTTTGCAGGTGTTCGTTGCTGGAGAGCCATTATAATTTGGGATTTGCATCACAGAGGACGAGTGCATTTCAAAGAGCTATTCAACAGGTGTTGGATGATGAAGCAAAGATTCGAGGAAATAGTGTTGACAAGACTTTTATTTAATGAAGCAGGGCTAGAATTTATCAAACCCTTCGGAGCAATACAAAAGGTAGCTTCTGGTAGATGAAGACATTTATTTCACGGCATAAGGATATCAGTGAAAGATCGAGAAATGCAACGCCCTGCATTAAAGATCTGGATTTTAATTCAAAGTTAGAGGGCCGAGAGTACTATGCACAATCACAAGCAATCTCAAGGTTTCATGGCAGTAGATTTTTCCCTTTCAGCAAAGGGCAGAACAT
Organism: Pinus albicaulis; assembly: GCA_034641835.2. NCBI lineage: Eukaryota > Viridiplantae > Streptophyta > Pinopsida > Pinales > Pinaceae > Pinus > Pinus albicaulis. The sequence continues at coordinate 649,291,948 of CM076576.1, read as the reverse complement.
TCGTATATTTTATTATTTGTGTCTTGTTTATAAGGATATTTTCATCCTCAGCATTTATTTCTGGAGGTAGATTACAAAGTACAGTTAATTATATTTAGTCATTCACAGTGTGGGCGCGAATGTTTTCCGCTCATTTTATTCAAATCAGATCATTAAATGTATCACCTACCTCATTCTCTAGAGATTTTTGTTTCTCTTATAAAAATGAGGAAGAAAGACTTTGTAAGGGTTCCAGATTTCTATCAGCAAACTGTGCAGTGAAAGGCTTTTGTATACATCTTGCAAAGTTTCTGTATGAAGGCTCAGAGCCCGTAGGGTTTCAGTGAGGAGGAGTCATAACTGTAATGAGGATTCTGGTCTTTGGTATCCCACAGTATGTAATATTTTCTTATGTGTTAATATAATATCTCATTTCATGCTATTTATCTTCTTGTATCATGTTCTAGAATGTGAGTGGCTCACTGGTCTTAAGTAAGGATTCATCCTAGTTGGTGCCCATACTTGGATTAGTCAAGCACTTTAAATAGGCCTAGTCATGATATATTGTTCCATGTTCATCTCATCCATATTTTCTGCTATATTAGTTACGTGAGGAGGGTGCTTTTAAAACGCCATTTTCATATATGGATTCTTAGTTGGATAAGCCCATATGTGGTTCTGTTGTGTATCTGGGTATCAGCCTCATGCTAGCTAGTATCTTCTTCATGTTTCTTCACTGCATTCACTTCCTGATATTTGATTTCTGTGGTATATTATTTGAACTGGCCCTCTTTGTAGTAAGTTGTCTCTTAACTGTCTGATGCTTTTGTATTGGAGTTTTGCATGCTGTTCCTACATTATTCTTATCTTTGTATCAGCTTCTGAGAGAGTTTGGTTCCATTTAAACTAATTTCCTTGTTTTGCAAAAGATAGTAAGAGAGCTTTTGGATTGACAACCCAAGCTATATTATGAGCTCATTGCTATGTTAAGATGTCCTAGGCACTGGTCTATAGCAACTCTAGGCTGTCTCTGGGGTAGACAAGAATTGTCTACAACATCTTTCTGGCGCCGTTGCCGGGGATCGAATTTAAGAATATCAACTTCCCTGGGCCTCGACAAATCATATTCACTCTCTAATCAGGTGAGCACAGAGAGTTGAAGAGCTGCATATCTCTCACCTTGGCGACTCCACTGTTCTTTATTTGATAAATCTATTGGTAGTCCTGGCTCCTCGAAAGCCACATTTGAGGTCAGATTCTTCTAAGTTAAAGACATCCTCTGTATCTGAACCAGAGAAGATTATTCATAGAAGAAGTTGGAAAGAAAGACAATCAGCCCGTGCTGAAGTCCCTGAATATTCTGTAGAAGATCATCCATACTCTTCTTCTCAGGAAATCCAAGTGGAAAATCCCGACTCCAGTGAGGAAAATTCCGAATATTACTCAGATAGCCCACCCAGGGGAAGTGCTAGAACCAAGGATAATCCTCATCCTACCCCTGAGGCTGAAGAAGTTAAAGAAGTCACAGAAGTAGCTGCTGTTAACCGTGAACTATTCCCATCTACACCTCAAGCTTCTGTGCAATTTATTCCCATTGTTATACATACTCCACTTCCTCCTCCTCCCCTTCCTTCATTTGTACATCAGATTGTTGCACAACCCCCACCTCCTCCAATGGCTAATGTTCCTGCTTTTCTATTGAACAAATATGCTCCCTTGGCCTTACCACAGGTGCTCAATGATATTCCACAGGATTATTTGAAGATTTTTCCCAGATTTAATGGAGAAAATGAAATTAATGCACAGAAACATCTTGAGGTCTTTTGTGCCTTTGCAGAAAACCTGAATGTTCAACATCTGGATGTGGTCTTAAGATTGTTTGTTCAATCTCTGGATGGTGAAGCTAGAAAATGGTTTAAGACATTAGCAGACCGTTCTGTAGATACCTGGGAAAGAATGGAAGAGGTTTTTCTCAGGAAACGGGGAGAAAAGAAAGATCATGGAATGTGTCTCACTGAGTTCAATACACTCAAGAAGAGACATAATTAAGGGGTGTCGGAGTTTATTGAGAGATTTAATAAGTTATATCTAAATCTCCCTGCAGATATGAAGCCTCATCAAAACGCTGCAAAATTTGTTTTCATTGCAGCCTTTGACTCAGATTTCAGTTTCTCCCTCAGGGAGAGAAAGCCTGACACCCTAGATGATGCTCAGTCAGATGCTCTTGAATTGGAAGCAAACTTTGCTTCCTCTGGAAAATTAAAAGGGAAGGCTGAACAGGATGTTAGAAGGAGGGGAAAAGAAGAATTATCCACTTCCAACCAGGATAAGGATTCAGATAAAATGGAGGAAATAAGCAAAATGATAAAGAAGATGGTTAAACTTGAATTGGAGGCCAAGATTTCAGCCCCCAAGAATTTTTATAATGCTCCGAACAGAGGATATAACCCCCAGCACAAGAGACCACCCCTGCAAATATTGCAAAGGGAAGCAAAGGAGCAGCAGACCACCCCTGCAAATATTGCCAAGGAAAGCAAAGGAGCAGCAAGATCAGGTACCACACCCACTGTACCTGGAAGGTCCAGCAGATGACTCCACTGAATATGCTGCTTATCAATTAGAAGACTCAAATCTTGCTTTTTCAAACAATGATGATATAGAATGACCATTGCAAGAAGAAGAAGAAGCAGAGATTGATCATTATTGTAAACAATTTGCTGATTTCATGCAAGCACAATTCAATGTAAAATATGATCTCAGATCCTCAAGGAAGAGGACCAGGACTCAAGATGAAGAACAGGAGCCACTTCAAAAGGGGGAACGTGCACAGAGAGAACCATCAGTGCAAAAAGCTGCAGAAAAAGGCAAGAGTCCTCTGAACAAGCCTTCACAGTCTAATGACCAAGTCCCTTCATCTTCAAAAATAGTCAGTCCTCCCAATGCTGAGTCAGTGTCAAGAGAGGTCAAATTTCTAGCTGAAAATAAAGAATTTAAAGAAGTTGTAATAGAAAAGCCTTCCTCTGCTTTTAGTTTACAAAAAGAGCTTGAGAAAATTAAGATTCCAGTCCCCCTGACCGAGCTGTTAAAACAGCCAGCATATCAATCTCAGGTCACCTCTTTCATACTTCCTCCATAAGCACCACTCACCCCAGATAGGAGGTGTGAGTATCTTCTAGAGGAGTTCAAGAAATTCAAGCATCCTACATTCGATGGAGATATGAAGAATTTAGAAGATGCAGAGGCATGGTTTCTTGGGATGAAGAAATTATTCAGATTCAATAGCTATACAGAGAACATGAAAGCCAAGATAGCCACTTTCAGTCTTAAAGGGAAATAAAATATATGGTGGGAGGATGTGAAGAATTTTAAAGGTATTCCAGAGGATGACTTTCCTTTGGATGAATTTTAGGGACTCTTCAAGAAGAAGTACTTGTCAGAAAGGTACTATGATGCAAGAACTAAGGAGTTTTATGAGTTGCACATGGGTTCCGTGACAGATGATGGGTATACTATCAGGTTATTAGAACTTTTGATACATGTGTTTTACCTCAAAGAGGAGAAAGCCAAGGTTCAAAGATTCATCAGTGGACTGCGAGTAGCATACATAGACTAGATTGAGTTCGATGAGCCTAGATCGCTAGAAGAATCCGTTAGAAAGCTGGATAATTATCATGATTAGTCAAAGCGCAAAGTTGAGCCTAAGTGTGACTTCAAAGGAAATGATAAAGCTAAAGGAAGATGGCCATGGAAACAGGGAAGACCTCAATATGCAGGTGAAAAATAAAATGTGGTTCCTTACAAGAAGTTCAATACAGTTGAGAAGGGATATGGATCACATCGTGGAGAGAAACAAACTAGAAGTGATGGTAGAGCACCGTTGCAGTGTTGGATATGTGGCAAGGATCATCACAAGAGGGATTGTCTACAATATCAGGATAGTAGACCCCATATATATGGTGCTCAGGAGGTGCATATAATCAAGGATGTTGGTAATAACATTCTTCAAATTTATGCAACTGTGGAAAATAGGCAGGTGGATCACCAGACATCTACCATTGAGATGGATGGTAAGCTTTGTGATCAAGTTATTTATATTTTGATTGATCCTGGATCTAATTATAGTTATGTTAATCCTGACCTGGTGGATAAGTATGGCTTGAGAAAATAAGTGCATGCATAATCTTGGTTGGTGCAGTTGGATACATGTTCTAAGAAGAGAGTTCACCATTAGGTAAGATATTTTGCATTTGAATTAAATGGTATGCTTACAACAACACATTTGAATGTACTTCCATTGGGATCGTATAACATGCTTTTGGGTATGGATTGGTTGTACCTTCATAGGACCAAAGTAGACTGTTATGACAAGGAAATTGAGTGCTCAGATGATAATGGAGAAAAGAGATTTTTGCAGGGAAAGAAGAAGCATACATCAGTGAGGATGGTTACTTCCATGCAGTCTAAGCGTAGTTGCAGAAAAGGTTGTGTGATGTTTGCAGTGCATATTTCCAGTGACAAGGGTAAGGATGTCGAGGATCAAAAAATATTCCAAAGGTATCCTATATTGCAACAATTTCAGGATCTGTTTCTAGCAAATATTTCAAAGTTACCTCCTCACAAGGTAGTAGATTTTTCTATTGAGTTGGTACAAGGGGCAACACCAGCATCAAAGGAACCTTATAGGATGAGCACACCAGAATTGGTAGATTTGAAGTTGCAGTTGAAGGAAATTCTTGAAAAGGGATACATTAGGCCGAGTGTATCACCTTGGGGTGCATTAGTGTTGTTTGTAAAGAAGAAGTATGGTACTCTCAGGTTGTTCATTGATTACAGGAAGTTGAGCAAGGTAACGATCAAGAACAAGTATCCATTGCCGAGGATTGATGATTTGTTTGATCAATTGAAGGGAGCAACAATGTTCTCTAAGATTTACTTGAGATCAGGATATCATCAGGTACGCATTAAAGAAGAGGAAATTTACAAGGCCACCTTCAGGACTAGGTATGGGCATTATCAATTAGTTGTAGTTCCATTTGGTTTGACTAATTCCCCAACTAAAATTATGTGTTTGGTGAATAATGTGTTGCGTCCTTATATGGACAAATTTTTTATTTTATTATTGATGTCATCTTGGTATACTCTAAGAATGAGAAAGGTCATGTCGAGCATTTAGCAACAATTTTGAGATTGCTAAGAGAGCATCAATTATATGCTAAGCTTAGTAAGCGCAGTTTCTTCCAGACAAAGGTACACTACGTGGGACATGTTGTTTCCGAGGAAGGAATAACAATAGATCCATAAAAGATAAGAGCCATCGCAGAGTGGGAAAGTCCTAAGAATGTGGAGGAAGTTAGATCCTTTATGGGATTAGCATGTTACTACAAGAGGTTCATTATGAACTTCTCATGCATTTCATATCCTATTAGATCTTTGCAGAGGAAAGGTAAGAAGTTTGAATGGACAGAAGAATGTGTAGCTAGTTTTGAGCAATTGAAGCAGTTGTTAACCAATGCTCCAATTCTTAAGATTGTAGATCTGGATAAAGAATTTGTTGTGTGTACAGATGCTTGTAAAAGAGGAATTGCTGGAGTCCTTATGCAAGAGGGATAGGTGGTATCAAATGAGTCCAGGAAATTTAATGAGCACGAACAAAACTACGCGGCTCATGATCTTGAGTTGGTAGGTATTATTCATGCCTTGAATATGGGGAGGCATTATATTCTTGGCAGGAGATTTGTATTGATGAGCGATCACAATGTTTTTGAGATATTTGTTTGACCAACAGAATCTGAATTCCATACAATCTAGATGGTTGGCCACCCTTAGTGAGTTTGATTTCGATATCAGATGCATCAAGGGAAAGGAGAATAGGGTTGCAGATGCTCTTAGCATGAAATTACAGGTGAATCATATAATAGCTATGAGTTCCTATGGGACAAACTTACAGGAAGGTCAACAGGATGACAGGTATATGGAGCTCAGGCATAGGTTACAACAGAGTATAGGTATAGGTACATGTACATGTGCAAGCACTAGTGATCAGGATGCAGAATATCATCTCGCGACAAATGGTTTAGTGAGATTTACGCACAAGATATATGTGTCAGATGCCAACGAGCTCAACAAGTTGATCTTGAGGGAATTTCATGTCAATCCATACTCGGGTTACCCAAGATATTAGAAGACATTGAAGATGGTGAAGAAGTTCTATTATTGGCTGAATTTGAAGAAGGATGTGGCAAAGTTCGTGGCTAGATGTTTGGATTTTCAGTAGGTGAAGGAAGAATGTAAACATTGAGGTAGTCTACTACAACCTATTCCGATTCCAGAATGGAAATGGGAGGTCATTTCCATAGATTGTATTACAGGTCTTCCGAGGATAGTGAGGCAAAATGATTCTATCATGGTGATGGTCGACATGTTGAGCAAGGTGGCTCACTTCAGTCTAGTGAAGACTACAAATCCAACTAGTGAGGTTGCACAAGTCTTCATCAAGAATATTGCGAGAATAGAGGTGTTTTGAAGAAGATTGTGTAAGACTATTATACAGTATTTTGTCACACTCCACTTTGTGTCGTCATGCCAGCAGTGTTGAAAAATATGTTCTGCATCAAACATTCCTATAACATCCATGAAGAAGTGAAAAAATAATTGATTTAAAATTTTTATGGAAAGCTTGGTAAAACCTTATTTTACAAGCCCAACGCGCTATGCACTAGTTATGACACACACTTGTCACCTTTTGTAATACATGTGTCTAGCGCTAGCAACGCAAACAAATTTGATCAGGAAAATCTGAATTGGTCCTCTTCAGGCAGTTTTGCCAAAAATGGAGGAGAAGCTTCCCTTACTAGAAGCCTTGAGAATGACGATATGGTTTCAAGTTATTGATGATAGGAGAGAGACCTCCCTTTCATGGCCATGGATCCTATTTCCATGGATCTTTCCCTTAAGATGTGGGACTCCTCCCACCTTTTATGGATCCTCACCTCCCTCTCCTTCCCTATAAATGAAACCCCTGCCATCCACTAATGGTTGGTTTCCATCCTATGAGCTGAAGCATGCCCAATTTTTGCCCATCTGTGAAGGAGGAAGTTATTTGAAGAGTTGAGGCTAGGACTTGGAGTCTCACCTAAAGGAGGCATCCAACATCAAGGCTTTTGGTTGTATTGTTCCCTTTATCATTATATTAATAATACATTATGTGTTTCATTTCCATAAATGTGTCTATCATTGCATGTTTATTGTAGTGCTCCTTGATCTGCTACATAAATTATACTAGAGTTTTTTATGTTTTACATCCATTTTTTGTCTCCATTTGTTCTTCCTTGCAGGAATTTGTCTTCATTGACAAAGAGGAGATCATGAGCGTGGAAGTGAAAGACTCATGGATGACACCAAAGGCAAGCAGTTGCATCAAAAAGAGGTAGGACATCTACCCTACTTCATTGTTTTTCTAGCATAAGTTAGGAAAGGTTGCATATATTTGTCTCCTTTGTTGTTAGATCCTCCCATTAGGACTAGAGGGATCGTGTTATGAAACCAACTCCAAAGATAGAAGAAAAGAGAGATCAATACCTTAGAAATCAGTCACTTCTAGGGGGCAACCTCCTTTACATTACATAAATGAACAATTCTTGGATGATTCAAATGACAAAACCTCCTTTCTATATATAGGAGTACATGGGGTCACAATATAATCCTAGCCGACCTAAGAAAAATAATGTAAAGGCACAACAATAACAATAATGGGGTTTTATGGGGCATAATAATAACAATATAGGGACTACAGGGGTACAAAAATAACAATAAGGGGGCTACACTAACAACAATAAGGGACTACACTAGTAATATAGGGACCTAACATGCCCCTCTCCTTCAAAAAATTGTTGTCCTCAATGCTTGAGTAGAGTGTGGATGCTTCTGTATAAAATTCTCATCCTCCCATGTGGAATATTCAGTGGGTAAGTTCTTCCACTTGATGAGATACTCTGAAATTGATCGATTTCGTAGTTGTTGAGTTCTTGTTTCCGTGACTGCTTCAGGTTCCAATATGATTTTTCCTTCCTCGTCAAGTTCTGGCAATATCGTTTGAACTACAAGTTTGTCACCTAGAAACTTCTTTAAGCATGAAACATGGAAACTGGGTGCACTCAAGAAGAAGCGGGAAACTCCAATTTGTATGCCATAGTACCAATATTTTGCAAAACCTTGTAAGAATCATAGTACTTTGGTGATAATTTATTATCTTTCTTAGCTTGCTTGAGGGACATTTGTTTATATGGTTGTAGCCGTAAAAATACCCAGTCTCCCACATCACAAATTCTCTTGCTATGATGTTGATCTGCCTGTTGTTTCATTTGATTTTGTGCTAAATTTAGGTTATCATTTAAGAGTTGGAGAAATTGTTGTTGGTGCTCGATGTGATCTTCCACTACTTGAACCTTAGAATTTTCTCTTAAAGATGATGTGATGGATGGTGGATGATATCCATAAAGTGCCATAAATGAGGCCATTTTTGCTGCAGTATGGAAGGAAGTGTTATACCATCATTCAGGCAGAGATAACCACTTGACCCATTGTGTTTGTTTATCAGATACAAAACAACGAAGATATACATCCAAACATTTTTTCACTATCTCAGTTTTCCCATCGGATTGAGGATGATAAGATGAGCTATGGGCTAGTTGAGTACCCAAACAAGAAAATAATTCCATCCAAAAATTTCCAGTGAAAATGGGATAACTGTTGCTTACAATAATATTTGGGTTTTCATGTAGCTTTTGAATTGTTTCCATAAATGCAGTAGCAACTGTACTTGCTTTAAATGGATGAGATAATGCACAAAAGTGTGCATACTTGGTAATTATATCAGCTACCACCATGATGACACTCTTTCCTTCGGAAATGACCTCCCATTTCCATTCTGGAATCAGAATAGGTTGTAGTAGACCACCTCGATGTTTACATTCTTCCTTCACCTACTAAAACATCGGAAAAAGTGTCGCTATTCCGACACTTAACTAAAGTGTCAAAATTGTGACTCTAGGAGAAACCACGTTTTGCCTCGCCTCAAAGTGTCGCCCTTGGGACGCCTATGTGTCTCAAGAGTGACATTTTGGCCGTCGGAAATTGGGCCGAATGTACTAGTGATTGAAAACTGCTCCCAACGCTGACTTGGAATGGGTAAAGGTTGTAGCAGACCCGGGGTCTTAATTGTCTCAACTTATTTTGCTGGAAAACCAAACATTATGCCAAAAAAAATTGAATATTAGATTTAACGCCATCCCAAAAAAATTCTTTCTTCACCCTGTGGTAAGTTTTTAAAAATCCTGAGTGTCCTCCTACGGGAGAGGTGTGCAATTCCAAAATAATATTTTTTTTTAGTTGGGAATTCTTACAAAGATATAAGCAATATTTGTACCATAAGGAATCACTTTTCCAAGTAAATGTATCAAATGTACTTGGATCTTGCTGCAACTTTTGAATGAGTGTCCACACTTCTTCATCATTATTTCATTCCTCCTTTGCTTCGGTTATCCAATCCGGTTGGATAATATAAATGGCACAAAGAAATGCTTCCACCTCGTCATCCTTTCTTGAGAGTGCATCCGCAACAACATTTAGCTTCCCTTTCTTGTAGATGATTTCAAAGTAATAACCCAACATCTTTGTGACCCATTTTTGTTGCTCTTATGAAGATAGTCTTTGTTCTAAAAATTATTTAAGACTATCATGATTAGTTTTTACCTTGAAGTGTCTTCCCATTAGGCAAGGTTGCCATTTCTTTAGTGCATGTAGTATTTCCAACATTTCCTTCTCATAAATAGCTCTCTATAAATACTTTCCTTTGATTGGACGACTTTCAAAAGCAATTGATATTCCTTCTTGCATTAAAACAACACCAATTCCATTTCCTGAGGTGTCACATTCCGCAATAAAGGTTTTTGTGAAGTCTAGCGTAGCTAAGACCAGTGCTAGGCACATTGTTAGAGGTGCTGCTATTCTCCCATAATTCTTAACAAACTTGCGATAATATCATGTTAACCCAAGAAATTCTCACAAATTCTTTATGGTCGTGGGGACTTTCCATTCCTTAATGGCTTTAATTTTGTTAGGGTCTACCTTAACACCCCCCTGAGATACAATATGACCCAAAAATTCCACCTCCTGTACTCCAAAGAAACATTTGGATATTTTTGCATATAATTGTTTTTGCTCCAATAGTTTGAGCACCTTGTCAACATGTTGAACATAATCCTTCCAAGACCTGTTGTAGATTAGTATATCATCAAAGTATACTAACATAAATTTTCTAAGGAAGGGTTTAAAAATGGAATTCATCAACCCTTGAAATGTAGAAGGTGCATTGGTAAGGCCAAAAGGCATGACCATAAATTCATAATGACTCTCATGAGTTCGAAATGTTGTTTTCAGAATATCTTCAGTCTTCCTTCTAATTTTATGATATCCTGAGCAAAGATCCAACTTGATAAAATAAATTGCTCCATGTAATTCATCAATCACAGGAATGGGAATTTATTTTTAATAGTGAGCTTATTGAGCTCCCTGTAATCCAGACACATGCATCATGATCCATCCTTCTTGTGCACCAATACTACTTGAGCATATAAAGAACTTTGACTAGGTTGAAATATACCAACCTCAAACATTTTTGCAATCATACATTCAATTTCGCTTTTGGACATAAGGATATCTGTAAGGCCTGATGTTTGCAGTAACATTTCCTGGAATAAAATGAATAACATGATCATGATCACAAATAGGTGGGAGTCCTTTGGGAGTTTGAAACACCTTGGAATGATTGTTCAAGACTTTTTGGAGATCTGGAGAAATAGATGATTTCGATGTTGGAGCTTCTAGAGAGCATAATTTTGCAATTATGCCTCATTTTTCTTTCTTTATAAGCTTTTTCATGACATTAGACCTTATTATATTTCCCAGCTTCCCTGCTATACCAGGTAATTCAACTTCCTTTCATTCCGAAAAAAAATTCAAGAAAATTTGTTGAAAATTAAAAGCTACCATCCCCAAAGATTGTAACCATTGTACTCCTAGTAAAACATCAACACCTCCCACTGGAATGGAAGGAATTGGAATATACAATACATATTCTCCCATGGTTAACTTGGTATTATGGCATTTTCCAGAGCAATTTATAGTCCCTCCATTTTCAACCATCACTTGACACTCTGGTGCTGAGTATAGGAAGCAATCCAATTCCTTGGCTACCTTACAATGAATAAAATTATGGGTACTTCCTGAATCAATCAACACTATTACATTTTTCTTCTTGACATGTCCTTCTATCTTGAGAATTTGAGGAGTGGGAATTCTTTCCAATGCATTAGGATATGGTCATACTCTCTAGGGTTGGTTCCTGGTGTATATCCTCTTCTTTTTAAGTTTCTTGTTCATTTTCTCCCTTCTCTTCACAATATATGTAAAATAATTTCTTCTCAACGCACTTATGACCTTTAGTGTATTTGTTGTCGCAATTGTAGCAAAGCCCTTTTTCTCCTTTTTCTTCCAATTGTTATGGTGTCAACCTTGTAGGTTGTGGAAGTTTAGGAGTAGCAACACTTCCATCTTTATAGATGTGAGTGGTAGGCTTCCTTGTTGCCATAAATTTACTTTCAATTTTTCTTGCCAACCTGAATGCCTTCTCCAATGAATCAGGTTCCCAAAGGCGAACATCATGTTGGATGTTATCCTTTAAAGTCCCTACGAAGACACCAATCCTGTGTTCCTCTGGAATACCAGCTACCCTTATATTCAATTTTTGGAAGTCCTCAACGTGCTCCACAATTGAACCCTTTTGTTTGAGATTTATAAATTGGATAATGAAGGTGTTGCTCTTTGTATCCTCATAATGTGATATCATTTCCTCCTTAAAAATTGACCAAGTGACAATTTTTTTACGAGAGCAAAGCCATCGATACCATACAAATTGATTTTGTTCTAAATGTAAAGTTGCAATGCGTACCTTTTGTGTGTTTTTCACATTATGGAGATCAAAATATTGCTCCATGTGTAGTATCCATGTTACGGGATCCTTGCCATCAAACTTCCTCATATTGATCTTTGGAATATGGTGGGTCTTCCATCCAACATTAGAGTTTATGAAATCATGCTTGAAATTTATTTTATTCTCATCATGAGTTTCCTGTACTACCTTTTCGCCATTAGGAATAACTTCTTGTATCAACTTTGTCAAACCTTCCATGTTGTCTTTCATTTTTTCATATATCTTAGCTTCCATGCCATCCATCTTAGCGTCCATGCCATTCTTCAAACCATCCATCTTAGCTTCCACGCCTTTCTTCAAACCATCCATATTAGCTACCACACCTTTCTTCAACCCGTCCATATTAGCTTCCATGTCTTTCTTCAAAACTTCCATTTCATTTTTTGTTGCTCTTTGCGAGAGCGAAATTTGGTGCACTTGGTCTTGTAATTTTGATATATCATGTTGCAATTCTTCCTCTTCATGAGTCATAGTAGAGCCTTCTGAAGGCTTAATGGATGTTGAATTCTTTTTAAGGGCCATTTTAGAACCCAATACTGATATCTATGCTTCAATATGCCCTTGGAATCACTTGAAACTGATTTTTCAAACAAGACTTGTGCAATTTGAAAAAAAAATACACACCAATTTCTTTCTTTTGAGGAGCTCGATATTGAAACTGATGTATCTCTGGAATTTTAGATCCCCAAGATTTTATTTTAGATCCTTTAGTAGCCCTCTGAATCTTCTTTCCGATGCCACAAGTCTGGCCTGATTTGGATTCTTCAAGGCAAAGTTATGCTTAATCTCCTACAATGACCTAATTATGGATTGGTTCAGCATAGCGAACTTGTATGACGTTCCACGTGTCACTATTTCCTCCTCCGGCTTTGAAATTGATACACAATAAACTACAGTCCGTGTGTTTTTGGCCATTTATTACAGAATTCCAATCCGATGCTCAGAGGGAGAGTTATGACGATTTTCCCAAGGTCACCTCTTTGATATGAAATTCGAGAGCCTACAAAAAACCTAACATAGATCATATCTCCGAAAATATTGCGAAGCAATATTTGAAAATTTTACACGACGTTCATGAGGAATTCTTTGCAAATGTTTTTTTTTTTTTTTTTATAGCTTTTGAACTTTCGTAGAAATTTTTTTATAGCGAAAATGCCACGATGACCTGTTGAAGCAGCGAAACCCTATAATCCAAAGCTCTGATACCAAATGTTATGAAATCAGCTCCAAAAATAGAAGAAAAGAGAGATCAACGCCTTATAAGTGAGCCACTTTGATGGGGAAACCTCCTTTACATTACATAAATGAAAAATTATTAGATGATTCGAATGAAAAAACCTGCTTTCTATATATAGGATTCCATGGGGTCACAATATTATCCTAACCGACCTAACAATAATAATGTAAGGGCACAACAATAACAATAGTGGGGTTTTATGGGGCACAATAATAACAATATGGGGACTACAGGGGTACAACAATAACAATAAGGGGGCTACACTAACAAAAAGAAGGGAATACATTAGTAATATAGGGACCTAACAGATTGTTTATGTCCGCAGAAAGGATTTCCCGCACAACAAAATGGCGACTCCACTGGGGAGCCTATAACCCTTCAAGCCTCCTTGTATTTTTGGTTTCTTCGATTAGTTTGGCCAACTGCCTTATATTCCATCATTTTGATTGCTTATAAGTTTGCATTCTGAGTAATCTACTCTTTAGAGTGTCGAATCTGGATTTCTTTTGGGTTTTGATTGTATTTTCCTAAGCTCTCCTCGCCCAACGTGTTTTCTCTAGAAAGCATAGTGCTGTCAATGTGTTTTTCATCGTGAACAGTTGCACTTAACTCCCTGGTTACCACTGTCTACTCGTGTTTATCTTTAAAAGTGAGATTTATTTTAGGGTTTCTTAACTGAAAGTCTTTTTTTTTTTAAGGTCCTTTTCCTGCTCTATGTGCTTTCCATGCTAATTTATTGATGTTATATTCTTCGTGGTTTGCAAAAGTTTGTCTCATGTCCAAGTAGTGAAAGAGATTGAGGTGAATCTTTGGTTCTTTAGGTGATTGATGCTGGCATGTGTTACTGATCTGCTGCTTGATAGGCATTTTATTTATTTTGGAAACAAAAAAAGAATTACATCTTGCATTGATTAAGTTTTCTCTCAAAACATTGATCACTGCTTATGAAAATTGCATTAGTTTGCATTGCATTGGAAAATTGATTTTTGGGATTATCATCAAGCATAGATTACATTGCTTAGTGATTGAAAGTTGATAAGTGAATATTTTTAATTTTTAAAAGAAAAAGAATAAAAAATAAAAAATATCAGTGAACTTTGGTGAATTGAATTTCGTTTACTCTTCCATTGTCATATTTGAAAAGTGAAAGTGAAAGTTCTAGCTTGGAAGCTCTTGTTTACTGCATCTTTGTTTGATTGTATCACTGTTTGAATTCCTTCCCTATACTAGATAGATTTCATTGAAATGAAAATAGTTTTTTTCTCATATTATGTGTCATTGGTGTACAGGTGGCATCGATCTTTGAGCCTTAAAACCGAAACGTAAATCAAGATCAACTTAAAATTTACCTCAATTAACCTAAGCAACATTTGGAACTTTACACAAACATTTAGAGGTATAGGGTAGAGACGTGTTCTGGCTTCGTAAAACATAGGAGCTGTAGTTTTTTTCCAGTGTTGTATCCCAGGGGTGATATCCCGTTCCACATATGGAAGTATATAGGATTGTTCTCCACATACCTTTGGGTATATCGGATGACGCTCCACATATGAAAGTATATCGGAATGCTCTCATGGAACGACTATGCATTAGACAACACTACTACGGACTGCACTCCCACGTACCATCACATATATTTTGGGAGTCCCCAGTGGGTTGCTATCCATCCATAGCTTACCAAGTTGTCCGCCTTTTAAACTGTGATACACCGAACACAACAATCAGGGAGATTGGATGTTGTACGTTATGTCCTTGGTTCACTAAGGTGTATATTGCAGTTCACGGTTGCCTCGTAATCCTTTATGCCTAGCTTACCCCTTTTTGAATTTTTTGTTTTTAATTTCTAAAATTTATTGCCCACTGAATAATATCTTACCCATGCACAACTCCTTTTTGCCTCAAAATTACTGGTTAATGGTAATTGGAATTAAGCCCAAAGTATTCACTAGCACCCAATTGATTTTGTGAAAAATTCATCATGGCAGAGCCACCAAGTCCTTGATCGCGCCACGCGCAAAGTTCACCTCACGTATCCCCTTCACGTTCTAAAGCTGACGGGTCACCTCAAAGAGTCCAAAACAAGATTCCAGATATTGTATGTGAACCTCTTAAGAGCAAATGTATTGAACTTGGTATCGTCCTAAGTATCCAACCCCTTGCTTCCTGACAACCTCCTCAAGAGTCGGTCACTTCATCCCAGGGATCTCCTCTAGATAGTCCTGAGCCTACTTCACATTTCTTGCTTTTTCCTCCGAATCCACTCTTTGATCCAAAAGATGACCCTGTCTATTTATCACCTCCGCACCAGTATATCCCCTTTGATACTACCAACGTACCTTTGGTTCCTTCTCTTGGTGCGTCTCATATTCTGGTTCAAGAATTGTTTCTGCCACACATGGCGACAAATGGTGATGATCCTCTATTTGAAAACACACCCCCAGCGTACTCCTTTGGAGACATCTGCAACTCATACTCCAGAAGTCGATCCTGAAACACTCTTCCCTCCTAAAAAATTTCCTTATGTTTCCTACGATTTGGGAAGTGGGTCAACTACACCCTCTAGTCATAGTGCATCCTTAATCCCAGCCAGTTATACATCTGTTGGTGATATTGTTTCAGGAACTTCTTGTGCGACTTCAATTTATCATAAACCCATTTTTTCATCTAGTGTGACTCCTACTTCTAGCTCGTTTGTTTCAAACATAGCTACGCCTATTCAACCCTCTATCCAACCTACAATCAAATGCAGGTTACTCTTGGGCTCTCTGCCCCTTTGACCCTATCCACAGTAACCATGGTTCCCCCTCTAAGTGGCCAACCGATAGGTTCATCTATTCCACTGCCTAGAGGGAACCCTACATATCTCCTGTTTATGGTGGGAATTATGTGAAGTATGGACCCACATTAGGGGCAAGCCATCCCACTGTTGTTATCTCTAACCCAAGTGGAACAGTAGTTTCATCTGTGTCAAGCTATTTCATGGGGATACCTTTGTAATGTCCTCAAGTATCCTCGACTCAAATTTCTTATCAACAACCATATGTTCAATAACCTCAAATTTTACTGTCAGGCGTTTCAACTAATCCGCAGGCAGGTCCCCAAATGCAGTATGGTCCCAATCCTTCGTTGGCCCGGCAATATGGAACGTATCCTCTTAGAAATGGTAACATTTGGGTTGTATTAATCACTATTGAATGACTAAAACAATACACATAAATTATCAATCTAGGGATGTCTTTTATTTCAATGACAGTTGCATTGTCTGTGCCGATACACCCAACCAAAAGCAATTCCAATTAAAATAAATCGTTGCTGAAGTAAATGCTGGATGTAAATAAATCATGCAGAAATAAAATGATCCACAAGACTGTAATCACACTTCAATTAATATGTTCTAGCGTGCCACACAACAATTATCCAGCTGGTGTCTCTAATCTCATATGTGTATCAACATACGAAATATTTAAATTGAAGCGGATATATTCACAGCTGAAATAGAAGCAACAACACCTCTATTGATACATAAACAAAATACAAACACATATACACAACTACCTTAATCAATGCAATCCCTGCTAAAGAGGAGGGCCCTTCCTCCCTATCAGGGCACAGGTAGAGAAAGAACTTAACGGAAACTAAATCAAATAACACATATAACAACAATAACAAGATAATCTATATTAATATGAGCAAAATTACAGAGCCAAAATAATATTGTTCTCCACTAACCTTTCAACCTCAAGGGCCGAGAACTATATGGTGGTTACATCTCAGAAAAACTAGGGATAGATCAGTCATGAGAATCTTATGATTCTCATGCTAATCAAAATAGAATACATATGGTTATAACCACTTCTTAATAAAAGTTTGACTAGAAAATTATAGATTACAATCAAAACCGCCCAGAGGTTGTTATCCAAAAATAGAATTCTTAATAACTTCTACAGTTATCATGATAAACCACAGCTGTAGCGTAACAACTAGAGGACAGGTCAGCAACAGGAGTTGACGAGATCCAGTCAGCGGTACAACTGTAACAGCAGTTTGCCAGTGGGTCTGTAATAGCAAAGTGTAACAACATCATGGTGTAAAAAACCCACTGTAACAACAAACCCTTAACTAATCCTGTATGCCTCGTGCTCGGGATATTTTGTGCTACAAATGACATCTGGAAAGACAACACAAAGACCATAGATCTTCTCCAAACATTTGTCCTTAATTAGTCATAAAAAAGGAACGATATATCATAATAACTGATGAAATGGCAGAGTAATGAAAATAAGGTGAAACAACACAAGTTAAGATGGAAAGGTAGGAAAAAGAGGCAAAAATAGTCCCATTGGTTATAGTCATGAGGCAAAATAGGGAAAATAAATGTCGGAAAAGTGTGTAAAACTGGCACCCAACATCTCCCCCCAACTGAAACACTTGCATGTCCTCATGCAAAATCTTATCTCTCATCGGAATATCTTCAGTGTAGGTCGGTGAGATCATAAGCGCCAACTGTATCTTCTTTTGCAGATCTGTACCCCTGATTGGCCATCAGTTGTCGTACCCAGGACTCTGATTCATACTTGCTCAATTCATAATTAATCTGATAATCCTCAATTGGCAGCGAGATTAAAGGAAACTTGAATCTCAATCCAAGCCAAAAATCACTAAGGGATTGTACTATCTGTGCATACGCTGGTACATGTGTAACAACCACCACGAAATTCTGGAATTCAAATGGGTCCCCCTTTAGTAGCTCAACACTGTTGGCTTCCGTGCATTTCAAGCACCCAGTCAAGGCTTGACTCTTCATCATTGAGAACTGATTGAGGCAGAAGTTCACAATCCTTCTTCTATAAGTGGCAGTTGGTTCCTTTATCCCAAGAGTATTCAACATTCTCCTGAATTCTCGCCTTAACTCGACGACCCGTCCTGGTTCTGCTCGGACCCATAATTCCATCTTCTCCTCATTGGAATCCATAGATTTTATGGCCAAATGCCACTCAATCTGATCCTTCATGAATAATGTTGTCCCCCATATAGGAGAATATTGTCACAACCATTTTCATACTCACGTGCTCACAAATGATATTGTGTAAGAATAACTCACACAACAGGCTTTGTTCATCAAAATTGAAGGCATGGAAAACATCTAAAAATGTGCGAGTGGAAGAACATAAATAGGGTTTGTCCTCCATAACAACTTTCATCTAGAATAGGAAGTAATGTTCCCATAGAAAAATGGGATAGGATGGGGAAGGCTGCCTGCACCCCAACAAATTGAGGGCGAGATCATAACGTTTTTACTTATCTATGGTAAGATCCTGAACCTGCTGCTGCAATAGCAACAATTGTTCCTCTTGCTTCTTCAGGGCTTCCTTCTTCTTATAATTCTCCCATCCTTTCTTCAACTCTTCTTCCATCCATATTTCATGTAGGGCGTCTATCTCCCTCCAATATTCTTTCAGCAAAATCGTCCCCTGCCGAAGGGAGATTGCTTCCTCTTTCCACTTCTATAATTCGGAAATTAACAAGATTTTCTCATAACTACATCCCGAGATGGGACCCGACGTTCTTCTGCATTCAATATCAACATTAATAATGGGTGTAACAACCTCTGCTGAATGGGGTTGTTCCACCTCTACTGTTGGTTCTTACGTAACAACAGCTTCATCGGTGGGTTCTTGTGTATCAACCCCTTCGTTTCCACCTAGAGTAGCCTCTGTGTCCATTGTTGTTTCTTCTACAATAGCAGTTGCCTCCATAGGTTCTTGTGGATCAGCCTCTAGGTCAATTATTACAGGGGGCTTTGCTTTAAATGTTGGTTCTTGTGTAACAGCAGTATCCTTAGCTGGTTCTCGTGTAACAACCTCCTGCCGTTCTGTTTCTGTTTCCATTAGGCTGATGTTTTCCCCACAGACCTTATATCCTACCACCATTAGTTCTTGAAAAAAAGTCGTGCATACAAACACCAAGATTTCCTTCCCCTCAGATAATCTTTGCTTCAATTCTTCATTTTCCTTTCTCAGATTTTCAAGTTCTAAAAACAGGACATGAGTTTCGTCCTTACCTGATGAGGAGGGTTGCCTTTCTTCTTCTGATACTTCTGCTTCTTTCTGCTTTCCGGCCGTAGGCAAAGGTTCTATGGGTATGCTAACTTTCACCCTCTGTTTTGGCCGTCTATCCCCAATTGGTTCATCAGTGGGTTCTTTCCCAATTATGACTTTGGCAGGCCGAGTCTAGGTTTCTTCTTCTGCCTAACTTCCTCCTGAAGTCGTGGTCTGTTTCCCTTGACTTGTCCTCAGCCTCTTTCACTTGAATTCTTCCCGAGTCTTTCCTTGCTGGCCTAGGGTATCCAACACAATCAATTTGATGATTCCATGATTGGTCACACATGCTTTCGGGTGTGCTATTGTCTTTACTGTTGTCGGCATATGCTTGGTGTTCCCTAATAAGTAGAATTGAAGATTAAACTTTTGTTGAGTGCCGAAGGTGATCAAGTATAGGGAAGTGATACTTAAACACTATCGTAGATCTCCCCTCACAAGTGATGTATTTGATTAAACGCAAGGCGACATCTACCCATGGGCTGAGGGAGTGACAACCTGTCAAATCCTCTCCCTTTCTTCTCCAATTTTTCTTCTCCTTCTAGGAACTCTTCTTTAAAGGAGGGGTCATTGATTTTTCTGTTCAACCACCTCCGTCCCTCTACTGGCAATGTAGTTACTTGGGCAATTACCTCTTCAGTCACCTCAATTTGCAGGCACGTAACTCGGGTCTGATTGTTGTTCAAATTCTGAGCGAATTCAATTGCCACCGCCTCGTCTGAGCCTTCTAGCTTCTAGAAATACTCAATCCATCCGGCGTCTCTGAATATATGGTAGGCTTCTAGACAGTTCTGTAAGGCGTCCATAGAATCTGGCTCGTGCCTAACCGTTGCTCCACCCATCTTGCTGTTGTTTCTGAATTCGCTTCTTACTGCTCAACCCACTGTAATGTCACTGCACTTCTCACTTCTTCTCGGCATATTTTCTTATCCCAATTGACAGAGTTTGCAATGTGGATACAAGCCTTCAGTCGAGGAGGTTGATGGGATGTGACAGGTTTTACGGATTACCGAATCGTACCTCACACCACTCTTCAAAAATGTCCCGTTATGGAAAGTAATGGGTTCTATTACACACGCTCTTTCCAACCGGATTTAGTCATCATTTGGCATTTGTGTTATTAATTGGGTGCATGCAGATTTGATAGAGGTTTACTACGGATATTTTCAATGATTTCAATATATATCCCCTTCCCCGCCTTAATGGTGACGACCGCCCACTGCTGTCACGGGAATATCATTAATTTTGTT
This sequence comes from Pinus albicaulis, assembly GCA_034641835.2. Lineage (NCBI taxonomy): Eukaryota > Viridiplantae > Streptophyta > Pinopsida > Pinales > Pinaceae > Pinus > Pinus albicaulis. Next base: position 649,271,335 of record CM076576.1, on the reverse strand, counting down.
AATGATCGCTAAATCATAAATGATGACATTGCCTTTTGAATGACATACTTGAGGTGACGTGGAGGAAGATTTCAAATTGGCGGCGTACTTCTTGTAGCGCTCGTGTTGTTGTGTTTGTCTGGCACAATTATTGCTATTATGAGATGAAACATGAGAAACAATTTTCATGGCTGTCGGTTGTTACATGTGTAATAGCCAAGACAACCCTTAGATTATTCTTCAAAAAAACATAATAATTAGGCGAAATTGGTACAGAAAGAAAATTAAATAAATACCATCATCTTATAAAATGGATCGGGAAGGAAAGATGATGTTTTGGGAAGAAAAATATGGGTGTAACATTTGCCACAGAAATGGTTTTCAACTATTACAAATTGTTTGACTGCACCTCGGAAAGAGGTTTTCATAGTTAGATTTATTATTTTTGTTTTATTTTCTTTTTGTTTATATATATATATAAAGGTGTAACAGCTGCCACAAGGTTGGTTTTTAGTTGCTGCACTTATTGGAATTTCAAATTTCAGGCTACACAGGAGAATGTTCTCCTTCTGTTGTAACATGAAGATCGGAGTCCGTGACAATGTTAACAAATGATTCCTTCGAAATGGGTTGATGATATAACATTAGACGGTGCCCATTAACCAGTAACGGTGTCTTAGCACTGTCGATGGTGACCAATTGTACAGTCCCATTGTTAGAGACCATGTCCAGTTCGTACGGACCTAACCATCTGGTGCAAATCTTGCCTTTGAAATCCTTGAACCTTGAATCATACAAAAGAGCCCAATCTCCTTTCTAGAAATTTTTCTTCTCAATAAATTCATCATGCCATCTAGCTCTTTGCTACTGAATGATCTCTGTCTGTTGAATAGCAGCCAACTGTTTCTCTTCTAACTCATTAAGCTAGTTCAATCTTTGTGCCTGTGCCGTACTTAAGTCCAGATTGACTTGCAATGTTGTTCTTAATGTCTTTACTTCAAATTCTATGGGGAATAGAGTATTTTTACCATACACCAATTCATATGGTGAGAAGCCTGTAGTATTCCTCTATGTTGTCCTATAAGCTTATAGTACCTCTAGAAGTTTCTTGGCCCAATTTCTTCGGTGGTTGGATACTGTCTTTGTTAAGATTCCCTCAATGACTTTATTGGTGCTTTCCACATGACCATTTTCTTGTGGGTGATATGGTGAAGTGATTCTGTGATGAATTCCATATTTTTCAACCAACTTCTTTATCAAATGAGATGTGAACTGAGGTCCCCCATCTGTCACTATCTCTCTTGGTATCCCGAAGCAAACAAAAATATCTTCAAATAGTAAGTCTGAAACAGCCTGCTCTGTTGCTCTAATTAGTGCCTTTGCTTCTACCCACTTTGTGACATAATTGGTGCAAACCAATATGTATGATTTTTGCTGCGATGAAGGATTAATCTGCCCCACAAAGTCTAGGGCCCATTTCTCAAATGGTTCTATCACTATCTACGGCTGAAATGACATCTCATCTGATTTCAGAGGTTGGCCCATCCTTTGGCAGCTATCACATCCTTTCACAAACTTCTTGGCATCCTCAAATATAGTTGGCCAATAGTACCCTGTTGAGAGTACTTTATATCCTTTCCTTTTGTCAGCGAAGTTCCCTCCACAGGGTTCCTCATGACAAGCCTTCAAGATCTCAAATACCTCATCTTCTCTAACACATCACCTAATCTGAAAATCTGGCTCGATGTAATAGAGATTTCCTTCTATCCAAGAGTAGGTAGCACTCTGTTGTATATTCTTCCTCCATTCCTTGGAAGACAATTGGTGTGGGAATTTTCCTGCAGCAAGGTAATTTTCTATATATGCATACCATGGTGAGTGAGTAGAGATGGAAAAAAGATATTCATCTGGAAAACAATCCTCAGTGGCAGTGCAGTCATCACTTATAGTTAATCTAGAAATAAAATCAACAACTACATTATCTTTTCTAGGTTTATCTATAATAGTAATATCAAATTCTTGAAACAAAAATAACCATCATGTACCTCTACCATTAGTAACGGGTTTGTTCATCAAAAATTGAATTGCAGCATGGTCAATGTGTACAAATACTTGATACTCGGTGATGTAGTGCTGAAATTTGTTGATAGCATGCACTACTACTAAGAATTCCTTCTTAGTAACAGTGTAATTGAGTTCTGCTGGAGTTAAGTTCTTATTGATGTAATAAATGGCGTAAGGTTTCTTCTCCTCCAGCTGCCCTAGAACAACGCCCACAACTATGTCAGATGCGTCTGTAGCAATATGAAATGGCAATTCCCAGTTTGGTCCTCGTAAAACAGGTGTTGTTGTTACACAATTTTTTAACTTTAGGAAGGCCTGCTCACACTTCCCTGTCCACACAAATTTTACATCTTTCATGAGTAATGAAAACAGAGGAGATGCAATCTTTGAAAATTTCTCTATAAATATCTTATAGTATCCTGCATGTCCCAAAAAACTATGTACCTCTTTTGGAGTCTTAGGGGTCGGGATTTTTGAGATTACCTCAATTTTTGCAGGTTCTACCTTGATTCCATCTGCCGAAATGAAATGTCCCAGCACAATTCCCTTGGTCATCATCACGTGGCATTTTTCCGTGCTCAGAGAAACATTAGTTTGTTCACAATGTTCCAACACTTTTTCCAAGTTAGCTAATGTTGTATCAAAGGCATCCCCATAGGGTGTCAAATCATCCATTAATATTTCAAGGTAGTCATTCAAAAGATCAGAAAAAATACCCAATATTTCCCTTTGAAAGGTTATTGGTGCATTACAGAGGCCAAAAGGAAGGACTCTGTATTCAAAAGTACCCCATGAGAAAGTGAAGGTTTTCTTGTCTTGGTCTTCGGGGGCAATCTGTATTTGATTATAGCCACTAAACCCATTTAGGAATGAAAATAAATTTTTCCCAGAGAGAGTATCCAAGACCTGATCAATGAATGGTAAAGGAAAATGGTCCTTTTGAGTGGCCCTATTAAGCTCTCTATAATTAACAATAACTCTCCATTTGCCATTTTTTCGGAACTATGACAAGCGGAGACACCCACTGGCTGTTAGAAATGGGGTAGATGAAATTAGCATTAAGGAGTTTCTACAATTATTCTTTCACTATCTCCTTGAGTGCGGGGTTCATTCGGCGCTGCGGTTGTCCAACTGGTTTGCAATCCTCTTTAAGATAAATGCAGTGAGTGCATAGGCTAGGATGGATTCCTTTCATATCCATATAGTTCCATGCAAATGCCTTTTTGTATTTTTGTGACAACTGTATCAACAATCTGTTTTGTTCAGCAGTCAGGTTAGGATTGATGTTTAAACTTTTCCCAGGTTCGATTTCAACGAGACTGTTGATAGTCTGCGGAGTGGTTTTCAAATGATCAATAATTGCATCATCTACCTCATCTTCTTCCCCCAGATCTCTAATGGAGGCAACATAGAGTGAATTACTAATAAAATCATTAATGATATCGTCCTCTGTTTCATCCTTAAAATATTATGCTTTTCCAAGCATGAGAAGAGGTAGGGAAAGATCAAATTTAGGTGCAAATTCATCCACCAGGGACTACTCAAATCCATATGAGGTTTTGCTGGGGGATAAAGATTCAGGTTCTGAGTGCTTTGCCCATCTGAGATCACCATAGATCCAGACCTACATCCGATATATGTGTCTGCAGTGGCTAGCCACGGTCTTCCCAAGACTAAAGGATGACCCCCCAGGTTGGATTTAGTCTGTAAAATGAGAAAATCAGCCAGATAATTCCAAGAAGCCACAGTGATAACCACATCTTCTATCATTCCCTCGGGCTTGACACGGACCTATCTGCTAATTCAAACATTGTTGGTGTAGGTCTAAGTCCATGAAGTCCTAGGGAGATGAAGAGGTTGCTAGTCATGACATTAATGGCTGCCCCTAGGTCAATCAAAGTATTGGTTATAGGTTTATTGTCAATATGCAAAGTCACTGTAGGGTTCCCTGGGTCATTATATTTAGTCAACAAAGGCTGATCAATCATGAGATCGGACAATTTCCCCATGACATGGATAGTAGCAGGGTCTTTAGGTTTTCTTCCAGGCTTTTTGACGCATAGATCCCTCACTATTTTTGCATATATAGGTACTTCCTTAAGAGCTTGTAACAACAAAATTCACACATACAAATTTTGCAGTTCCTTGAGGAATTCAGATTCAGGTTGTGAGGCCAGCCCAGTTTCAGTTAATCGTTGAGGGTATGGAGGATTCTGAATGCTAACAACTAAGTCAGCTATCACAGATGCACCAGCCTTGCTTGGATTGGTTATTGTAGGAACAACGGATCCTCTAGAGCTGGCTGCTACAGATGTAACAGTAGATGTCGTATCAGCTGTTACACATGTAACAATTGCCTCAGAATCGCTCATGTCCTTTCTAGGTGATTCACATTCTTCGGTAATAATGGGAGTATGTTCGGGTCTGAATACTTTCCCTGATCGAAGTTGAACCTCGTTAATTCCAATAGGAGTAATAAGATAATTCTGGAGGGTAATCGGAGCATCCATGCTCTGGGTTGCCTTATTATTTGGATTGGGGTTAGGTTACACAGGTAATTGGGGTCAGATAGAAGGTGTAGGATTTTGAATAGAAGGCAGTTGTAACTGCTACTGTTGTATTGGTAGGGGAGGGGGTACTCGACCTTGGCCATTACTTCTCCAGTTCTGACCCCAAGGATTGGGTTGTGATGGAGGATATTGCATTGGTGGAGGAGACGACCACTGGTTCCATAGTGAAGGAAATTGTGTTGAGGAAGGAGTAGGATACTGCCATGGATATTTCTGACTATTATACAGATTATTCCAAGGATTAAAAGAGGTAATATCTAAAGGCATACCTATAGGTCGTGACTGCCATAGTATCTTTGATCTGATGAAATAAGAAGACTGGACATCCTTGCTTGATTCTTGAAGTACCGCCTTCAATCTGGGAAATTCAGGACACTGATTCATAAAATGCGCCAACTCATAGATATTAAATAGATTGACGCTATTTAGTCCACATTCTCTTTCCAAATGTTTCTTTTTGCATCGAGGACAGAATATTGCTAAGGCTGATTCAACTTTTGCTTGTGCTTCCTTAACTTGTACCGTAGTGATCTAGGCAGAGAGAGTGATAAGGAGGTCAGTTTTAAAATCCTCAAATAGATTCTCAATCTCTGCTCTGGTCACTCCTCCACTCGTGGACTTCTGTATCCGAACAGAAGGGTCCTGAATTGAACTTTTCCCTTTTACCGATCCTCTTGAGCTACGCAGGCAAAGCTTCATAATTTCGTCAAGTGGTTCTTATGATATGTCCCTTTTTCCCAACAAGTTCAGATGCTCTAGACAATCATTTCTTATAACTCTTAATAATATTTCCTTTAGGATTTCCGGGTCTAAGTTACTGAACTTAGACCTTTGTAAATTGTAGTGAAATCGCTCCATATAGTCTTCCAGGCTTTCCTCCTCCTTCTGTGCAATTCTGAAAATCTCGTCCTTAAAATCCCTGGTTCGACAATAATCCTGATACTTAAAGAAGAAGGCCTTCCTCATGTCATTTCAAGTTTGAATCGTGCCAACACCCAGTCTCATGAACCATCTTAATGCTGCTCCTTTCAAAGTAGCACAGAATAATTTTAGCTTCTGGGCGTATGAAGTGTAGTCATAACCTCTACACAACACATCAAATTTGAACAATAAGGTATTAGGGTCTTCAACAACCATCCCTTGAAAGGATGGTAGGGATGATAAAGGAATATTATTCATAGGAGCCTCATCTAGTGTTATTACTATTGGGAATTCAAAAGTAACAGAGCTATCTGTCTTGACATTCTCATCCCCCATGGATGATTCTTCCTGATGGGATGAACTGACCTTGGAGTGTGCTGGAGATTGATAAATAAAAGGATCAAGTTGTTCCGGGACCAGCTGTTTAACATCACTACCAGCATCCAAATGATGATCAATTAAATGTTGTTCCTCAGGTCCCTGATGCTCCCCATTGGTCTCTCCGTGTCCTTCAATTCTCAGATCCTAATCAATGATTTTCCATTGCTGTTTTGAATCTGGAATCTTGATATCAGGAGTAGATATGATGTTCGAAGGGTGGTGAGGTCCAGACACAGAAGACACCGATGGCCCAGGCCTTGATATGGTAGCTTCTTTCTGTGGTCTTGTCTTCCTATTATCTTTGTATGTCATGGGCTGTTCCTTTTCTTCCCTTGAAATCAAATCTCCAAAGAATGTTTTTCTTCCCAAATCTGCACTCTTCTTTTCCTTCTTACGACTCGTCTTTCATGTAGTCAGTAGAGTGGGGGGTGTTTGTAGATGTTGATATCGTCCTACAGACACACATGGGCCCTATGTGTATCAATTCTTCCTATGAGTACTTCAGTTTCTACAGCAGTGAGCCCGCTCAAGTTCGTTAGAGCGATGCATGGGTTCTTACCTCTCGTCTTACCGCCCAATGACTGTATTGCCAAAGACACCCTAAAAAAACACCCAAAAGTTCAAACTTCTAAGTGTCCCAACAAGACATTGGTGAGCCCACTCAAGTTCGTTAGAGCGATGCGCAGGTTCTTACCTCTCGTCTTACCGCCCGACAATTGTGTCACTGGAGACACTCTAAAAAACAAAATTCCCAAAAATTCACGCTCCTAAGTGTCTCTACAAGACATTGGTGAGCCCGCTCAAGTTCGTTAGAGGGTTGCGCAGGTTCTTACCTCTCGTCTTACTGCCTGGAAATTATGTCACTGGAGACACTCTAAAAAAATAAAATGCCCAAAAATTCATGCTCCTAAGTGTCCCAGCAAGACATTGGTGAGCCCACTCAAGTTCGTTAGAGTGTTACGCATGTTCTTACCTTTCGTCTTACTTCCCGGCAATTGTGTCGTTGGAGACACTATAACAACATAAGGAAATTTCACCTCTAAGAAACAACTTTGATTGATTGGATCGTCACTGCCATCCCTGACAACAACGCCAAAATGTTGGTCTGTATTAATCACTATTGAATGACTAAAACAGTACACATAAATTATCAATCCAGGGACGTCTTTTATTTCAATGACAATTGCACTGTCTGTGTCGATACACCCAACCAGAAGCAATTCCAATTAGAATAAATCGTTGTTGAAGTAAATGCTGGAAGTAAATCACTCATGCAGAAATAAAATGATCTACAAGACTATAATCACACTTCAATTAATCTGTTCTAGCGTGCCACACAACAATTGTCTAGCTTGTGTCTCTACTCTCATATGTGTAACAGCATATGAAATATTCAAATTGAAGCGGATATATTCACAGCTGAAACAACATCAACAACACCTCTACTGGTACATAAAAAAATACAAACAGATATACACAACTACCTTAATCACTGCAATCCCTGCTAAAGAGGAGGGCCCTTCCTCCCTAGCAGGGCACAGGTAGAGAAAGAACTTAACGGAAACTAAATCAAATAATGCATGTAACAACAATAACAAGATAATCTGTATTAATATGAGAAAAATTACAAAGCCAAAATAATGATGTTCTTTGCTAACATTTCGACCTCAAAGGCCAAGAACTATATAGTGGTTATATCTCAGAAAAACAAGGGAAAGATCAGTCATGAGAATCTCATGATTCTCATGCTGATCAAAATATAATACATATGGTTATAACCACTTCTTAATAAAATTTTGACTAGAAAATTATAGATTACAATCAAAACCGCCCAGATGCTGTTATCAAAAAATACAATGCTTAATAACTTCTATAGCTATCACGATAAACCACAGTTGTAGCATAATAGCTAGAGGACAGGTCAGCAACAGGAGTTGACAAGATCTAGTCAGCGGCACAATTGTAACAACAGTTCGCCAGTGGGTTTGTAACATCAAAGTGTAACATTATCACGGTGTAAAAAGCCCATTGTAACAACACACCCTTAACTACTCATGTATGCCTCATGCTCAGGATATTTTGTAATACAAATGACATCTAGAAAGACAACACAAATACCATAGATCTTCTCCAAACATTCATCCTCAATTAGTCATAAAAAAGGCACGATATATCATAATAATTGATGAAATGGCAGAGTAATGAAAAATAAGGTTGAAATAAATACAAGTTAATATAGGCAGGGAAAAAGAGGGCAAAGATAGTCCTGCTTGACATATTCATGAAAAAATAGGAAAAAACCAGAGAAAAGGGTGGCAAAACTAGCACCAACACTCCTCCAACCAAGCACTTGCATGTCTCATGCAAATTCCATTCACATGGGAATATATTCGGGTGAATGGTGAGGATCATAAGCTCCAACTTTATTTTGCCTGGCACCTTGATAGCCATGATCATGCCATCAACCCGCCATATTCAGACTTTGGATTCATACTTTCTCAATGACACTACTCCATAATCCTCAATCGCAACATCAAAGGAAACTTCAATCTCAATCCAAGCCACAAAGCACTGAAGTGGTTTGTACCATCCCGTGCATACGTCAAAAGATGTAAGAGCCACTGTTTAATCAAACATGTTATCAATTTATACAACATGTTGTAGATCCATTATTTGTACATGAGAATCTCAACACCAACGGTAGTCTAATGTAAAAATCAATCCCATCCCGTTATATTATTGATCTAACTTGCTCCCCCAAATTTGTATTCAACTTTCCAACAATTTGTTTCCTAATGTCAGTATTATTATAAATTGTTGTATACCCACATATTGTGACTGTGTTTTATACCTTTTTTATTTAACTTGTAAGATAGTTGCAAGAAATGTTTGATGTCATTTGTGTCATAATTATACCACCTTCATCTAGTTACAATACCTTTATAAAAACCCATATATGATCTATGCCTTCAAGAAACCTACATTTAATCTCAAGTGTTCCTATACCTTCATAATCCAGATTGCACAATCAATGATCAATTCATTATTCTACAAACTCTAACACAACTACACAGACTCTGGGCAAATTATTAGAGCTCCTATAATTGTTTTTCCTATGTACACACCTATCACCAAAATTTTAGATGTTATTTCTGGATCCCATATAATATCTCATGCCACAAACAAGGCTGTCCTATCCAAGATCCACCCATGGTTTTACATAACTAAATATTTCACCCCACCTGTTGCAAACTGCTTTGAATCACCTTCATTATTATTGATGTTAAGCTTACTAAATACTACCCAAGGATTATGATAGTTGATTACCAAAAATATTCCATAAAACCAATAAGTATTATTTGTAGATATGTTATTCTTAAAAGTTCACAATTCATAATGCATACATTCATAACAAAAATGAATAAGGTGTGTAAAAATTGTACAAATCAAATTTGTTGTCCTTGAGAAATAAGTGTGATTATCATCAAAACACAACATAGATCTGGGGACATGCACATTTCAATAAATTTATTGAGAAAGAAGCTGCAATCTCCCCTTGTCGCTTCACATATGTTTGTCAACATGGTTATCCTATTTTCCATTATCTATCATATTCAACTCACGAATATAATTGAGTGATGAAAATATTGTTAAAATGCATAACATCCATGTCGTAATTATGTTGCTAAATCATTTCTTCCTATACCTTTTTCATGAAATATGTTCCATTTTCTCATGATCCATACTACACCAATAATTTGTTCATTAAGCACTTATAAATTGAATGTGAGGATTTCCCCAAAATATTTCCTAAAGGTTAAATTATAAGCCATTGGAATAATGTTATGTTAGTTAAGATGTTTTTGATTGCTTGTTTATTTCAGTGCTATCCTATTTGAGCAAAATATTTTCCTCAGAAGTCTTTAGATGAAAAGCTCTTTTTCCTATCGCACCTGTATGCTACAGATTTCTTCTCTCACAACCCATTTATGATTAATTATATGTTTATAGAGACTATTTTCCTCACTTGGTATTTCTTATTAATTTGTGTTTGCATTATTACAACCTCACAACATGTAGATCGACATAGCCTGGTTGCATCATTTTTTTCCCATTTTAACACACTTGGAGTGGTTTCCTCCACTTTTCTCAAAATTCCTAGTCAGCACTGAAATTATAGGTAGGTAATTGAGACTAACAAAAAATAATTTCTTTTGATTATCATAATAAGTCAAATATGATTTACATTATAAAAAATTATGGCCTCATGAAGCCTCAAGTATTTTTCTTCCATCTTCTATCTGAAAATTCTGCCTCTTGTTTCCAATGGCCTATAACTTACCTTCTTCATATACAGCTACTGTTTATGGGGCTGTGGATCCATTCATCTCCCAGTAAATGGCCTTTCAAGAGTTCCCTCAGATCTCCATTGAGGAAATGGTTTATGCCTCCCCCTTTCTTTTCACATGCCCAATGGGCTAGACACACACAATTGAATAATGGTCATAAGAATTGTTATTTAATATATATATATATATATATATATATATATATATATATATATATATAATCACACATGAAACCCTTCTCACTATTCTATCCATGCCCCACACAACCACACACTGTTCCATATGTAAATATTGGTCAACAATGTCCTGGCTATGGTCCCAATTAACATATTCAACCAAATGAGGAGATGGCAACAATAGATGGTCATACACACACAGTGTTCACCACTTCTATGTTAGATCTAAATGTTTTGAATGGTAAACATTTGAACAGAGTGCTTCCATGCAACCATCAAACCCAACTAATTAAATATTCATTGAGGAAAGTAATACCAATTTAATATTTCGGCCTCATTTACACCCACGTCACCACACATTATGCCACTTTAGTTGATTTAAATGACATTGAAATTATGATGGGGCCCCTCAAAGTCAAATATTATACATGCTTCTCACAAGATTTCAAAATCCATGTTATATAATATTGTAGAATACAAGTTATCTGCTTACCATGAAAATTTAAATGTGAAATATCTGTGTGTGTAAGTAAAAAATGTAATAGTTTAACTAAAAATATTACAAATATTAAATTCAAATAAGTTCCACAATACTAGAGAATTTTCCAACAATTTCCTTCCTCATGTACTCCGAGGGTTTATATACATTATGATCACCCCAACCATATTCTAAACCAACTCCCAAATCAAAATAATATATACAAAAATATAATTCATTTTCAAGATCACCCAAGTGAAATCTTAATTGTTAAAACAAATGAAATAAAAATTGATACGTATAGAGAAATATTTGTAACAGCCGCATCATATCCACGTAACCACTTTCATTAAAAACAATACCAAAATTTGTTTAACAGAAGAAACTATTTTTTTTAATGTAAAATGGGTTAAGATTTATAGAAGATTAATTTGCCAGGGCAGCATACATGAGAAGCTGTTTTTATTCCTTCTCTTGCTTCCATCGGATGAATAGCGGAGGGATGGTCCCAATTTTAGTAGAGCATAATCTTGCAATGTCAAGGAAAATATTTGGTGAATACAAGCAAAATGCTTTAAAAAAATACAAAAGAACATATAGTATCCAATCTAATCTAAGGGATCGTCCCAACTTTCTTCGTCACTTAACGGGGTTCCCAATGAGAGATATCTTGCTCTTACAGTTGACTTCATTGTCGGCTTCGTTATTATTATCTTGAAGAACATGAAAAAACAGTTTCTTGACATTTTCCCATTCACTTTAATTCTTGCAATAATTATGTTTAGTACGGGGTCTTTAGGAGCATAATTTTTAATCGGATCCGAATGATGCTTTGAGAATCACCGAAGACTGCGGCACTCTATTCAAGTTTGTTGTTGTCTTAAGCACGAGCAAAGCTAAAGCTTAAAACGAGCTGTTGGTGTTGTGTCTAGCCCCCACGCATATCTGCTCGAGAACATCGTCTAGATTTTTAATAACTCCGCCCGACTCCCGATTTCCCTGGATTACCTTTGGTGCCCCATCGAAGTGAAGACAATGACTAGTCCCTTTACTCCATTAGGAAAAATCTTCACTTGACATCCTTAATTTCCGGTCCTCTAGTTCTTTTTTTTATTTATTGCCAGCAATTTATGAGACCCAATTCTCTCCCCCGAACACACTCTTGGTCTGCGGGTTGGAAAACTCAATGAAGCTCATCTTTCCTTGTAAAATATCTATTAGTAGGCATTTAGCTTTAAGGAAGACCATACGGGGTTGATGAGAGCAACCTTGAAGATTCTACAATTTCTTTCCAACTTGACTTCCAATAGTCATCTTTGGCGAGCCATCCCAACTGTCAACACGACTTTTTGTTGATTAATTTCCTAGGATACATGGATCTCCAATTAGCAAAAAAAAACAAAATTTGACTAGGAAAATTGATTTTGTAGTCCCATTTTTCTTAACACCTCCCTCCAAATATCTTTGGTGAAGATGAAATCAACGCATATGGATGATATTCTCCTCCTCCTCACGACATAACACCAACATGGGAAGGAGCATGGAAAATTGCGTTTTTTGAATTATCCTCATTGAGGATGCGCCATGAACAATCAACTAGGAAAAAATGTCAATTTTCGGTATTTTTTTGTGCATTCGGGGAAGACCTTTCCATTTGGGCACGGGTTACTTCGGGGGACATGAGGAACCAAGGTGAGAGAACGGTATCCTTGCACGGTAGAATAATGTCCTTTCATTTTTATCCGACCTCTCTCATCTGTTGTAGCATGTTGAAGACGCTTCCCCTTCATATTTTCCACTAACGACATCACGACTTCTCAACGAATCCATCGGCAAATCGGATTTTTCCGGCCCAACCAATCTGTGCCTTCCCACTTGGGAATGTCTCTTAAGCGTGGAGATGTCTCTACGGATCATCCAACACTTAAGAGTTTAATGTCCCTTATATACGCAAGAGGACGTTTTGTCATAATTCTATCGAACCAAAGACAGAATAGATTTTCCATTCCTAGGGATCAATATTGATTGTGTTGGATTAATGGGAGAGCTTGTTTTCACAGTGCATATATTTGGGAACCATTTCTTAACTACGTATTTGAGAGTGAGATTTCTAAGTCTTGGAAGGAAACCAAAAATATTTTTTTCCATAAGGCTCTACGGTCCCAACAAGGTTTCGGAGGGAATCTATCTCTAAAAATTTTAGCTCCCAGTAGCAATGTTGTGACAGAAGATCATTCAACTTGAGACTACCTTCATGAAAGGAAGAGAAAGCTTATCCCAATTAACTAGAGAGAGCTTGAAAATTATCACTTCCTCCTTTCCAGAGAGAAGAAATATCTTATTAGCACTTCCATTTTTTATTATAACTCCTTTAGGATCAAGCATTAAGGAGGATTGGAAGATGGAAAGGCTATTTTTAGATGGATTTTATGAGGACTAGCTTCCCGGCTAGATTGAGCCAAGAGGTCTTAACCATGGAGTTTGGATTTGAATTTTCGACAAGGAAGCCGATCACTGTTGAAGGAATTTTTTGAGCATCAACGACCCCAATTGTTTGAAGGAGTCTGATGTATGGTACCATCAAACCCAAAACGTGAATGATGGATGTTGACTCTAAGACCGGAATATTCCGTGCATAGATTTTGAATTTTCCTGTATTTAGCATGCTTCCATATACTTCGCAACTTGTCCTTCTTGTTTAATCTTTTAACGAGTACAGGCCTCCAGAAAGCGACATGGAGTCGTACGCAAGAGAGCATGATTGATGTCCTTGACGCCTGCGGCAATCACGGGGCCCATAATGTCCGGCTCACAGCACCTTTTTCTCCGATTAGAAACTTAAAATATAGGGCGTGCAAACCAAACGACATAGGGGAGGGAAGCCCTACGTGAGACCCCTTGTAGCTTTAAAAAATCGATGAGTCGACCATTTACTAATGGGGCAATCCGAGTTTGTGATACAAGCTTGAATCCAATTGATAAAAAAGTGAGACTGATACGGCAAGACTTCAAATGAAAATTTATCCTAACATTGAAGAGCATTTGCGAGTCGATTTTACAACCATCCCTTTCTCCTACCTCGAGCGATGGAATGAATTATTACACCGAGGATGATATTGTCCACTATTTGTCTTCCATGAACAAATCCTCGGTTTTCAAGAATAATCTTGGGGAGCAAAATCTTCATTCTATTTGCTATGACTTTGGTGATATTGTACCCAATGTTACAAAGGAGAATCGAGACGGAATGTTTGCTAAAGGAGAGGTAGCACCATTTTATTTTGGAATTAAATTTGAAGGAAAGGATAAATTGATGTTTGCCCCTATTTTATGACATTCTTGAGTTTCAGATAAATTACGATTAGGTCTTTTTTGATAATATGCCCGTGATTTGGAAAAATATGATAGTGAACCCATCGAGCCAGGGCTTTATCCGGTTCCATGACATGAACTACCTTAGCTTCTTTTCTCTGATACAGAACAGTAGAGCATTGATTCACATCTTACTTGTTACCTTTTGGGGGATCATTTCTAGCAAATCTAGGTGTTGCAACAAGTTTATTCTTATTATCATCTTCTTGAAGTGGTTGTAGGCACTTTCCTTAGTAGCAGGAATTCGGTATGAGTACTTGAAAGTCCTCCTGGATCTCCATAATCACATTTGGCTTCTTCTAGCTTGCACCTTCTTGTGGCAGGTGTTTGTCACACCAGCAGAGCCACTAAGACTTCTGAGACCTTAGCCTCCGATACTCTTCCTCACGAACGGGCTTTGTGGAGCTTTATTTCGTAGGTCTTCTTCATGTTTTAAGATTTCTTTAGAGATATGGAAGCATTTGCGTGATGCAACTTTTAATGCTACGAGTTGCCTTTATTTCTCGACACGGCGGGATTATTTCTAGCCCCATCTTTTAAATCCTTTTTAACTCTTTGAATTTTCTCTTCCCGAACATAGAAGGAGAGCCCAAAAACTGTTTTTTCGATTTATTCCACTCTTTCAAGGAAATCATTTTTCATGGTCCGGAGAAGCGAAATTTGAAATGGAAGGAAATGGGGCCAAAATTCTGTGAGCTTTGAAGTTCCTAGTTTGATGGGCTTGTGGTCGGAGACACTCAAAGTGAGGATTTTAGACCCAACATCTAATCCTAAGAAGCGGATAGAATTTTGAATAAGGAATCCTTCTAGCCTAGTAGCTATGTGGCTAGGGCCTAACCTTCTATTGGTCCAAGTGTACTTACATCTTGGCAAGGTTTATGTCAAGTAGATCCTAGTCCTGGATGATGTCCCTCTACCCACTCTCGAGCGGTGTCGATAATAGATATATCTTTTTTTTCATCTGGCACAGAGTTATGTTGAGGTCGCGACTAGAATGATATTCTCCAGTTATTCATGCGGGAGAGCTCGAATCGAATCTTAGCGACTCTTTTTTCCCCCTGGTCTTTAGACATACACATTGAGCGGTCGTTTCCTTGGAATCTTGATCTCTTTCTGGAATTTCATGAACATCCAATGGATATTTTGCCTGTCAGATGTTCTTTTACCCTTGCCTCGGCTGAGAGAGAATATTGAGACCTTCGGAGAGGCTCCTCTAGCGTCTTTGCATGCCTTCCACACCTCTTCCATTCCCAAAAAATGAAAACTACTTTGGAGAAAGGCACCTTCCTCCGGTTTGTCTCCTGGATGAGAGGATGTCTGGGTTTCTTGCCTTATCGGACTCTTCATTGCTTCTTGGCACCATTTTACTACCCAACCCTCTACGGTTCAGGGAGACTATCTTCATTACTTACTTTTGGAAGAGTTTGGGGGACTTCTTGGATCCCTCTCCTTGATTTCTTGTCATTTTGGGGTTTTCCCGAGAAGTTTCTCCAAATCTGCTAACTTCCTTACTGACTTATCCTTATATGTTTCCTATTTTCATTTCTCACGGGAGGCCTTTCATCCCACTTGACAATCTTCGAATTGTATTTTGTGAATCCAGTATTTCTTCTTCCTCCTTTGTTCCTTTTGAATCTTGATCCTCCTTCTGCGGAGTAGCCTCTTTTTCTGGGACATTTTCAAAGAAATGTAACGGTATTGGATTATTTGAGTGGTTTCTTCTTCTGAAGGATCTTCTTGCCTTGATTCTACCTCTTGAGCTTTTGCACAGTTTGAAACTTATAGGCTCAAATTTGTTGCCTTTTCCTTGAGTAAGAGCTTGTGGGCCGATTCGCATTTCACTTATGCCTTTCTGCCCCTTGCTAGTTGTATTTGGTTTGGGTTGCCTTTAGGAATTTTTTGCGACCATCTTCATACTTCACTACCACCTTACTTATTTGTGTTCTTCGGGACAATTATTGACAAAGTGGTCTTACTCATGACACCCTCGACATTTTAAAGGAAGTTGTTCGTAGTTGAGCTTAAAGGAACGTGTGTCCAACCTCCTACATTTAATTTGATGGCTTAGGTAGTCCCCACTTCAGGATCTACCTCAATTTATATTCTTTTATGATGATACGTATTTATTATTGGCTCGTCGATGAACTTTCCCAGGGTATTTCCTATAAATTTTAGGGATTCCAGCTCCAACAATGGATTGGTAAGTTCGAGAGGAAATCTAACCAAATGGGGATGCTTAACATTGAACGTCCTCGGATAGGTTGAAAATATGGCAAATCCAAGGGTCAGATATAGACAGCGAGACCCATGAAGTAAGGTCCATTTTGGAAAAGTGAGGTCCTTGTCCTCCTTGGAGATGAACTCGAAGAGAAGTAGACTCTTCTAGGAAATACGAGGGTGACGTTGTTCGAAATTAGAGGTCTCTGATTCTTGATCACCCAGCTTGTTATTTTTTTGGGGGGGGCCACAATCCCGTGAATTGACCCCGAGATCTCGATGTCTCGAAGAAGAAACCTTCATTGCTTATTCGGGGAGAAGATCAATGAAAATTTCTCCATCGTTTAACAATTTGGTGGCATCATTGCTTCTCTTCTTGAGGTGGCAGGCAAGAAGGGCCATGAACGCACCGACTTCCGGTGGAAGGGGGAGGAGCTAGGAGGAGCCCATCTCCTCATGTCACACGATGCGAGATGAACCCCTAGGTTACGAGGGCGGCCAGCAAATTTGAACCCAGCGAGCGAGCGCACGCGGCCAAAAAAGTATCAGAAATACGAATGAGAAAAACTATTAATAAGAAGAAAATGATATTCATTAATATTTATTATCAAAATAACATTCTTGCATAATATGTTATTATGTAGAAACCTTTATGATTAGCGAATAGAACCAAAAATAAAACATGCCTTAAAATTTTTTGATCTAGGAAAACTAGTGAATAACACAACCTTTATTTAATAGAGCTTGTTTCATGTCCATACAGAGTAATAACCAATTTCACATTGGGTTTTTTAATGATTATATGTGTGCCCATTAAGAATATTTTTTTCTTAGTATACCCTTTAGGCTTCTATTTATTTTGATTATTCCTTGATTTATTAAGCATTATTTGTTGATTGTTCTCTTATATAAGTTGGTTAATAGAGTACTCAAGATAAGGTACCATAACTAGATATTGTTGATGCCACTACATGTTATGTATAGATTTATCGAGAGAAAATTTTTCTGCGAGGAAATTTATCTAAGTTCTTGTCACCATCCGGATGCATTACCATTATTTGAAAAAATAAAATTATCACTTAAGTTTCGTGATTTATTTTTCTTTAGCGAGAGCTTGTTGGGATATTCCAAATAGATATAAACTTCCTTAAGAGAATTATTTTATTTTGTGTGTTGTGCCTTGTATTAGATATTTTATTTCTAATTGTTTACTCTTTACCCTAGGTAAGGGTTAGGATCTCATTGACTCATTTTATTTTCTTGTGCAAATTTTATTGTAAGCTGCTACAAACCCCCTCCAAAATGTTTTCCTATGCAAAATTTCAAATCCTTCCTTCTTCTTATTCATTGTTGTCTGAAACTTTGAAGTTAATTTTATTCGTTTCCTTGCAATTTTGTGATCCGTTTCACAAGATAGGAAAAGTGTCATCTTTTGAAATGTTGATTGTCACTATATCTTATGAGCTTGCTCTAGTAATTAAAAGTCACCTTTGTGAAGATGATTTTTTTAACCTTGTAAGTATTCGTCACCTTATTTCCAAATTTTATTAGTGTCACACAAGTGTCATCATGGTCATCGTAAAGTTTATCTTTAGTGTCATGCTTGTCATAATTGGTTGAAAAGTTGTCACACATAGGAGAATGATTTTTTTGTATGTCACGGATGACCTATGTTGTTTGAGTTGTCAAGATAGGTTAAGTACGTGATTCTGATCAGTTTCATCATTGTTCCCGTAACCTCATTGGTCCCACACTTAGTCATTTTCTCGAAAATTTCCACGACAGCTCACTTCACCAAACCTCTCCTTGAGGCTAACGGAAGTACAATTTTAGTCTTCAATATGAGACCTTGATGCTTCGCTTTCATTGTTTGAAGTTTCTTCCTCCAAAATTTGCTCCATTGTGTAGTTTTGTTACCAATCATTGGCCTTGACCTCCATGATTGTAGACATGGACTCCGGCCCGGCTTGAACTATGTGATTCCGCAGATCAAGCTTCGATCTATCTGAGCCTAGAATTGTGAAATCTGTGGTATAATAAGCCTTCTTCACACCCACAACTACATAGTAATATTTCCTATGCCCCGCTCTGCCTGGCATGTGTCCCACTCGCTCTAGAAACTACGCGATTGTGTTACGCTGACTTAAAATAAGCATTGCGAGATATCGAGGGGCTCGGGGTTTCCCCTTGCCGTCACGAAATACATAGTTGCACACTCACTAAACCACATTTGGTCCATCCGTGACTTGTTTCAAGCTCGGTTCATGGATCAAAATGCATCATCTTAGGCTATGGTTTTCCGGATTAATTTCTTCTTGTCACGGGTGAATTATGGAGCTTGTAATATATAATGGCATGATGAAATGATATAGGAAGAAAATAAGGAAAAAATCATTCTCAAATCCTGCGTTGCACCTAAAATCACAAGATTATCGATTAAGAAGAGAGCGAAAGGACAATATTTTGTTACCATTATCCAAGACTTGAGATCATTGAAGACTCCTTATCACCAAGACATGCGAGAGGAGAGAAGGAAAGCTCCTTCATGAATACAATCTACTCTGACAGCGGTAGTGGATTGACATTGCCATCAATAATGGTGGTCATATACCACACCACTATTGTATTTCATGTCTATTAGAGCCAAAATAGATTGTAAAAGTGGATTTCCAAAGGACACACATGAATGTGATTCATGCACGTTGAAAATTTGTGGGAAGTCAAATAGTCATGAGGGTAGTCAAAGATTCACCCTTGGTTATATATACTCCCTCATTTAATGATCGGAAGGACTTTTCACGCTTGGCTCGATGTAGTAAAGCATTAAGAGACAAACCAGTTCTTTTGTGGAGAAAGGAGTGGATCTAATGCTCCACTATTGGAGCTAGTGATTTTAATTATACATATGTGTGTTGGAAATTTTTACCTAATAACAAAATCCTTTCGATCCTAACACATTCTTTATGCATGGACTATGAATGTTTGTAAGACTATTATGCAGATTTTTTTATTTCACGTTTAGTTCACATGTACTAACATATTTGAAGTATTTGGGCTATTTTTGTGATTGTATTGTTGAGAATGTTGTGTAATGATTGTTAATTTTATCCCCTCCTTGTGGACTGTTCCAAAGGGATATTAGGCACATATTTCTCAATTGTTGGTTGTAATAGCATCACATCCTTGTGTACTATTACTGTGGATGTTAGATGGACGGGTTAGGTTCATTGTCTATGTCTTCCTAAGTGGTACTATTACCTCTCTTGGGGTTGACTTTATCTCCCTTCACGGTAGAATAACATTGACATACTTTCAATTGGACATTCACCACACACACGCCCTTTTGCTTTTTTGAAAGTACATAGCACCTCTCTCTTTACGACGGTCGAAGGTAGGAAAATCATTAAGAATATGGAAACGATGCCTTTGTTATTCTATGTGGGACTCCTACACAAATGGTCTTAGGTATATTTGGACTTGGGGAGATCCCTGAATTTTGGTGGATCTAACGCCATAAAAATTTCTAGTGCTAGAAGGAGGGAAACTAGTATTTTATGGTTGATGAACCCACCAACCACAACATCTCATCTTTTGATCAAGGCATCAAATCTCAATGCATTCCCCACTCATGTTCTGGAGTTGATGACTCTTCCAAACCACATCCCACTCGAAATTTTGAAATCCCATATAATCAACTTTGTGTTATCCATCTATGCCCCATCGATTCGTAAAAGCAATTGGATTGATCTGCAAAGTCCCCCGTAGTCTTCCATGTTACGCACCAAAGAACAAAAAAAACACCTATTGGGATAGTGATTTCCTCTCTTCAATATGTAGTTATTGCCACTAAGAAACTGGCCTCTTGTGTGGAAAACCTTCGGTAGAACCTCAATTTTTTAGTGGTTGAAGTGGGTCTGGCTGGTGATCTTAGGCACAAATTTGCATGGGTTGGGTGGTGAGGAAGAAGGAAGAACTCAGTCTGTCAAAGAAGTAGAAAATAGTGAAGAATAATACATGTCTAACCAGATTTGGATTGGATATGTTGAGGTCCGCTAACCAGGTATGTTTCCTGAATGCTGCAAAGCACTTAGGAATGGCTTCTAACAAAGTGTGGAATTAAACATTGAAGGTCAAAGACCATCTAGATAACTTTTACCTACATGCTGCAAATACTTGAGGTACATCAAGATATTGTTACATGTAGAATTTTACCATGTGCCTTAGATGGTAGAGAAGTTGTATGGTGCCATAAACTTGTAGTGAATTAGATCCATAATTGGGGGAGGGGGGGGGGTTAAGAAATTGGTCCTTGACAAATTTGTTGACGATAAGACCCACTTCATGTTATTGAAATAGTTGGGTAATCTAATCAACAGAGTATAAGAATGTATTAAAAGACTTTTAAAAGGTTAAGTCTCATATTCAAATATTCCGGAAGATACGAAACCTCATGACTCCATCACCATATATTACTATGCTACCCTTATATGGAAACATTGTGTGGTTGTGAGCGAACTATGAAGACATCATGGCTGGAAAATTATGAAGAGACTATCACCATTTAGAAAGACTTCCACATGCCAATTGGGTCATGTTGGATGATGAACTAACCATAGCTCTAAAAGAAACAATTAGAAGGTCTCAAACCCTAAGTAATTCCAAAGGAAAATCGTCCAATATTGACAACTTAACCCACATGGTTAATAATATTTCGAATGAGTTGGCGAGAACTCCAAAATTTCAAGTGAGACCGCCATGAACAACGAGCCTCCGTGATACAAATTTCTTAGCGAGGATTGTGAATTGGGGTAGTAGTAGTAACCAACCATAAAAATCTATGAAAGTTCAAATTTTGCATTGAATATTTTCAACTTGAAGCTTTGGCATGGATGTATATTATTTCATTCCATCAACAATGCCATTATGAGAAAAAAATATCTGCACTGATGGGGGAATCACGCCATGAACTGTATTTCTACACATTTTGATGCAATTATTGCGATGAAAGTGAGTCGGATGAAAGAAAAGGAATAATTTGTTGCCATTAAATCAGGCACTCAAGTTTTGGGCACCTAATAAGCATGTTCAATTGTATACTCGACGAGAAGAAACAGTGGTAGCCTCGGTGGGCATGCCGGCCCAACCGGCCGGCAGTTGGCCGTAAGAATCCAAGGATGAACATTGTAATATAATTGAAGAATAAAAATAAAAAAGCCTTATTGATCCCGAGGGATCCCGGTAAGTAGCCGCCAGGCAGATCAAAGTATAATTCATCACATGGAAAGAAAGAATAGAACAGGATCAAAGTGCTCATCCGACCTGATTCTAATGGTGCAAATGACACGCAAATTTGAGTTTGTGTATGGTGAAGTTATGGCTGGTCAAATTTTTGGTCAATGTTGCGAAAGCGATAGCAAGGCGAGAAAATTACAGGTCGGGAATTTGGTGCCACAGTCTGACGTGGATGGGAGAAATCGGTGAATTTTTAATTTGTCTATGAACCCTTAAATTCGGCAAAGTTTAAAACATATAGTTCGTTATTAAAAATAAAAATATATATTAATGGAGGGGGGTAGGGTTCACATTGTTTTGGATCATATGTATGGCATATAGTATTTTGGCCAGGGCCATATGGCAGAGATGTCACCCACAAATCAAAGTCAATATCATGGCCGGTGGGGCTTCAAACCACTCGACCCACGTGACCCCGGCCAGAGCAACCCAAAAAAAAATGTAACGACGGATCAAGTACTGTCGCAATTAAATGAGGGGTTCCTACAAGATTAAAATTCCATCAATAAATACAAAAAATGTCATGGGGATGCCACCAACCATGCCTGTTTAAAAATAGTTGTTAAAAAATTACACGAGGTGGGGGATCGGCGAGGTTGAAACCCTTGACCTCCCACAGATTCATCAAGATCTTCACCAAGGGTCCGAACGGTCTTGTTGGTAAGTACGCTTATTAAAAAAAAAATATAAAAACTCAAACTTTCATTTAAGTAAGGAGGAGCCAATGGACAGAGGTGAGACGATGAAGGCGCACTTCGGGAGCGGACTGGGGCTCGGAGCCACCTCGATGAAATTATCGGAGAAAGATTTTGAAGACTTTGAGGGTGAGTTTGTCAAAAATTTGACAATTTTATAGTCATTTTCACATGTTTTCACACTAAGATTTTAGTGGTGATGTCCGTTTTACTTGACCAAGCTCTCCATTTTTGAGAGCATCTTGGGTATTGGAGGTATAAGGGTCCTTTTTTGTAATGTTGTTTGTACTTCATCACTTTGATTCCATAATAAAATAATTCCTCCCATTTATTAAGCAATGCTTAGAATCATATTAGCCCAAATTGGGTGAACGCCACAATAAAATTCTTGTGTTGTGATATCATTCTTTTTTATTTTTTTTTCCGCTTCATTTTTGTAGTTTAGTTTCCTTTAACATGCTCCTCTATATGTAATTAAAAATACATCTTTGAAGTTAAAAATCCTTAATAAAATTTGGTATCGAAGAGAGTGTTTAACTTGATAGAAAGTTGCATGAGTGAAAGCTAACCAAGCGCAAGTTCCAAAGAATTGAAGGAAAACTCAAATCCTTCCCGATCTTTGAATTGGGGCATGCACCACGAGAGAGAGAACATGGTTGATAATGATATGCAACGAAATGAAGAAGTGTGATACTATCACGAATCTTATTAAATAGCAGAAACAAAGTTGACATGATATTTGGAGAATGTAAGAAAACACAATCAAGCATGAGAATAAAGCCAAGGATTATGGATCGATACACCATGAAGGTGAAGAGGAGATCCTCCGCCCTCTCCCATCAATATTAGAGATTGTTATTTTCTTCCTCTTCTCATCTCATTCTAATAGGAATCAAAGATACATCTAGAAATCCCCTTTTAATTAGGATGTCATGTTGGTTTACATGTATTCAATGGCGAATCCTATTGCGAAAAAATCTTGATCATTGGATAAGACAAGTTGGCTTTGTATTATTGCATACGAGCGATGCGGAGCAACACTGCATTTCGAGAAATCACATTTCTTGATCATATCAAAAATACCATTCAATCACTTGTTGAGAAAATCCCCTTCTGGCAAACTTAACTACTTTTGGAAACTTCTTTGTACAAAACAATAATGGTTATAAAACCATGATTAGTACAAATAATCCCAAGTTTTCATCATAACTTCCATTCGATTCACAAACTTTCATTTAATAAATATCATTCCACATCTCCATTTCATAGGGCTTTTAAAATTCATAAAACAAAATGCGCCAGTGTGTGTAATACCACTACATCCAATTTAAGCAAAACTTGAAACTTGTTTGTTTCTTTAACCACACTCCCAATTATTATCACCGCTTAACTCAATATTCAGGTGCGCCCTTAAAACTCCCCAATTTGAATACAACTAACGCGTTCACATAGTCATGGAAAATTTCACAATTTAATGTTAATAACACATACATGACTTACCCATACAATCAGCGCTCCTCTCAATCTTCTATTTGCCATTCAACCTGCGCTCCTACAGTTCAATCCAGAAATTTGATTTCATTTCAATAGTGTCCAGGAATAGAGCAACTAGGAAGACTTTTCAAACCTACGTCCGGTTTCTACTTGCAACTTCATTCTGGTTTTTACTTGCAACTCCTACATCGCATTTAACGTTTTCTTCAGCAAATCATCATCCATAGGAATTGCATTAACATGCTTACCCTTACAAATACTCTGGCAAACTGCGTCTTCAACATTTCTGTCCACGCTGTCAATTCAGATTTAATTCAACAAAATTTTATCAATTCTGGATCGCACCTTCTAGCCTGTCATTTCTGGATTATCAAAACGATGTTTGCTCTCCAGCAGAACTCTGATGATTGATTGCAAATGAACCAATAAATTCTTCAACATCCAGAAAACCCGTTCCATTTCTTCTCCACTGCGCTTTTGACCTGTGATCCAATTCTCATCAGAAAATCAAACAACGGGTGAACGCATTGAACACAATCATTATTAATGGCAATGGCTTATCGAAGGCATCATTACAAATTCAACACCACTACAAAAAATGCTTAATCAATCTTGATATACATCGATTTTCCCATAGTACCAATTTATCACGCATTCAACTGCATTCAACGTGTTATATTATTCAATCAACAGCGCCATTCATGATTCAATTGCTATTGAACCCAATTTCTTCAATCTCTGAACCTGCAGCTTAAATAACTCAACACGATTTCAACATTTTTCATAACAGTTCAACTCAATGTTTATTAAACAATTGTGCCTTCTATAAAATCGACTCTCCAAGTCGATGTACCAACGCATTCCACAATATTCAATATGTCAACAAACAGTGATCTATTTCAGTCGACTATAATGCCATATAGTCTACAAGTAATCGACCCTCCAAACAAAAACTTCAAGGCTGAACTTTAATCACCACCTACTCTGCTGTAACACTACGGCATGATCTTAGCGTTACCAATTTAAACACCAATGCAAACTTACCAGATTCGATTTCAACGCAGCTGCTTCTCTCAGCATTCCGTCACATAGCTGCACTTCCAATATGTTATTCAACCATTCTTTTGAATGTTGCTTATGGGACATCGATTTATTTGCGTTGTGTATATTATATCATCAGAGAGCTAAGTGTGAAATCGAACATCGATTTACTGAACTTTATAAACCCAACTATACAACAACTTCCAATTAATTACCATTTCAGATGAACCATCATCATTGTATACCATTCAACGCTTTATTTATAACACATCCAATACAAGTGCGCATCACAATTTCAGAAATCAACACCCAATTTCTAAAAACCACACTTATCATATTAATAAACAAATACTTACAAACTTCCTTCGTGGCCAAATATTCAACAGTCGTGGCCCTTACAATTTGTTGAAGGCTTACAGCCTTGTTGTTCAAGCCTACTCTCAATCTCACACTCTCTCACAATCTCAATGTGTTTTTCTCTCAAAACCCCCTCTTATTTATACAATTTTAAAAGATGATCTAATTAAATGCTTAATCCCCCTAATATCTCAATATCACTAAAATATCTCAACAAATCCTCTTATCTAGAATCTTATCCCTTCATATCCTTAACTAACAAAATTCTCTTATATCCTTTTATTAAATATAAGGATATTTACAAAAATCCTCACCTTCTCCTATTTTATTCAAATTAATTAATAAAATATTAAAAATTGTCACACCCCCTTTTAACATATTTACAAAATAAAAAACACCCTTGATGCTCCTGCATCAGACTCCCCATGTAAGAAAATTCATGACCACCTAGTCATAAGTCTGGATATTTCCTCCTGGATCCCAAATTTTATTTTGTAATCTTTCCGTGCTTGTCAATTGCTTTGCTGCTGTTGTTATCTGCTGTTGTCTTCGAGGTTTCCATATTTTGTGCTGTAATGCTCCACCTGCTCTGCTCTTGCAATCTTTCACTGTCATTCTCTTGTTGTCGCTCCTTTTCTTTCTTTCGGCTGTCTTTCTCTGGGATGTTTTTATCATTAACCTCCTTATCAACTCAATTTCTCTATCCAGTATGTCCTCTGTCTGCTGATTGTTTCCATCTCTTGATCGCTGAATTCTCATTCTTTCTTGTTCTTCACTTGTTTTGATCGCTTCCTTTTCATCCTTACTATTGTTCTGCACCTTTTCTGCTGCTGCTACATTGTCTTTTAGAACAATTTCTTGCCTCTGTTTTCTGCATTTGTTAATTTCTTCTTGATTATTATTTATGACAACTGCTTTGTCATCCTTCTTCAGCAATCTATCCTGGACATTCATCCTCTGCTCTTCTAATTTTTTCCTTTGAAAGTCTAATTATTTATATAACTCAATGATTTTACTTGGAGTAGACTTTGGAAATTTTACACGATCTTCCATTTCCTCATTTGTTATTGTCTCATTATCACATGGTCTTTCTTCTGCTAAATCTTCCTTAACATCCTTCAGTAGATGTTCTTCCTCTTCTTCCAAACCCGCAATCACACACAAATCATTAAGGAATCACAAAGCAAGACCTTACGGTCTTACGGATAATCTTCCGTCATCTGTTCCAGTTTTTGACCCATTCATATTCAATTTCCAGCCTTTCATTTTCCAAAAATAATAGTCCACTTCTAAAATATTATCAAACTTCAGCACCATTTCCGTATCTTCCTTTATTAGCTTCAACTCTTTCGAGTTTTGACCTTCAACTGTGATTTTAACTTTGCTGCAGAACTGGTTCCTTTAATGAACTACAGTCTGTCTAATGACCGACTCCTCTTGTAGCCTCTGCCACTTCAGCTTCTTTCTCATGACATAACCATGCTTATGGTCTTCCTCATTTCTTTGCAACATCTCCATTAACACCTCAAGCTGAACTACTATCTCAGCTTTCTCCCTCACATATTCCTCTTTACTTAACTGTCTCTGTATGCCAATTGCCTTGGCACCCTTCTCCTTTTGTCCTCTGCTGTGGTTTATTTCAGAACCTCTGTTACGACTGTCACTAGTCATCATCCTTTCCATCTCTATGAGTTTCTCACTCACTTTACTATGAGTTGTACTAAAGCCTCTTCAACAGCAAGTCCTGTCCTGCCGCCACTTACCTCACCAAGTTCTCCTCACTCATTCTTTTGACAAGCAATTGGTTCTCTATCTCTGGAACCTCCTTTGAGCACTTCTCTTTGCTCTTCCTGGGCTTCAACTCATCTGCATGTTCTAAGAACACAACTGTTCTCCTTTTCCAATCTCTATTGGAATTACCCAAGGTTCTGCTACATCTCTGTTTTCACTTAGAACTTTCGCTAGCTTCCTTTATATGTAAGCAATTTTAACCACATTGCCTTTTGGGAGTTGCAATAATACTTCAATGCAAAGACTACAATATTTTATTCTTCAAATCCAAATAAAACCATATCATCTTACCTCCAAGATCTTGTCTGATCTTGTCCTCCCATTCACCTGCACTTCAATTACCTTCAGAATTTCATCATTCCTACAAATATGTTTCAGCAAATCTTTATGCTTCCTCTGTACAATTTCTCGATATTCAACTACTGTCAATCAGATTTTAAAATCTGATCCTCTCTTCCAATCTTCTGGCTTTATCTGGAAAACTTCAGCTGTCAGCAATAATTCCTTCTTTGCTGAGTTTCTTCCACTCAGAAATCATTAACAGCTTCTTTCATTACCATCCCTTGATCTCCTTTGCTGAGATACTTCATTGCTGCAACCATCAATCCTCATTCCATTTCTTTGTCAGTAAAACTCAAATCAAAATTAAACAACACAATACCTGCACGATTCTTCATTCATTCAGCTGCACTCTGATTTGCTTCACTGTCTGATTTCCCTTATCTGTATGCACATCTGCTGTCATAATTTGTCTCTGCACTTATCGCCTGAAATCTGACAATTACTCATACAACCCATATCAAATCAAAATAGAATTCTATTCTGTTCAAATGCATAACCGAGAATTACTTCTCAAGAACTTTCATACAGAGCCAAGCTTTGATACCAAAATCAAGGTGTGCATCCTTCATTTCCCAAAATCACATTTCTTGATCATATCAAAAATACCATTCAATCACTTGTTGAGAAAATCCCCTTCTGGAAAACTTAACTACTTTTGGAAACTTCTTTGTACAAAACAATAATGGTTATAAAACCATGATTAGTACAAATCATCCCAAGTTTTCATCATAACTTCCATTCGATTCACAAACTTTCATTCAATAAATATCATTCCACATCTCCATTTCATAGGGCTTTTAAAAGTCATAAAACAAAATGCGCCAGTGTGTGTAATACCACTACATCCAATTTAAGCAAAACTTGAAACTTGTTTGTTTCTTTAACCACGCTCCCAATTCTTATCACCGCTTAACTCAATATTCAGGTGCGCCCTTAAAACTCCCCAATTTGAATACAACTAACGCATTCACATAGTCATGGAAAATTTCACAATTTAATGTTAATAACACATACATGACTTACCCATACAATCAGCGCTCCTCTCAATCTTCTATTTGTCATTCAACCTGCGCTCCTACAGTTCAATCCAGCAATTCGATTTCATTTCAATAGTGTCCAAGAATAGAGCAACTAGCAAGACTTTTCAAACCTGCGTCTGGTTTGTACTTGCAACTCCTACATCGCATTTAACGTTTTCTTTAGCAAATCATCGTCCACAGGAATTGCATTAACATGCTTACCCTTACAAATACTCTGGCAAACTGCGTCTTCAACATTTCTGTCCACGTTGTCAATTCAAATTTAATTCAGCTTTCCTTTATCAATTCGGATTCATTCTCCTCATTCCTTCGTCCGTCATTTCTCCAACATTAAAACGCTCGTTGCTCTCCAGCGAACTCGATGATCGATTGCAACAGTCCGATACATTCTTCAACACCCAGAAAACCCTTTCCATCACTTTCCCACTGCACTTTTGACCAGATTCGGTCCAATTCTCATCAGGCAATTAAACATCAGATGAATTACATTGAATACAATCATGGCTTATCGAAGGCATCATTAGAAATTCAACACCACAACAGAAAATGCTGAATCGATCTTGATATATATCGATTTTCCCACAGTACCAATCAACACGTATTCAACTGAATTCAATGTGTTATATTATCAATCAACAGCGCCATCCATGCTATTGAACCCAATTTCTATAGTTTAAAAACTCAACAATTCAACTCAGTGTTTGTTAAACAATTGTGCCTTCTATAAAATCGACTTTCCAAGTCGATGTGCCAACGCATTCCACAATATTCAATATATCAAACAATGATCTATTTCAGTCAACTATAATGCCATATAGTCTGCAAGTAATCGACCTTCCAGACAGGAACTTCAAGGCTGACTTTAATCACTGCCTACTCTGCTGTAACACTACGACCTGATCTTAGCATTACCAGTTAAATACCAGTGCAAACTTACCAGATTCGATTTAGCGCAGCTGCTTCTCTCAGCGTTTCATCATAATAGCTGCACTTCCAACGTATCATTCAACCATTTTGAATGTTGCTTATGGGACATCGATTTATTTGCTGTGTATATTATATCATCGTAGAGATAAGTGTGAAATCGAACATCGATTTACCGAACTTTATAAACCCAAATATACAACAAACTCTTCCAATTAATTACCATTTCGTATGAACCATCATCATTGTATACCATTCAACGCTTTTTATTTATAACACATCCAATACAAGTGCGCATCACAATTTTAGAAATCAACACCCAATTTCTAAAAACCACACTTATCATATTAATAAACAAATACTTACAAACTTCCTTCGTGGCCAGATATTCAACAGTCATGGCCCTTACAATTTGCTGAAGGCTTACAGCCTTGTTGTTCAAGCCTACTCTCAATCTCACACTCTCTCACAATCTCAATGTGTTTTTCTCTCAAAACCCCCTCTTATTTATACAATTTTAAAAGATGATCTAATTAAATGCTTAATCCCCCTAATATCTCAATATCACTAAAATATCTCAACAACTCCTCTTATCTAGAATCTTATCCCTTCATATCCTTAACTAACAAAATTCTCTTATATCCTTTTATTAAATATAAGGATATTTACAAAAATCCTCACCTTCTCCTATTTTATTCAAATTAATTAATAAAATATTAAAAATTGTCACACCCCCTTTTAACATATTTACAAAATAAAAAACGCCCTTGATGCTCCTGCATCAGAGTCCCCATGTAAGAAAATTCATGACCACCTGGTCATAAGTCTGGATATTTCCTCCTGGATCCCAAATTTTATTTTGTAATCTTTCCGTGCTTGTCAATTGCTTTACTGCTGTTGCTATCTGCTGTTGTCCTCCAGGTTTCCATATTTTGTGTTGTAGTGCTCCACTTGCTCTGCCTTCCAAGTCTGCTACAGTCTTTCTCTTGTTGTCTCTCCTTTTCTTTCTTGCTACTGTCTTTCTCTGGGATGTTTTTATCATTAACCTCCTTATCAACTCAATTTCTCTGTCCAGTATGTCCTCTGTCTGCTGATTGTTTCCATCTCTTGATCGCTGAATTCTCATTCTTTCTTGTTCTTCACTTGTTTTGATCGCTTCCTTTTCATCCTAACTATTGTTCTGCACCTTTTCTGCTGCTGCTACATTGTCTTTTAGAACAATTTCTTGCCTCTCTTGTCTGCATTTGTTAATTTCTTCTTGATTATTATTTATGACAACTACTTTGTCATCCTTCTTCAGCAATCTATCCTGGACATTCATCCTCTGCTCTTCTAATTTTTTCCTTTGATAGTCTAATTATTTATATAACTCAATGATTTTACTTGGAGTAGACTTTGGAAATTTTACACGATCTTCCATTTCCTCATTTGTTATTGTCTCATTATCACATGGTCTTTCTTCTGCTAAATCTTCCTTAACATCCTTCAGTAGATGTTCTTCCTCTTCTTCCAAACCTGCAATCACACACAAATCATTAGTTTTAAAATCACAAGACCTTACGGTCTTGTTTGATACTTCAGTCATCAAATCTTTCGGCTTCTTTGAATCATTCATATGATTCAACTCCTCCAGCTCTTCATCACTTTCAAAAAGTAATGGTCCACTCTCTGGGTAACATATCGAAACTTCAACATCTTCTTCAGCATCTTCCCTTTGCTGTAGCTCAACTCTTTCGAGCTTCTCTATCCTCTGTCTGGCATCTATAACCTGTTCAAGTAACCTTAGTTCCTTTATCAACTGCATATTCACCTGATGATTCCACTTCTCTTGTAGCCTCTGCCATTTCACCTTCTTTCTTATGACATAACCATGCTTCTGGTCTACCTCATTTCTTTGCAACATCTCCATTAACACCTCAAGCTGAAATGCTATCTCAGCCTTCTCCCTCTCATATTCCTCTTTTCTTAACTGTCTCTGTATGCCAATTACCTTGGCATCCTTCTTCTTTTGTCCTCTGCTGTGGTTTATTTCAGAACCTCTGTTACGACTGTCACTAGTCATCATCCTTTCCATCTCTATGAGTCCCTCACTCACTTTACTATGAGTTGCACTAGAGCGTCTTTAGCAGCAAGTCCTGTCCTGCCGCCACTTACCTCACCAAGCTCTTCTCACTCAGTCTTTTGGCAAGAAATTGGTTCTCTATCTACGGAACCTCCTTTGAGCACTTCTCTTTGCTCTTCCTGGCTTCAACTCATCTACCTGTTCACAACTGTCCTCCTTATCCAATCTCTATTGGAATTCCTCAAGGTTCTGCCACATCTATGTTTTCACTTAGAAACTTTCACCAGCTTCCTTTATCTGTTAGCAATTCTAATCACACTGCCTTTTGGGAGTTGCAATAATATTTCAATGCAAAGACTACAATATTCTATTCTTCAAATCCAAATAAAACCATATCAATTACCTCCAAGATCTCGTATGATCTTGTCCTTCCATTCACCTGTACTTCAATTACCTTCAGAATCTCACCACTCCTGCAAATATGTTTCAGCAAATCGTTATGCTTCCTCTGCACAATTTCTCGATATTCAACTACTGTCAATCAGATTTTAAAATCTGATCCTCTCTTCCAATCTTCTGGCTTGATCTGGAAAACTTTAGCTGTCAGCAATAATTCCTTCTTTGCTGAGTTTCTTCCACTCAGAAATCATTAACAGCTTCTTTCATTACTATCCCTTGATCTCCTTTGCTGAGATACTTCATTGCTGCAACCATCAATCCTCAATCCATTTCTTTGTCAGTAAAACTCAAATCAAAATTAACCAAACACAATACCTGCATGATTCTTCATTCCTTCAGCTGTACTCTGGTTTGCTTTGACTGTCAGATTAGAATCTGACATTCCTTGTCTGTATGCACATCTGCTGTCATAATTTATCTCTGCACTTATCGCCTGCAATTTGTCAATCACTCATACAACACATATCAAATTTTACCAATCAAAACAGAATTGTATTCTGTTTGAATGCCTAACCGAGAATTACTTCTCAAGAAATTTCATACAGAGCCAAGCTCTGATACCAAAAATTGATGCAGGCAACCTGCATTTCCCAGAATCACATTTCTTGATCATATCAAAAATACCATTCAATCACTTGTTGAGAAAATCCCCTTCTGGCAAACTTAACTACTTTTGGAAACTTCTTTGTACAAAACAATAATGGTTATAAAACCATGATTAGTACAAATCATCCCAAGTTTTCATCATAACTTCCATTCGATTCAAAAAATTTCATTCAATAAATATCATTCCACATCTCCATTTCATAGGGATTTTAAAAGTCATAAAACAAAATGCGCCAGTGTGTGTAATACCACTACATCCAATTTAAGCAAAACTTGAAACTTGTTTTTTTCTTTAACCACACTCCCAATTATTATCACCGCTTAACTCAATATTCAGGTGCGCCCTTAAAACTCCCCAATTTGAATACAACTAACGCATTCACATAGTCATGGCAAATTTCACAATTTAATGTTAATAACACATACATGACTTACCCATACAATCAAAGCTCCTCTCAATCTTCTATTTGCCATTCAACCTGCGCTCCTACAGTTCAATCCAGCAATTCGATTTCATTTCAATAGTGTCCAGGAATAGAGCAACTAGCAAGACTTTTCAAACCTGCGTTCGGTTTCTACTTGCAACTTCATTCTGGTTTTTACTTGCAACTCCTACATCGCATTTAACGTTTTCTTCAGAAAATCATCGTCCACAGGAATTTCATTAACATGCTTACCCTTACAAATACTCTGGCAAACTGCGTCTTCAACATTTCTGTCCATGCTGTCAATTCAGATTTAATTCAACAAAATTTTATCAATTCTGGATCGCACCTTCTGGCCTGTCATTTCTGGATTATCAAAACGTTGTTTGCTCTCCAGCAGAACTCTGATGATCGATTGCAAATGAACCGATACATTCTTCAACATCCAGAAAACCCGTTCCATTTCTTCTCCACTGCGCTTTTGACCTGTGATCCAATTCTCATCAGGCAATCAAACAACGGGTGAACGCATTGAAAACAATCATTATTAATGGCAATGGCTTATCGAAGGCATCATTACAAATTCAACACCACTACATAAAATGCTTAATCGATCTTGATATACATCGATTTTCCCACAGTACCAATTTATCACGCATTCAACTGCATTCAACGTGTTATATTATTCAATCAACAGCGCCATTCATGATTCAATTGCTATTGAACCCAATTTCTTCACTCTCTGAACCTGCAGCTTAAATAACTCAACACGATTTCAACATTTTTCATAACAGTTCAACTCAATGTTTATTAAACAATTGTGCCTTCTATAAAATCGACTCTCCAAGTCGATGTACCAACGCATTCCACAATATTCAATATGTCAACAAACAGTGATCTATTTCAGTCGACTATAATGCCATATAGTCTGCAAGTAATCGACCCTCCAAACAGAAACTTCAAGGCTGAACTTTAATCACCGCCTACTCTACTGTAACACTACGGCATGATCTTAGCGTTACCAATTTAAACAATAATGCAAACTTACCAGATTCGATTTCAACTCAGCTGCTTCTCTCAACATTCTGTCACATAGCTTCACTTCCAATGTGTTATTCAACCATTCTTTTGAATGTTGCTTATGGGACATCGATTTATTTGCGTTGTGTATATTATATCATCAGAGAGCTAAGCGTGAAATCGAACATCGATTTACTGAACTTTATAAACCCAACTATACAACAGCTTCCAATTAATTACCATTTCAGATGAACCATCATCATTGTATACCATTCAACGCTTTTTATTTATAACACATCCAATACAAGTGCGCATCACAATTTTAGAAATCAGCACCCAATTTCTAAAAACCACACTTATCATATTAATAAACAAATACTTACAAACTTCCTTCGTGGCCAGATATTCAACAGTCGTGGCCCTTACAATTTGCTGAAGGCTTACAGCCTTGCTGTTCAAGCCTACTCTCAATCTCACACTCTCTCACAATCTCAATGTGTTTTTCTCTCAAAACCCCCTCTTATTTATACAATTTTAAAAGATGATCTAATTAAATGCTTAATCCCCCTAATATCTCAATATCACTAAAATATCTCAACAAATCCTCTTATCTAGAATCTTATCCCTTCATATCCTTAACTAACAAAATTCTCTTATATCCTTTTATTAAATATAAGGATATTTACAAAAATCCTCACCTTCTCCTATTTTATTCAAATTAATTAATAAAATATTAAAAATTGTCACACCCCCTTTTAACATATTTACAAAATAAAAACGCCCTTGATGCTCCTTGCGTCATGTTTATTGACACTTAACTTATTTATTTGACCATGGTGGAATCCTAGGACCTAATGGACATCCTATGACCTAAAAATATAATTTTCGGTGAAAGTGACTCATGACTAAAGACCAACGAAAGGAGAATCAACAAGTTTCACATGAGGGGAAAGCAGAGTTAAAAATTACCTACATCGTGAATCCATGACCTAGCGGAATGAGCAGGAAAATTTCCCAAATACAGTATCAGAACTCTATGCAAATGCCAAAAGAGCAATTTTGATCACTAATAGCGGTCATAATGGTGACACTAACACCCTCCATCACCATTGAACTGGTATGCCACTACTTCTATTATTGAAAGCCATTCAATATCATTTATTGAGAAACTACCTACAATTTCCCTATAAATTGAGCACTCATCTAAGTTCAAAGGAGGAAGAAATTTATGCAGTATTATGTTGTTGATTGAATTCTTAGAGATTTGAAATGTTGTGATCTTTGCTAGATTGATGCTTGGTGTGATGAGGACGGGATGATTGGATCGAGGTTGACGAGGAAAAAAGATTAACTTCCTTTGTATTTGTCACTCCTAATACGCGATAAGACATTTATTCTTTCTCATATACTTGCATTTGTATCTTGTGAATGGTCTCGATAATAAGCATATTCTCGGTTAGTGAGTTCAATATGGTTATGATAAATAGATATTGTATATTTGTCGTCGTGTGTTGTCTTAAGTTTTTAATTAAGTATTGATGCAGCGAGGATTCGATTGGATGACGATGAAAGAAGAAGAACGGCAGGTGAAGGATCACAAGTAAGTCTCTTCATCTTATGTTTCTATGTATTATAAAGAGAAAAGCATTTACCTTTTCCTCACATTGCGAGTGAAGGAACACGCACTCGGGGAAGACTAGTTTATGTGTAAATTATAATTCCTCATAACAATGACCCTCTGTTGGCTTTCTCTTTTTGTACTTACTTTTTCTTAGAGCCTTCTTCTTCTGGATTATTTTTATGGAATTTCATCTATGTTTATTATCTCATCTTTGAGAGCGGGGATTGGCTATGAGCTTTCTAGCTAGCACAGGCTTATTCTTTGGTCTAGTATGAGGCCTTTGGATATGTAGATTTGAATATATAAGGCCTCCTTCTTCCATGGATAAATCTACTTTTTTCCTTCTTCAAACTCTATTTCACTACTCTCTTCCTCAAAGCATGAGTATGAGTGGATTATTGCTTTCTTCTTTCCTTTAGTTGGTGAATTGAGGGATGAATAATCTGGGTTATAGTTGGTTCTTATAACTGTAGTCTCTAAAACTTTACTGCCTTTCCCCTTAGCTGATGTTTCAGAGAGGAAAAGACTTGTGCAGTGTTGGTTCATCTGCGGCTGAGTCACATTTTCTTCTTCATTCTTTTATCTAGTCTCTAGAACCAAGGGCTTGGTGTTAATTTTTAGAGGTGACCTCCCATAAAGAAGATCCTTATGAGAATGAGCCTTCTTACTGCGTTTATTCTTTGAAGAGAAGCTACCTCTTCACTTGCCTTCTAGAAATAACATTCTTGTCAAGTAGAGTGGATTTTTGTTTGAGCTTTCTTGCATGTTCTTGCTTGAAAGACTCCAAGGTTTTGTGGTTCCTTGGGTAACCTTCTGG
This sequence comes from Pinus albicaulis, assembly GCA_034641835.2. Taxonomy (NCBI): domain Eukaryota; kingdom Viridiplantae; phylum Streptophyta; class Pinopsida; order Pinales; family Pinaceae; genus Pinus; species Pinus albicaulis. Next base: position 649,234,842 of record CM076576.1, on the reverse strand, counting down.
TATAAACTTCCTTTGATGGGTACATCATAAGTATGGGAGTGGTGGTTTGAACTCTAGCTCTCTAGCTAAGTTCCTTCTCTTGTTTTCTTGATGGTGAAGAAGATTGACCGGAGTTTGTGAAGGGTTAGTACCTTACGAAACCCTCATATGCTAGGAAGTTGTCCCATGTGGTTTGTTCTTCTTCAAATGCTAAACCACCAACATTTTAGTTAAACCTACGATAAATATAGTGAAGAGAATAATGCGGGGTTCTTTTGTATTTTGAGACATTGTCGATAGAGTTTTGTAGAGGAAGAATGGGAGGTTCATAGGTTAGGGGCTTAGAAATATGAGCTAAAAACCTAATAAATCTTTTGAAGTACCTTTGTAGTACTATTCACCGGTTGATATAACGCTGCCTTTGTGGTAATAACATCTTGCTATTTAGGCCTAAAATAAGAAATATGGATAAAAGTGAGGTCCGATCTACATTTCATGCTCGGGCGGCAGATATGGATTCAATCTCTTTAAGTAAAAATTTTTCTTTGTCTCCATGACTCACCTATATACGACAGCACGGAAGTGGCTCATGCTCACTGATGGTTTCTGTGATCTTGAAAGGTAGAGACACACAACTTGTTGCTCTCTTAGGTAAAAGACTCCGCAAATGCCTAGCTTAGCTATGACGTTTTTCTCCACGAGAACTGTCGAACGGTACCATCCTGGCAAGAAATATACCTTTGCAAGATGATCGAGAAAATGTGTATTGGTGATTGCAGATAGTTTACCTTACCATCCTTACCCCTTAGATAACAACTAACTCAGCGTAGCTGCACACACCTTAAAACTATGAACAACAAGTAGCCATGAAGTCCTAAGCATTGCTCGAAGGTATGAGCTATTTGTTGTAGCTTTCTGGGGTAAACGGGAATTTGAGATTTGCATGCCCTTAATCACCGAAAGTTGAGTGACAGCTCAAATAGTTAAATTTTGGTGCCAAATCACTCCACTTAACATTTCACTAAAGTGAATGATTTTATGATAATTCTTTTCTGTGTAATTATTTTCCAGTATAATTCACCTTTAATGAGTAGCATTATATTAATTAGCCTTAGGAAATAGAATAACTTGATCTCCTTTTAATGAATCTTCCCGATTGAAAACTATGCCTTTCAAGGGTAATACCTCTTGTTTTATGGACAATTACTCCAAAGAGCAATGTCTTTTCACCTCCTTGTGTACAAATTTTGAAGGAAATAGCTACATTTTTGTAAAAGATGCCTTTATTTTTGTGTTGTATGAAACCAAATTTTTACGAAGAAAATAGCTACTATTTTAGTGCCTTCTATTTTGTATTGATAAATAGATAGTGACTGCGACATTTTGTCCTTAGCCTTGGATAGAAGATATCATTGTGGATAATAATACTTCTCAAGCAAACCCATAATGTAACTATAAGTAGTTAGCAGCTTATTTAAAGAAAATTTGCCCTAATTACTCTAGGACACAAAACAAGCCTTCGACTCAAACTTTTTGGATTTTGTTAAAAATGGTAACTTTGACACATTTTAACCACTCGGGGCCTTCAGCATAGACTAGGGATAGAAGAGGATCAAAGACACAAATACAATTGTGACGGTTTGAGAAAAAATTGTAATTTCACTGGTAGCTCTTAACAAGGATGAAGTCTTTACTGTGAAGCTTCAACATTGTATATTCGATTGCCTTAAACTCTCGAACCTTTTTTAAAATTTTAGGAACTAATGACAGGAACTAACTTTCAGTGATAAACTCAGGGTAAGCTGTTACGAATGAAATGCCATTGACATGGAGTCTTGTGAAGCGACACTTTGGATATTTACAATGGAAAGGCTACATCGACTTAACAAAAAAAACTTTTGAGAAAATTATATTTATTTGGACCTCTAGTCAGTGATCATCATCTAAATGCTTCAACATAAATGCGTTATTCTCTCAGAACTTGAGCGATTTTGAATGACCGAAGCACAAGTTGTGAAACTTTACCATGCTTTCCATGATCTTCTCTCGTTACATCCCGATGCAATACCAAATCATTCTCTTGAAAAACTTGTTGGTTTTGCCCTTTCCAAAAATCAACTTTTACTTTGGCTTTGTATTTGTGTGCTTTGTCCATCAACGATTCCTTGATTTGATGAGCTTCTATAAGTTGCGACATCCTTCTGCGAATAGCATTTGAATCATCGGTTCATCTTGTAAAAACTTCATAGCAGGGAAGGGCCAGCCCTTAATGGAATCACAACATCGGTACCATAAAAAAGTTGAAAGACTCCAATTGATCTCTTGCTCACCCTATACGCCCAAAGGCATGAACTAGTGAGTATCCCAATTTTTATTTTTTTGTTTTATTTTTATTTATTTATTTGGCATCATCTTCTTAATGATTATTACTAGGATGATGACAAACTAACCCATTACCTTAGGGGTAATAAGGTGTAGAATAAGGTCAAATCAATATTATATTTCTGACATAAATTTTTCATCTTGGCGGTTAAAAACCATTGCATTGTTAGTCACCAAATTTTGAGAAGGCAACCGTCTAGACATAATATTTTCCAACATAAATTTGGTATTACTGTGTGGGTGGGCAGTTACTGATTTGGAATAGCTGAAAATCACTTGGTAGAAATAGTATGGCTGTAAGAATCCCTGTGTTGTCTGATGATGGCAAATAAATCTCACCAATGGTGCAGCTTTGAAGGGGTGTCTGTACAGAATAAGAATGAGAGGTAATGGGAGCGACACGCACTGAAAACTTTTGACACTCGGTGCAAGCCTTGACTTTAGCAAAAACATCAAAGAAAAGTTGGCCAATAATATGACGAGATCTTATAATTTTATTTTGATGGCTTTCCAGTATAAAATGTCACCACACACCCATGTATCTTTGACATAACTTTCAGTGACTCAACTGTCTACACATCTCAACAAAACTCTCTGAGACCTTTCCAATATATATATATATATATATATATATATATATATATATATATATATTTCCATTGTACAATAATTAACAACCTTGATTTAAATGCTATTCTCTTTGATTTTTCAATTTATGGAGGTTCTTCGAAATTTAATAAAAAGTACATTATATCCTTATACCGGTTAGAATAAAATATTTAGGGATTATAGGATATACCTTCTTTATCATTTATTGTTCCTCATGTTCATATTTCGAAGGCTTTGTGGTTGATTATGCCATCAAAGCGGGCAAACCACATCCCTTTATCAACTTAGTAGGTTTGATTTGATGTCAAATTCGAGTCTTAGCTAACCATCTTCCCCTCCTTGCCATACGCATCTGGTTAACGATAATACATCCTTAAAAACAATGTTTGACATAATGATGACTTTTTGAATGCGAACATAAACTCTAAAAGACTTTAAAATAACTACCGATGCATATTCCTATTTTTTCAATCAAGCTATACTTTAACTCAACATCTCTTAGTGCATAGGCTGAAAAAATAGGTACAACTCCAAGCCTTCTTTGTTCTTTTGAAGTAAAAATGCGCCAATAACATTTTCCTTGAAAGCATATGAAAAAGTGAGAAAATTCTTCTCAAAATTAGGGCTGAATTATGCAGAACTTCACTCAGAAAGGGTACATTTTCTATGAAAGAGTTTTTTATTCATCTTGACATACGAACTGCATCTTTCTTCAATAATACATTTATATGTTTAATTAGTTCTGCAAAGTTTGGAACAAAACGCCTCGGAAAATTAATTTTACCCAAAAATATTAACTCTTTATTTTTTGGGTAAAATATAATTTTTGTATAGCTTCAAATCTCACTGAGTTAATGCAAATACCATTTTCTGTCTATGTACCCCATTTAGTTTTCCCTCTTGAACAACAACGCATGGTTATTTGGGTTTAAAGACAAACAATTTTTTTGCACTTATTAAACACTTCTTGCAAATGTTTTAAATAATGATCTCACGTGGTTGAAAAGATTGTTTATATGTGAGTAGTAACCCAAATTTTTCCTGTACAATGACAATATCATGCCCTTTGAAGCATTCTTTGCTTGTTCATTAAACTTGAAAGGCATATTAATATACACAATGTTCCCTAGGGTGTAGTAAAGACATTTTCTCACATCTTGTTTATCAATGAGGTTGAACACTTTTCTTTGAAAAACCATCTATCATTGACAACCTCTTGCAGACCTGCCAACCTTCTACAAAAAATTAATTCTGTTTGGGTAAAGATGATTATCACATAGCGATATGAATTCAAATTAAAAAATCAACTTTGAAATCTTATTTCTACATTCTTCTTAGAAATGAGACTATATAACCTCACCTCAGTAGAAATCTTAGCTTAAAGTGTTTTGGCTTCCCACATCTTTATTTCTTTTCAATGATAGGGAAAATGGGATTAATATGTCTTATCTTGCATGCTACAGTGTTCATACTGTTTTAAGAGAATTTTTATGTTCCATTATACTTGCCTGTATATATTCAAAATCTTACAACAAATTAATAACGAAAATATACATGTTGGCTTCAACAACTTGACATATTTAATATAATTTGTGAAGATAAATTTAGCTTTAACATATATGAGCAATTTTCTATATATAAATAATGTGATGTTGTACTCTCTCCATCTATTTTACTATCGAGGCTTTAAAAATACATCATTATTATCCAACAGCCTCCCTAAAAGAACCAAGCCTTAGAATAGAATTTTGTTTTTAGATTAATAATGTCTTTCCCAACTTATGGTCTTTTAAATGGCTTGTTATTACATTTCAATTGTGTCTTGCTTATTATCGATCTCAATGTCGGAAAGAGATTTCTCTACACATTCCAAGAATTTTTTACGTTCTTTATCATCTTCAAATACTTGGAAATATTTGATATTATTGAAATGGAGAGTCTATTTTTAATATATACATCACTTATGTTTCTTTAACATCAAGAGGAACCTTAAAATTACTAGCGGCTATGGCCGGTGAATACGCCATTTCATTTGTTCTGCGGAAACAAAATTCAAATTGAACGATGAAAAATAATGTTCAATTAAATCCCACACTTCATTTATAACGCATTTTTCAAATTTCAATTTTCACTTACGTCATTATCTCTCACTACTGTAACACCAAATTCGAATCACCTGTAAAAAAATCTGACCCATTTGGCTCCCAAATCTTTTCTTTTGCTTTCCTTACCCAAAATAAAGACTTCATACTTGAGGTGTTTTTGTTTTCTAGGAAAAAAATCTATAAACTTTCTATTAATAATTTAATGAGATTACATAGTACATGAAATTAAGCATTCGAGATGCCCACGGGGCTTTGTGTACTCATGTACAGCATGTAGCGAGGCTATCGAAATTTTACAAATTGCCCGGTGGGGTGGGATTTTCACGCTGCCTTTTATCTTTTGAACGATGCGCGATTCACGAATGCGAGGAGGAAGGAACCAAGGCAACTCATTGTTCCCTATTATTTTTCTTTTAAGTAGTTTGAAATTTCGGACACATACTTTCTTATTTGCTAGAACTTACTTGAGCGTGCTTCTGTGCGGCTTTGGATCCATTATTCGAGTCAATAGTTTGAGGGGTAGTGTTAGTTTCCATTAGTTCTTGTAACTCTTATTCTTGTGTCACTTTGTCTTCTGTTTGAGATGTTTTTTCTCGTTTTGGGTTGGAATGTCCCCTTCATCTTCGACTCTTGCTATGGTCCTCTGAAGAAATTTCCATCCCTTGGATGATTTTCCCATTTATTCTTTCTGGATTTGATTTTGCATCTAGGGCATGTGTTTTGTAGGTACGATTTTCACACGCTACCCTACATCTAAGCATTTGTATTTTTGTAGTCCGGTGTTGTAGCCTTTTTTGTGGTTGTGAACCTGAGGTAAATGATTCCAGGCAACCCCCATACTGATTTCCACTTCTGATTAAGTGCGGTGAATATTCTCTCCTCCAATCATTGGATTTCTTTTTTGATGTATCTCCCCAAGGATGTTTCCAACCCTCAAAACTGTCGTTCAGTGGGCAGGAGGTTATACAAACAGCCATACTAGCATCTGAGTAATCTCCATCTTGTTTGCATCAAAGTTAGGGAACGAGGGTGATGAAGAGTCCCGATTTGAACAGAGCCATGGTCCTCCCACAGGTAGTATCTCTGGCTTCCTTGTGGTGGAACTTGGCAATAAAGTATCCTTTGGAGCGGATATATGTCCACGGTCATGGTCCAATTGGTAAAAATCATCAGAACAACTCATTGGTTTTAACGATGTGATTAAATGCGTAATGTATACGCGTTTAGTGGATCGATTTTCATCGATCTCAAGTGCCTTAATGTTCGGTTGAACGTGGTTCATTGCTCCACTATGTAAGGTTTGGGAGTGTTTTCGGCTGTTTATTGGTGTTCTTGCTCCCTTCGTAAAATATTTTTGTATGATGGGCCGTTTGGGGTTCTATTTTGAAGGTGTTAGCTCCCCTCATCTTGTCCATCGTTACAATACCCATTTGAGTATCGCTGAGGTGCTTGCTCACAGCAGCTCCTCCTTTAAGTCTTAATTATTTCTGAGAGAATTATTTGGTTTGATAGTCTTTCATGGTTCCTTATGAGTGATTTTAAAAACGCTGAAACTTGCTCACCACATGGCACAGAATATATAAATATGGTCTTGTCGCCCGGATCTGCCGCTGATCCAAGTCACTGCCTTCATCGGTGGTTTGTGGCTGGGGTTTGGTAAAAATACACCGACTCGTCTCCCAATGCCCCCTTCTCCTACCTTTTTGGGGGTTTTATACGGTCCCCAGAAGCAGGACCTCATCATCGCAATTAAGGGTTAAAATCACCGATCCTCACCGAAGCTCCTTTGCGGGGCCCCCACTCTCCCTCTTCCTCACGGGTACACAGAAATATTCACCCGACACAGGATCTCAACAAGAAGCGTTGCAATGGTTCCCCACCACACTCCCCCCTCCGTTTACACTTTGCCCCCGAAATTTGTGAGCTTGGAAACCCTTTTCTTGTACGGAAGTTAGAAGGTTCTAAAAATTCTATGTCTAAATATATTAACAACAAACAAAGCAAAAATAAATACTGCCATCATACCCTTCCTAGGTATGCACCCTTTGTTTCCGATTTGGAACCCTACGCTTGTAAATATCATCTGTGGCTCTCGCACATTCCTTGATGACTGTACGCTCGAGGGGCCTCGACGGTTCTGGGGTGCCCGGCGGGGACTTCCCGCACAGCCGATCGCCACAATGATCCACAGCTTTCTTTGACAATCCCAAGCACTGCAACCACCCCGAACCCACGAGATCCACCGCAAGCCTTGCCTGTCTCGCTTCCGCCGAGGAGCCAACTCATTCTACTTTAGCTACTACCTATCGCCGAATACGACATGTCCATGAAAGCTCCCAAGACCGGATCCGTGCACCACTGCATCCAACACGTAAGAGATGAGAACACGGCCTTCGAGAGGTACTTGTGGAGTCACATGCATGTTGCCTTGATCTGTAAACCCTCGCGATTCTTCCTCATCTCGTCTCTCCAACTCACACTTGTCGGCCAGGGAATTCACTTGCCTCTGCTACGACGGTGTTATTTGGTAGTGACAATTTTATTTTGTACTGATAGAGTCACTACTTGTGAGGTGGGATAAATAAGAACTACACAGCCCTAATCCTTCTTTTGATGAGGCTCCATTAAAATATAATTTCTAGGTCTACCTGCTTTTGAATTACGCTCATTTATGACTGTAATTTGTTTTCTAATTTCAAGTGAAAATTATTGTCATTAAGCATGAGTGTATTAATGATAAACATAACTCCTTCTCTTATGCATATATAGGATTATTTGAGGGATTTTGTTGATCACTTATTATATAAGCCATTTGTATTTCCCTATATGATCTTTCGAATTCTCCTCCGGAGACTGAGATGGTAGCGTATGTTATTATCCATTTTAAGAGTGCCTCCCCAAATTTTTAGACCAAGATCTAGAAAGAAGCATTCCAAATCTATATGGTATATGTATAAAGCACTATGTCCATCTGCTTTGGAATTTTCATGGGAAGGTAAGGTAAGAGAAATTACCAAATATTTGATCACTCCTAAACACTTGACCCTTTTAGAATCAAAAGTGTAAAAGATCATGATATTGCTTCTTGATTTCCGATCCTGGTTCATCCATGCTTTGTGACGTCTGAATTGTAGAAGCCCCCGAGAATCTAATAGGCGGTTATGCGACAATTTGTTATGAATATTGAGTGAAAGATAAAAAGGTCAGAGAATTATCATCATTCTAATCTTGGACATGATTGCCCATTATATGGTGGGATGTTCATCCTATAGATTAGTGAATCGGGAGCAAGAGATGGATGTGAGACTTTTTAAATGACTCTCTATATAGGCTAGATTTTTCAACAATTCAGGAGTGGAACCGAGTCTTAACAATGATTGACTTGAAATTGAAATTGAGAGGAGCCAAGTCCTTACTTTACGCGCGGTTTCATGATTGGGGCAAGGTTAGGCGATGGAGGGAACATCTTGATAACTTTTTCCTTTTGTTTGGCGGCCTTAAACTTTCCGAATGTGTTGGAGCTGTTAGACTGTACTTTAGACCTCAAACTATTATTTCTTGTACGATTTTAGTGCCTCATTTTTCTATTTGGACATGAATATAAGCATATTCATCATCTTAAAGAATTTATCCTATAGTGATCTTGTATGTACAGAATAATCAAGTTGATTGTGATGTCTTCCCAACTAAATTTGTATGTATCTTCCTCTTCTTGTTCTTGCTTATTTTCTTTAGAAAAATTATTCGGTGGAGGTTGAACATTCGATCATCGGGATTTCTTCTTGGGCATTTTAGAATTTGTTGAGGGTGAAAGGGTCTCCTAAATAATTTTTAGTTTCTTCTTTCATTTTTGAGTGGGCCTAACTGTTAGGCCTATTTTCTAACTCCGGTTTAGTCTTTTTGGAGGCAGAGATCTTTAATCAAATTGGACATTTGATCAATCTTTCTTCGAGATGTGAAAGTTTTAGAGGAAGAAAGAGGTTTCTCTCTTTCATTTTCTTTTTATCCTTTGTCTTCCTCTTCTATTTTTAGTTTGGCCCCAGGCCATAATATTGGACCGCACTCCAATAGTAGCCTCTGCATACTACGATGTTGTGACTTCTTGACTCTCAACCATAATGCAAAATTGAAGTCTAAGGCATTGGCAAGGTTATCATGGCTATGGTTTCGGAGGTTTGACTTACCACCAAGAATCGTTTTATAGACTTTATTGAATCTCTTTGTAAAGTCTACGAATGACTCAGGTCTTATTCTTTAAACTCCAAACTGCAATAGGGTGGTACAAGTAATACTTACGATTATTGCTATTTTACAAGCTTAACCACTCAAAGCATATATTCCTATTATTTAAATTTGTGGAAAATTTACGAAACCACTTATGAACTTCTCTGTCAGGGAAAACTCTACCGAACACGAGTCTTGACCGGACATCTTCATATTCGATGTTTTGGTTATCAACATAAGCGTAAAAGGGAAACTAAGTGTTCTTCAACGGATATTCCTTCTCCCTCCCTTGTATATTTGGGAAAATATTTCAGATAATCCCACAGAGGAAGAGGATGCAAAAGGTTGAGGAAAAGCCGAATGGTGCATATGTCGCGCGATACATTGCATCATGTGAGAGGAAGACACGAGCCATGACTTTCATTGAGGTACAATTAGTGGAGGAGCACCTTTGATGCAAATGTTAGAGTGCTAGGGGGTGTAGTCGCGGAGTTTGTTGGGAAAAATGCGAGAGCGGTGGGTAGATAAATTATTTGCGCATAATCGTCTTTTTACTTTTCCATTCCTTAAAACATAATACTTTCCTTAGGTAAACTAGCGTGTATACGTACGGATACAACGCAAACTAGCGTATATATGATCTAGATCGATCATTAAGTCTTTGCTTAATATTATTCCATCATTCATTCATCAGATGTTCAATAAACAGTAAACATGTGCAGTAAGAACAGAATAAACCATCACACAAAGGATCACACATGAACACCAGGATTTTTAGGTAGAAACCCAAATCGGGAGAAAACCACCGCTGCAGTTGCTCAGCCTTCAATATTTTATTATAGAGAAAACATCTTACAACATATGTGCTAGCGCAGACTTGACCAGCACGCAGGCACCCACCTGCGCTCGTTTACCAGCCTCTCCTGGAAGGGAGCTACGACCCCCTGACTCGTTTACCAGCCTCTCCTGGAAGGGAGCTACGACCCCCTGACTGAAGGCTACAACCCTCAGCACCACCTTGGACCACGTTTCATCAATTTTCACACTGGATCCAACAACTTCAATAGAACACCACTTGCAGGCCACATTTCATCATATTTCCAGACTGGACCCTTTCCAAACTTTTAAGCACAAACATACATCACCAACAGATACTTAACAACACAGATCAGATAGCAGAAACACAGCAGAACAGATCAGATATTTCATACCCTTTGCTTCAGCAAACCCTAGTTTGCATATGCGCTTTCACTTCACTGATGTCGCGTATATACGCGCTTCCGTCCACACAAACCAGCGTATACCTCTGTGTATATTTCATTGCGCATACGCGCTTTCTCTTCTGCGAAGCTGCGTATATACGCGCTTCCTCTGCGACGAAGTAGCGTATAGATCTTTAATCATTATAGAGCAGCATACTTCTTCAGATCAGATATTCAGTTCAGATTTACCCTTTTACTTCAGACAGATGTTCGCCTAGATGTTCGCCTCATCACAGATCTAAGCCTTCCATAATCAGATCTAGCAAATACAAGTGCAATTCAGATCTAGATCCCCTTCTTCATCATTGGTGCATCATATTTCAGATTTATCATTTAAGTGTAACCCTTTCCATTCAGATATACTTCAGAGAGAAGTATTCATTCAAGCTCAGACATCTTGCACCCACACTCATGATTTGCACAATGAATTTCTTCTCCTTATATAGGTTTATCCTTTTCAATACCATGAGCCCCTTTTTCAATACCATGGGCCAAAACAATACCATGAGCCAAAAACTACCTGGACGGGGTCAATTAGGCGGATCATTACCCAATACAATGGGTCAATACCATGGTGGTTACCCCTGGTTTTGCACTTTTTGAGCGCTTTTGCCCATACGCGACTTGGAACGTTTATTACCGCGTGCATACGCGACTTCCCCTAGGCAGATCCGCGTATGCCTAGAGACATACTCTTTTCATCATATATTTAGCACATGCTGAATTCCTTTCTTCATTGCCTTCTGTACTCACTGTAGATACATCAGTTTTAGTTCATCAAGACATATTCTATCAAGCACAACTTCATTCAGTAAGTTTCCATTATCTTCATCAAGAGGGTTTCCTTTCAAGGACAACATTCATCATCATATTGCTAACAAACATCATTTACCAAGTCCATCACGTCAAGAATAACTTCATCAGGTGGATTTCCATCAAGGACAACACATGTCAACAGTCGCATGTCTTCATCTTCATTCAGTGGGTTGCCATCAAGGACAACACTCTGCATCATATTTCCAACAATCTCCCCCTTTGGACTTGATGGCAACCACGATGGTGTTTGGTTACCACAACAGATAGGTACATTAAGAATACCATGACACCATGTCACTCTCCTCATTATTGACACCATTATCTTCATTCAAACACCATGTCACTCTCCCCCTTTGACATCAAGGGAAAAGGGCGGATCAAAAACCAACATACTCTCCCCCTTTTCTCCTCATGTGGAAGAAGCGTTCTGCAGATCTTATGTATACCAAAGTGACCAAGCTCCCCCTAAGTTCATGCTGAATCTTCAAACATATTTTCCAAACAAGTAAATGAATCTATGACTTTCCTATCACCAATGACTCATACTTACAACAAATATCCAACCAAGTGGATTTACATATGAGACTCAAGTACCCAACCAAGTGGGTTTACACATTTCAACTCAGCTACCCAACCAAGTGGGTTTACAAAATTTGACTCAGCTACCCAACCAAGTGGGTTTACAAATTTGACAAGTCCTTACATGACTGAATATTACAATTTTACATCATGGGTCTTAACAAGACCTTTTCATCAAATTACAAATATGACTTTAAGACCAACACCAGAAAGACCTCAAGAGAGATCATATATCAGAACCACCATAATGCCAACAATGCATTATACTCAGCAAAGCTAATGCTCCCCCTGAATCTGTGCAACCAAGCAACCTTTCCAAATGACTAAGGCTCCCCCTTAGTTTGTGCATCCTGAACACTTTCACCAACAAATCATCAAGGCATATTTATCAAAACATTAGAAATAGAATTATGAGAACTGGAACACCACCAGAGATACCAAATAGTATCAGAGATACCAAACAGCACTGCAGCTGTGCTGAAGAGAGCTGACTCCAAACAGAAAATTGTCAGCAATCAGACATACGCGGTTTTCTTTGCATGAACTCGCGTATATACGCGACTGTGTTTCAGGAAATCCGCGTATCCAATGCCATCTTCTAAATTTATGCATATTTGTTCTTTTGAATGGAAGAGAACACTCCCAGCTTCTGTCTTAGATACTCTAATGCTTCCCTGGGCAGAGGTTTGGTAAAGATATCAGTAACTTGTTCTTTGGAGGGAACATACTCCAACTTCACCTTTTGCTCAAGCACTTGTTCACGTAAGAAGTGATACTTGATGGGAATGTGCTTGGTCTTCGAATGCATAACAAGATTCTTTGAAATACTGATGGCACTTGTATTGTCACACTTAATGGGGATAGGAGGTGTACATTTGATTTGAAAATCTTGTAAGGTTTGCATCATCCAAAGGAGTTGGGTGCAACAAGATGCGGTAGCCACATATTCTGCTTCTGCTGTAGATAAGGCAATAGAATTTTGCTTCTTGCTGAACCAAGATACTAACCGGGGTCCCATATAGAATGCACCACCACTAGTTCTTTTCCGATCATCAACACTTCCAGCCCAATCTGCATCAGTGTAAGCATGAAGAGTAAGATCATCATTCTTTGGATACCATAGACCAAAGTCTTGAGTTCCTTGTAGATATTTGAAAAAATTTTTCACAGCCTGAAGGTGAGACTCTTTTGGATTAGCTTGGAATCGTCCAACAATCCCAACAGCATGCATAATGTCTGGTCTCGTCCCAGTGAGATAAAGTAAACTTCCTATCATCGATCTATACTCTGGTTGATTTACTGTGGGAGAATCATCATTAGAACTGAGACTGCATCCGGTTATCATTGGTGTACTTACAGGTTTGCATTCTTCCATGCCATACTTCTTCAGAATTTGCTTAAGATACTTTTCTTGAGATAGGAAAATACCATTTGCCTTTTGATGCACTTGCAAGCCAAGAAAGAATGTTAGTTCCCCAAGTAAAGACATTTCAAATTCTTGCTGCATGACAGAAGCAAATTTTTGACTCAAATATTCTTCGTTACTCCCAAAAATGATATCATCAACATATACAACCACAATCAATAGTTTATCATTTTCAACTTTTGTGTATAAGTTGCTATCAGCAGACCCCTTTGAAAATCCTTTTTGATGAAGATATTTGTCAAGACGATAGTACCAAGCCCTTAGAGCTTGTTTGAGACCATACAGCGCCTTTTTAAGTCTACAAACAAGATTTGCATCATTTCCCAAAATGAATCCTTCTGGTTGCTCTATATATACTTCTTCTTCTAGATCACCATTAAGAAAAGCAGATTTGACATCCATTTGATAAACTTTGATTTGTTGATAACTTGAAAAAGCAAGGAACATTCTGATGGCTTCAAGTCTAGCTACGGGAGCAAAAGTTTCTTCAAGTCTATACCTTCTTGTTGAGTATACCCTTTGCAAACCAGTCTAGCTTTGTTTCTTACAACATCCCCATTCTCATTTAACTTGTTCTTGAAAATCCATTTAGTTCCAATGACATTTTTATCATGAGGTCTTGGAACCAAATCCCAAGTGTCGTTCTTCTCAATTTTAACAAGTTATTCATCCATGGATTGCCTCCAACATTCATATTTGCTAGCTTCATTGACATTGTGTGGTTCAATTGTGGATAGAAGTGCCAAATGATTAGAAGATCCCATAAGAGTTCTCCTTGTTCGTACACCAGATTCCTTGTCACCCAAAATTTGAGTTTCAGGATGATTCTTTTGAACATATCTGGATGGAGCTTTTTCAGATAGATCATCTTCAGGTTCTTCATTGGATCCATTGTCTATATCATTGCTATCTGATGTAGAAGGCCATATGTCGCTATCATCTTCTTTTGTTGTTTGTTTTTCTTCTTTAGGAGCTGCAGGAGACTCATCAATAACAACATCAATACATTCAACAACCTTTTGAAGCCTTTTATTGTAACATGTGAATGCTTTGCTTGACGATGAGTATCCAATAAATATCCCTTCATCTGATCTAGGTTCAAATTTGCCAAGCTTTTCATCATTATTTTTGATAAAGCATTTACTTCCAAAAACCTTAAAATGCCTCACAGTGGGAGAATTGCCATACCAGAGTTCATATGGAGTTTTGTCACTATTTACCCGAACATGAGGCTTATTGAGAATGTTAACTGCTGTATGTGCTGCTTCACTCCAGAACATGTCAGGAACATCAAAATCAGCAAGCATAGCTATAGCCATTTGAACAATTGTTCTATTCATTCTTTCTGCTACACCATTTTGTTGTGGAGTGCCTGCTACAAAGAACTGTCTTTTAATGCCATGTTGTTCACAAAAATCAAAGAATTCATTTGATGAATATTCTCCTCCTCGATCAAATCTAAGACACTTGATTTTTAGATCTAATTCATTTTCTGCCAATGCTTTGAAACTCTGAAATTTTTCAAGTGCTTGATCTTTGTGTTTAATGAACCCGATCCAACACATTCTAGAGTAGTCATCAATAAATAAGATATAGTATTCTTCCCCACGTAATGAATTTTTCCTCATAGGTCCACAGATATCAGTATGAATGAGTTCAAGAGGCTTACTTGATGAACCTTCTTTGGCATTAAATCGTACTCTGGTTTGCTTACCAAATTGACAAGATTTGCATATGGTACTTTTCGGAAGATTGACCTTGGAAAGATCACGAACAGCTTGAAGTCTGCTTGCTTTGTTGATTTGAGAGAAACTCAGATGCCCCAGCCTTCTATGCCATAGCCAATTTTCTGAAGACTTGCTTAAGTAACATTGATCTATGCCGTTTAGAACATACAGGTTGCTTGGATTTATTTTTCCTTTTATAATGATTTTACCTGTATCGAGATCACGAACCACACATTCTTTGGAACTGAAGACCACTTCTGCTCCTTGATCACACATTTGACTAACACTTAACAGGTTATGCCTTAATCCATCCACATACATGACATCTTTAGCCTTCACCTTTTCTTTTAGAAAAACAGACCCTTTTCCTTTAATTACAGCAGGAGTATCATTTCCAAATGTAACTTTCTTTTCTTTTTCTAGAGCATTATAAGTATGAAGTTTGCTTTTGTCACCTGTCATGTGTCTTGAGCACCCATTATCGATGTACCATTGATTTTCTTCACCTTCCGCAAATAATGCTATCCCACAATTTTCAACTGGTGGTTCTTTCTTTTTCCATATTTTAGAGCTTGAGGGAACATGTTCTTTTGGCTGGATCTTGTCCCTGCATTCAGATTCTTCATGGCCAAAGTTATTACAATAAGTGCATTCAACTTCACTTTGAAGAGGAGAAAAATTGTTATAGGTATTCTTCTTTGGTTTAGTATCCAACCTTTTCTTTCTTGCTTCTCTTGTCATGATGGTTTTATATGCCACACATTGAATAGCTTTATGACCAAAATTGTGACAAGTGAAACATTGCCCATTGAAGTAGAAATTTCTGCGATCATGGAATCTTCTATTTGAATTTACCTGTTGGTTGTAGTGTCTTTGAAAGCCATCCCTGTTAGTGTTCCTTGAATTGAGATGGTCCTGCTTTCCCTGTAGAGATCCTTTATTCCCTTGCTGAGTGGCTGAATGATGTAAACCACCTGTAACTGCTTTTAGATAGTTTGGTGCTGAAGTTTGAGAAGATTCTCTGGTATATCCAAGACCTGTCTTTATAAGAGGAGAACGTTGTACCTTGATGATCTCATCTAAGGTTTCAGATCCTTTAGCAAATCTAAGATTCAAGGGTTTTGCTTTCTCAACTTCTTTTCTTTGACTTACCACTTCACATTCTAGTTTTTCAATATGTTTCTTTGCTTCTTCAAGCTACTTTTCAATGGTCTCTCTGATTATCTTTTGTTCTTCTAAGAGAATTTTGTAATCTTCTAAGCGTAGTTTGAGTTGATTATTTTCTTCAAGAAAATCGTTTTCCTCTAGAGCATCCATAAAAGTATCCTTTTCTTCTTTTTGTTCAAAAGCCATGAGAATTCTAAGATCTTCTTCACATTCTTCCTCACTATTAGATGACTCATCACTATCTTCATTAGCATAGTAACTTTTCTTAGAGCTAGATCGGTTCTTATTCCTTCTTACTACTTCTTTTCTTTTATAAGGACATTTTACAGCATAATGACCAACTTTACCACACTCAAAACATTTGAAGGGAAGCTTACCTTTGAATCTTCCAGTACCTAGTTGGAGCTTTCTCACGAAATTTGCTTCTTCTTCATCGGATACATAGCTGGATTCTTTGACAACCTCTTTTTCCTTTCCTTTTGTAGATGCCTTAAATGCAACTTCTCTTATTTGAGAAGGACCTCCTTGTCTCATTTCAAAAGCAGTCAGAGTACCATGTAATTGAACAATAGTAAGCGATTGCAGATCTTGCCTTTCTTCAATAGCTGAAACTTTAGAGTCAAATTTTGAAGTCAAAGATCTTAAGACCTTTTCTACCAGAGTAGCATCAGCCATGGTTTCACCCAAATTTCTCATCCGATTTACAATATCATCTAGACAAAGAAAGAAACTGGCAACACTTTCATCACTATGCATCTTCAAATTTTCATATTCAATTCTAAGAGTTTGGAGTTTTTCACTTTTTACCTTTGTGTCTCCTTCATAGCTCATAATGATTTTGTCCCATATTTCTTTTGCTGAATGTAGCTGCATCACTTTAGCAAATTCTGATTCAGACATGCTTCCTAGCAAGACATTTACTGCTTTGGCATTGGTTTCATACTTCTTCCTTTCTGCTGCATCAGTAGGAATACTTGCCGGGTATTGATAACCTTCTTCCACGATTGCCCATACATCTGCACCAAGACTTTACAGATATGATTTTGTACGTACCTTATAGAATATCAGATTGCTTCCATTGAATAGAGGTGGCTTTATAGACATTACTCCTTCTTGACTTCCCATTGCGACGGATCTCCTTTAAGCGATCAAGCTTCTGCACAAGGACCCGCTCTGATACCAATTGTTGGGAAAAATACTGAGAGGGGGGCGTGAATCAGTATTTACTGCAACAATCAAATATTTTTACTTTTTCATTCCTTAAAACCCATACGCTACTTTCCTTCAGTAAACTAGCGTATATACGCGGATCCCCTTTATGAAACTAGCGTATACACAGAGATCTAGATCAGTCATTAAACCTTTACTTATATTATTCCATCATTCATTCATTGGGTGCTCAATAAACAATAAACAGGTGTAGAAAGAACAGAATAAGCCATCACACAAAGCATCACACATGAACACCAGGATTTTTAGGTGGAAACCCAAATCGGGAGAAAACCACCGCTGCAGTTGCTCAGCCTTCAATATTTTATTATAGAGAAAACATCTTACAACATATGTGCTCGCGCAGACTTGACCAGCACGCAGGCACCCACCTGCGCTCGTTTACCAGCCTCTCCACACAGGGAGCTCGACCCCACATTCAGGTTACAACCTTTTACGGAAGACTCGACCCCAGTCTCGTTCTGACCTCACCTGGAAGGAGCTACAACCCACGGTAAAAGGCTACAACCTTGACACCACCTTGGACCATGTTTCATCAGATTTTCACCTTCCAGGATCAATGTGTCGATAGAACACCACTTGTGAGCCACATTTCATCATATTCCAGTGGACCCTTTCCAAAATTTTAAGCACAAACATACATCTCCAACGAGATACTTAACAACACGGATCGGATAGAAACACGGCGGAACGGATCGGATATTTCCTTACCACTTTGCTTCGACAAACCTAGTTTATACGCGCTTTCACTTCAGCGATATCGCGGTATATACGCGCTCCAGTCCACACAAACCAGCATATACCTACGTGTATATTTCATTGCGCATACGCACTTTCTCTTACGGAAGGCTGGTATGTCTGCTCTACATGACAGTAGCGTATAGATCTTCAATCATTACAGAGCAGCATACTTCATCAGATCAGATATTCAGTTCAGATCTACCCTTTTGCTTCAGACAGATGTTCGCCTAGATGCTCGCCTCATCACAGATCTAAGCCTTCCATAATCAGATCTAGCAAATACAAGGGCAATTCAGATCT
The DNA here is from genome assembly GCA_034641835.2 of Pinus albicaulis. Lineage (NCBI taxonomy): Eukaryota > Viridiplantae > Streptophyta > Pinopsida > Pinales > Pinaceae > Pinus > Pinus albicaulis. The sequence continues at coordinate 649,216,295 of CM076576.1, read as the reverse complement.
AGATCCCCTTCTTCATCATTGGTGCATCATACATTCAGATTTATCATTCAAGTGTAACCCTTTCCATTCAGATATACTTCAGAGAGAAGTATTCATTCAAGCTCAGACATCTTGCACCCACACTCATGATTTGCATAATGAATTTCATCTCTTTATATAGGTTTATCCTTTTTCAATACCATGAGCCCCTTTTTAAATACCATGGGCCAAAACAATACCATGAGCCCAAAACTACCTGGACGGGGTCAATTAGGCGGATCATTACCCAATACAATGGGTCAATACCATGGTGGTTACCCTTGGTTTTGCACTTTTTGAGCGCTTTTGCCCATACGCGACTTGGAACGTTTATTCCCGCGTGCATACGCTACTTCCCTTAGATAGATCCACGTATGCCTTGAGACATACTCTTTCACCATAGATTTAGCACAATCTGAATTCCTTTCTTCACTGTCTTCTGTACTCTTTGTAGATACATTAGATTTACTTCATTAGGAACATATTCTATCAAGCACAACTTCATCCAGTAAGTTGCCATTATCTTCATCAAGAGGGTTGCCTTTCAAGGACAACATTCATCATCATATTGCTAACAAACATCATTTACCAAGTCCATCACGTCAAGAATAACTTCATCAGGTGGATTGCCATCAAGGACAACACATGTCAACAGTCGCATGTCTTCATCTTCATTCAGTGGGTTGCCATCAAGGACAACACTCTGCATCATATTGCCAACAATCTCCCCCTTTGGACTTTATGGCAACCACGATGGTGTTTGGTTACCACAACAGATAGGTACATTAAGAATACCATGACACCATGTCACTCTCCCCATTATTGACACCATTATCTTCATTCAAACACCATGTCACTCTCCCCCTTTGACATCAAGGGCAAAGGGCGGATCAAAAACCAACATACTCTCCCCCTTTTCTCCTCATGTGGAAGAAGCGTTCTGCAGATCTGATGTATACCAAAGTGACCAAGCTCCCCCTGAGTTCATGCTGAATCTTCAAACATATTTTCCAAAGAAGTAAATGACTCTATGACTTTCCTATCACCAATGACTCATACTTACAACAAATATCCAACCAAGTGGATTTACATATGAGACTCAAGTACCCAACCAAGTGGGTTTACACATTTCAACTCAGCTACCCAACCAAGTGGGTTTACAAAATTTGACTCAACTACCCAACCAAGTGGGTTTACAAAAATGACAAGTCCTTACATGACTGAATATTACAAATTTACATCATGGGTCTTAACAAGACCTTTTCAACAAATTACAAAAATGACCATTTAAGACCAACACCAGAAAGTCCTCAAGAAAGATCATATATCAGAACCACCATAATGCCAACAATGCATTATACTCAGCAAAGCCAATGCTCCCCCTGAATCTGTGCATCCAACCATCCTTTCCAAATGACTAAGGCTCCCCCTTAGTTTGTGCAACCTAAACACTTTCACCAACAAATCATCAAGGCATCTTTATCAAAACATTAGAAATAGAGTTATGAGAACTGGAGCACCACCAGAGATACCAAACAGTATCAGAGATACCAAACATCACTGCAGTTGTGATGAAGAGAGCAGAATCCAAGCAAAAATTTGTCAGCAATCAGACTTACGCGGTTTTCTTTGCAGTAACTCACGTATATACGCGACTGTGTCTCAGGAAACCCGCGTATCCCAAGCCATCTTCTAAATTTATGCAGATTTGTTCTTTTGACTGGCAGAGAATACTCCCAGCTTCTGTCTTAGATACTCGAACGCTTCCCTGGGCAGAGGTTTGGTAAAAATATCAGCAACTTGTTCTTTGGAGGGAACATACTCCAACTTCACCTTTTGTTCAAGCACTTGTTCACTTAAGAAGTGATACTTGATGGGAATGTGCTTGGTCTTCGAATGCATAACATGATTCTTTGAAATACAGATGGCACTTGTATTGTCGCACATAATGGGGACAGGTGGTGTACACTTGATTTGAAAATCTTGTAAGGTTTGCATCATCCAAAGGAGTTGAGTGCAACAAGATGCGGCAGCCACATATTCTGCTTCTGTTGTAGATAAGGCAATAGAATTTTGCTTCTTGCTGAACCAAGATACTAACCAGGGTCCCATATAGAATGCACCACCACTAGTGCTTTTCCGATCATCAACACTTCCAGCCAAATCTGCATCAGTGTAAGCATGAAGAGTAAGATCAGCATTCTTTGGATACCATAGACCAAAGTCTTGAGTTCCTTGTAGATATTTGAAAATTCTTTTCACAGCCTGAAGGTGAGACTCTTTTGGATTAGCTTGGAATCGTCCAAAAATCCCAATAGCATGCATAATGTCTGGTCTCGTCCCAGTGAGATAAAGTAAACTTCCTATCATCGATCTATACTCTGGTTGATTTACTGTGGGAGAATCATCATTAGAACTGAGACTGCATCCGGTTATCATTGGTGTACTTACAGGTTTGCATTCTTCCATGCCATACTTCTTCAGAATTTTCTTAAGATATTTTGCTTGGAAAAAGAAAATACCATTTGCCGTTTGATGCACTTGCAAGCCAAGAAAGAATGTTAGTTCCCCAAGTAAAGACATTTCAAATTCTTGCTGCATGACAGAAGCAAATTTTTGACTCAAAGATTCTTCGTTGCTCCCAAAAATGATGTCATCAACATATACAACCACAATCAATAGTTTATCATTTTCAATTTTTGTGTACAAGTTACTATCAGCAGACCCTTTTGAAAAACCTTTTTGATGAAGATATTTGTCAAGACGATAATACCAAGCTCTTGGAGCTTGTTTGAGACCATATAGAGCCTTTTTAAGTCTACAAACAAGATTTGCATCATTTCCCAAAATGAATCCTTCTGGTTGTTCTATATATACTTCTTCTTCTAGATCACCATTAAGAAATGCAGATTTGACATCCATTTGATAAACTTTGATTTGTTGATAACTTGAAAAAGCAAGAAACATTCTTATGGCTTCAAGTCTAGCTACAGGAGCAAAAGTTTCTTCAAAGTCTATACCTTCTTGTTGAGTATACCCTTTGCAAACCAGTCTAGCTTTATTTCTTACAACATCCCCATTCTCATTTAACTTGTTCTTGAAAATCCATTTAGTTCCAATGACATTTTTATCATGAGGTCTTGGAACCAAATCCCAAGTGTCATTCTTTTCAATTTGAACAAGTTCTTCATCCATGGCTTGCCTCCAACATTCATATTTGCTAGCTTCATTGACATTGTGTGGTTCAATTGTGGATATGAGTGCCAAATGATTAGAATATCCTACAAGAGTTCTCCTTGTTCGTACACCAGATTCCTTGTCACCCAAAATTTGAGATTCAGGATGATTCTTTTGAACATATTTGGATGGAGCTTTTTCAGATAGATCATCTTCAGGTTCTTCATTGGATCCACTATCTATATCATTGCTATCTGATGTAGAAGGCCATATGTCACTATCATCTTCTTTTGTTGTTTGTTTTTCTTCTTTAGGAGCTGCAGGAGACTCATCAATAACAACATCAATACATTCAACAACCTTTAGAAGCCTTTTATTGTAACATGTGAATGCTTTGCTTGACGATGAGTATCCAAGAAATATCCCTTCATCTGATCTAGGTTCAAATTTTCCAAGCTTTTCATCATTATTTTTGATAAAGCATTTACTTCCAAAAACCTTAAAATGCCTCACAATGGGAGAATTGCCATACCAGAGTTCATATGGAGTTTTGTCATTATTTACCCGAACATGAGGCTTATTGAGAATGTTAACTGTTGTATGTGCTGCTTCACTCCAGAACATGTCAGGAACATCAGAATCAGCAAGCATAGCTCTAGCCATTTGAACAATTGTTCTATTCATTCTTTCTGCTACACCATTTTGTTGTGGAGTGCCTGCTACAGAGAATTGTCTTTTAATGCCATGTTGTTCACAAAAATCAAAGAATTCATTTGATGAATATTCTCCTCCTCGATCAGATCTAAGACACTTGATTTTTAGATCTAATTCATTTTATGCCAATGCTTTGAAGCTCTGAAATTTTTCAAGTGCTTGATCTTTGTGTTTAATGAACCCGATCCAACACATTCTAGAGTAGTCATCAATAAATAAGATATAGTATTCTTCCCCACGTAATGACTTTTTCCTCATAGGTCCACAGATATCAGTATGAATGAGTTCAAGAGGCTTACTTCATGATCCTTCTTTGGCATTAAATCGTACTCCGGTCTGCTTACCAAATTGACAAGATTTGCATATGGTACTTTTCGGAAGATTGACCTTGGGAACATCACCAACAGCTTGAAGTCTGCTTGCTTTGTTGATTTGAGAGAAACTCAGATGCCCCAGCCTTCTATGCCATAGCCAATTTTCTGAAGACTTGCTTAAGTAACATTGATCTATGCCGTTTAGTACATACAGGTTGCTTGGATTTCTTTTTCCTTTTATAATGATTTTACTTGTATCAAGATCACGAACCACACATTCTTTGGAACTGAAGACCACTTCTACTCCTTGATCACACATTTGACTAACACTTAACAGGTTATGCCTTAATCCATCCACATACATGACATCTTTAGCCTTCACCTTTTCTTTTAGAAAAACTGACCCTTTTCCTTTAATTACAGCAGGAGTATCATTTCCAAATGTAACTTTATTTTATTTTTCTAGAGCATTATAAGTATGAAGTTTGCTTTTGTCACCTGTCATGTGTCTTGAGCACCCACTATCGATGTACCATTGATTTTCTTCACCTTCCGCAAATAATGCTATCCCACAATTTTCACCTGGTGGTTCTTTCTTTTTCCATATTTTAGAGCTTGAGGGAACATGTTCTTTTGGCTGGATCTTGTTCCTGCATTCAGATTCTTCATGGCCAAAGTTATTACAATAAGTGCATTCAACTTCACTTTAAAGAGGAGAAAAATTGTTATAGGTATTCTTCTTTGGTTCAGTATCCAACCTTTTCTTTCTTGCTTCTCTTGTCATGATGGTTTTATATGAAACACATTGAATAGCTTTATGACCAAAATTGTGACAAGTGAAACATTGCCCATTGAAGTAGAAATTTCTGCGATCATGGAATCTTCTATTTGAATTTACCTGTTGGTTGTAGTGTCTTTGTAAGCTATCCCTGTTATTGTACCTTGAATTGAGATGGTCCTGCTTTCCCTGTAGAGATCCTTTATTCCCTTGCTGAATGGCTGAATGATGTAAACCACCTGTAACTGCTTTTAGATAGTTTGGTGCTGAAGTTTGAGAAGATTCTCCGGTATATCCAAGACTTGTCTTTATAAGAGGAGAACGTTGTACCTTGATGATCTCATCTAAGGTTTCAGATCCTTTAGCAAATCTAAGATTCAAGGTTTTTGCTTTCTCAACTTCTTTTCTTTGACTTACCGCTTCACATTCTAGTTTTTCAATATGTTTCTTTGCTTCTTCAAGCTGCTTTTCAATGGTCTCTCTGATTATCTTTTGTTCTTCTAAGAGAATTTTGTAATCTTCTAAGCGTAGTTTGAGTTGATTATTTTCTTCAAGAAAATCGTTTTCCTCTAGAACATCCATAAAAGTATCCTTTTCTTCTTTTTGTTCAAAAGCCATGAGAAGTCTAAGATCTTCTTCACATTCTTCCTCACTATTAGATGACTCATCACTATCTTCATTAGCATAGTAACTTTTCTTAGAGCTAGATCGTTTCTTATTCCTTCTTACTACTTCTTTTCTTTTATAAGGACATTTTGCAGCATAATGACCAACTTTACCACACTCAAAACATTTGAAGGGAAGCTTACCTTTGAATCTTCGAGTACCTAGTTGGAGCTTTCTCACAAAATTTGCTTCTTCTTCATCGGATACATAGCTGGATTCTTTGACAACCTCCTTTTCCTTTCCTTTTGTAGATGCCTTAAAAGCAGCTTCTCTTATTTGAGAAGGACCTCCTTGTCTCATTTCAAAAGCAGTCAGAGTACCATGTAATTGAACAATAGTAAGTGATTGCAGATCTTGCCTTTCTTCAATAGTTGAAACTTTAGAGTCAAATTTTGAAGTCAAGGATCTTAAGACCTTTTCCACCAGAGTAGCATCAGTTATGGTTTCACCCAAATTTCTCATTCGATTTACAATATCATCCAGACGAAGAAAGAAACTGGCAACACTCTCATCACTATGCATCTTCAAATTTTCATATTCAATTCTAAGATTTTGGAGTTTTTCACTTTTTACCTTTGTGTATCCTTCATAGCTCAGAATGATTTTGTCCCATATTTCTTTTGCTGAATGTAGCTGCATCACTTTAGCAAATTCTGATTCAGACATGCTTCCTAGCAAGACATTTACTGCTTTGGCATTGGTTTCATACTTCTTCCTTTCTGCTGCATCAGTAGGAATACTTGCAGGGTATTGATAACCTTCTTCCACGATTGCCCATACATCTGCACCAAGACTTTGCAGATATGCTTTTGTACGTACCTTCCAGAAGATCAGATTGCTTCCATTGAATAGAGGTGGCTTTATAGACATTACTCCTTCTTGACTTCCCATTGCGACGGATCTCCTTTAACCGATCAAGCTTCTGCACAAGGACCTGCTCTGATACCAATTGTTGGGAAAAATACTGAGAGGGGGGGGTGAATCAGTATTTACTGCAACAATCAAATCTTTTTACTTTTTCATTCCTTAAAACCCATACGCTACTTTCCTTCAGTAAACTAGCGTATATACGCGGATCCCCTTTATGAAACTAGCGTATACACAGAGATCTAGATCAGTCATTAAACCTTTACTTATATTATTCCATCATTCATTCATTGGGTGCTCAATAAACAATAAACAGGTGTAGAAAGAATAGAATAAATCATCACACAAAGAATCACACATGAACACCAGGATTTTTAGGTGGAAACCCAAATCGGGAGAAAACCACCGCCGCAGTTGCTCAGCCTTCAATATTTTATTATAGAGAAAACATCTTACAACATATGTGCTAGCGCAGACTTGACCAGCACACAGGCACCCACCTGCGCTCGTTTACCATCCTCTCCTGGAAGGGAGCTACGACCCCCTAACTCGTTTACCAGCCTTTCCTGGAAGGGAGCTACGACCCCCCGATCTCGTTTACCAGCCTCACCTGGAAGGGAGCTACAACCCCCTGACTGAAGGCTACAACCTTCAGCACCACCTTGGACCACGTTTCATCAATTTTCACACTGGATCCAACAGCTTCAATAGAACACCACTTGCAGGCCACATTTCATCATATTTCCCGACTGGACCCTTTCCAAACTTTTAAGCACAAACATACATCTCCAACAGATACTTAACAACACAGATCAGATAGCAGAAACACAGCAGAACAGATCAGATATTTCATACCCTTTGCTTCAGCAAACCCTAGTTTGCATACGCGCTTTCACTTCACTGATGTCGCATATATACGCGCTTCCGTCCACACAAACCATCGTATACTTCTATGTATATTTCATTGCGCATACGCGCTTTCTCTTCTGCGAAGCTGCGTATATACGCGCTTCCTCTGCGATGAAGTAGCGTATAGATATTCAATCATTATAGAGCAGCATACTTCTTCAGATCAGATATTCAGTTCAGATTTACCCTTTTACTTCAGACAGATGTTTGCCTAGATGTTCGCCTCATCACAGATCTAAGCCTTCCATAATCAGATCTAGCAAATACAAGTGCAATTCAGATCTAGATCCTTTCACACTGGATCCAACAACTTCAATAGAACAACACTTGCAGGCCACGTTTCATCATATTTTCAGACTGGACCCTTTCCATACTTTTAAGCACGGACATACATCACCAACAAATACATATCAACACAGATCAGATAGCAGAAACACAGCAGAACAGATCAGATATTTCATACCCCTTGCTTCAGCAAACCCTAGTTTGCATACGCACTTTTACTTCACTGATGTCGCGTATATACGCGCTTCCGTCCACACAAACCAGCGTATACCTCAGTGTATATTTTATTGCGCATACGCGCTTTCTCTTCGCTGAAGCTGCGTATATACGCGCTTCCTCTGCGGCGAAGTAGTGTATATATCTTCAATCATTATAGAGCAGCATACTTCTTCAAATCAGATGTTCAGTTTAGATTTACCCTTTTACTTCAGACAGATGTTCGCCTCAATTCAGATCTAAGCCTTCCATTAGTAGATCTAGTAGATACAAGTGCAATTCAGATCTAGATCCCCTTCTTCATCATTGGTGCATCATACATTCAGATTTATCTTCAAGTGTAACCCTTTCAATACAGATATACTTCACAGAGAAGTATTCATTCAAGCTCAGACATCTTGCTCCATCACTCATGATTTGCATAATGAATTTCATCTCTTTATATAGGTTTATCCTTTTTCAATACCATGAGCCCCTTTTTCAATACCATGAGCCCAAAACTACATTACTTCCGATAGTATTCCTGGACGGGGTCAATTAGGCGGATCATTACCCAATACAATGGGTCAATACCATGGTGGTTACTCTTGGTTTTGCACTTTTTGAGCGCTTTTTCCCATACGCGACTTGGAACGTTCTTTTCCGCGTGCATACACGACTTCTCCTAGACATAACCGCGTATGCCTTGAGACATACTCTTTTCATCAAATATTTAGCACATGCTGAATTTCTTTCTTCATTGCCTTCTGTACTCACTATAGATACATCAGTTTTAGTTCATCAAGACATATTCTATCAAGCACAACTTCATCCAGTAAGTTTCCATTATCTTCATCAAGAGGGTTGCCTTTCAAGGACAACATTTATCATCATATTGCTAACAAACATCATTTACCAAGTCCATCACGTCAAGAATAACTTCATCAGGTGGATTGCCATCAAGGACAACACATGTCAATAGTCGCATGTCTTTATCTTCATTCAGTGGGTTTCCATCAAGGACAACACTCGGCATCATATTGCCAACATTCAGAACCTGAAATTTCTGAACCAGAAACTATAATTTTTATATCTGAGATTACTTCTCCATTCATCACTGCAACCCCTCGTCGTCCTGATTCACCCAGAGTGAAGTATCGTATCACTGAAAATATTCCTCTTGGTGTCATTAGTATTGAAGAATTTACTGACACGAAAGAAGAAGTAGTTATTCCTCCTACTTAGGACTCTTTATATCTTAGGCCAAGTGAACCGATTTATTATAGTCCTTTCAAACTAGATCCTTGTTATTCTCAGATGGCATACTTTCTACACAATACTAGTCTAAATTATTCGCCACCCCGAATGCCTTTTTACTCTATAACACAAGGTTATATACCTCCATCAAACATGTCTGGTGAGTCATCCATGTTTTCTCCATCACCAAAAACATATTTGTATGGTGGCCCGTTTGTCCCAGTAGGATACCAATCGCTCTCTGGTACTTTCTCAGGATCAACTTCTTCTTCTGACAAGCATGCATCATCATCTGGTCAAAATGAATCAAATGCCAAAAATTTGAGTACGGAACACATTTACATGATATCTGGAAACATTCCTAACCCTGACCCTCAAAGTAGTAATTTACAGTCTTGGGGGAAACCTCAAGGTAGTAATTTACAGCCTAGGGGGCAACCTAAAGGAAAATACATACCTCAAGGTATGTACATACCTCAGGGTCAATATCAACCTCAAGGTTGGTACCCAACTTAGGGTTTGTAGCCTCTTCAAGGACAATATCCTATACCAGGACAATCGTCTTTCCTGGGACAAAAGATTCCTTTAGGGCCACAATTCTACCCGAAGTAGAAATTGTTACAAGGAAGTGGGAATTATCTAGCTAATTATCAAACATATGTTCCAAATTATCAACCTGGTTATGGTCCTTCTTATGCTACACAACCTTTATACCAAAGTAAACACAATGTGGGATTCATCACAAGTTCAACAGAATTTGCAACCTAATGTACAAGTACCTTATTATCAATATGGTTAGCCAATGGGTTACAATCAACCTATCCAACCTATTGAACCTATGATTCAGGTACTTGCATCTGGTACAGTTCAACAGCCTGGTCCAAATACACCTAGAACTCCAACTCAAACTACTGCACCAACTTATGTTCAAGCTATCACACCTATTCCTGGAGTTTCTGCACCTCCTGTTTTTATAGCCCCTCAAGTATCACAACAAATCCCTATAGTCTCTACACCATAGCCTAGACCTACAATCCAGACTACCATTCAAGTACCTACGGGACAACCTGGTACAAGTACAATTTTAACAAGCCAACCTCGGTTTGCTTATCAACCATATCAGGGACATTATTCATATGGGCTTGTAGCGCAAAATCCAGTATACCAGCATCAACCGTACCCTGGTTACACATATCAAATACCAGCTCAACCCCAATATGGTCCACTCATCCTGGTTACCCAGGAGGTATTCCAATCGCAAATTCACAGGCTATTTCAGGATATCCTGGATATCCTCCTCCTGGTACTGGTATAGTTCCACAAGGTTATCAATTTCCTCAAGACCCTAACCATCGGTTGCCATTCATAGAAACTTTGGATTTACCTTATTTGTCATGCCTTATGAATTATCCCATCTATTATCTTCTGTATTGGCCGCCAATGCCAAATAAGTTTCCTAATGATATCCCTAAATTTGAAGGGAAATCAGGAGAGAACCCATTGAACCATGTCATGACTTACCACCTCTGGTGTGCATCCAACTCTTTGATTGATGATTCTATTCATTTAAGACCGTTTCAGAGAACACTGATATGCTTAGCTGCTAAATGGTATGTTGAACTACCGTGTGGCTCATTCAACGATTTCAATGCTTTAGCAACTACATTCTTAACACATTTTCAGTTTCCAGTCAGATATGGCAATGGCACAGAATTATTAACTTCATTAAAACAATATACGTCTACGTACATATCCGATCACATACATGAATGGAGACGTAGAAGTTATTTGGTGAAATTTTTTATTCCAGATCAGATTTTGGCAGAATGGTTTATCAAATCATTACTTCCAAAGATCACTGAAGATTTGGTTAAGGGAGGAGTTGTTACTGAGGAACGGGTCATTGTTCAAGCTCAGTACTTAGAACTTGTTTATACATAGTCTGGTACTTTGTATGAAAAAATTCCTGATTTACCACACCCTGGTCAAATAAATGCAACTCCTAGGGATCTCATGCTATAGATGGTGTAATTGGTTTAGTTAATACAAATAAAAGTAAGAATAAATCATCTAAGATTACTTCTCCTATAATAACTTTACCTGATTCACCAAAATGAGATTCTTCCCTTGAAACTTCTGCCGACATTCATGTTGTAGATTCGTCTACAACTAAACCCAAAACCGGTAATAAGAAGAAAGGTAAGAATAAAAGCAAGAAGACTTCATCACCCAAAGAGAAAACCAAAAAACTAAACCATATGATGATAAACGAAAACCTTGTTATCCTTGTCTTATCTATGACAAGGATCACTTTACTAAAGAGTGTCTGCATTCATCTGAGGTCTCTAAATTCATTAAAGGTTTGCCAACACCCATTTTCTTGAAGGATCCTTTTCCTACTCAAGATAGAAAAATGATAGGATATTCTTCACACTCATCAACAGATATTTTAATGATATCTGAGGTTATGGTTGCGACATGATCGCAAGACTATGGAAATAAAAATCCTATTACTAGTAAAGACCTAGAAATTTCTAATTCAACACCAGCTAGAGCTCCTTCATTTTCTGATCCACTCCATATCGAGAAACCTAATCCAGATCTAGTAATTAAACCACCTGCTAAAGGTGTAATTCAAAAGTCAACTTTAAATCCACATGCGAGAGTTGCTCAGAACTACAACATTGTTGAAGACTTGGTGATTTCCCTTCAACAATGTCGTCCCTCGAAGTGCTACAATCATGTCCAGCAAAAGGGAAATTACTTTTATCAACTATTGGAGCTATAGATCCTCAGGATTCTAATATTATGGTCTTCTATTGAGAAAATTTTACACTGAGACTACCCCATCAGATGACTTTTCAAATTCTAGTATTAGTAAAAAACAGACGAATTTTTCATACTGTAATTGATGAGGGGGCATCTACGTGTATAATGTCGTTAAATTGTTGGAAAATTCTTGGTTCTCCAACAATAAACCAATCTCCAACAATCCTTAAATCTTTTGATGGAAGAGGATTCCATCCCTATGGAATTTTACAGGATCTACCTATAGACGTCGAAGGTAAAACTGTTAATCTAGATGTGGAAGTAGTTGATGCCCCTCTGGATTACAACCTTCTTCTGGGTCGAAGTTGGTCTTATGCTATGACTGCTTTCGTGTCTTCCGTCTCTCGGTTAAGCAAGTTTCCTCATAAAGGAAAGATTGTGAAAATCGATCAGCTCTCATATTATTCGTCCAATCTAGCCTCTATAGATAGTATTCAACATGTTGGAAAATCGAATATTCCTTATGAAGATGTTGGAGTAGGTTTAGTAAAAGATTTTGTTTTGATGGGAAATTTCTTTATGCCTCCACCCAACGTACCGCGTACCATTGCTAATATCAATATTATTTCATCAAGCACTATTCCATTCGATGATCCTTAGATAGTGCCTTTAGAATCAGAAATGGATTCTTCCAATGGTGAGATGCCTTTGAGTCCTTTTGAGGTAGCATATATAGCGATATAGTAATTTTCTAACACCCCTTCAACTAATTCTGATCCAATGAATGTGGTCACTGAAGAATCTTCTTCACTATCAAGATCAGCCTTGACCTATTTTTCCAATCCTTTTCAACAAGTCTTTTCTACTGATGAAAGTATTCGTGAAATTTTGTCTATAGATGAATCACCATGGGATCATATGCACCATAGATATACATTTTTAACTGAACTTGATAGATTTGAAAATGATTTTTTGTCAATTTTTACAATTGATTATGTTAAGGAACCACAAAATCCAATCATGATTACAAATTCGGATTTTGAGATTAATTTGGGAAACATTTCTACACATTTCTACAACTGTTCCTATTGACATATCAGTTAAACCCAGAGTTTTTTAAAACTTTCATATAGGATATTCTTATATGATTTATGAAATTAATACATATAAAGACCTATTTCAATAATTCCACCACATATTTGCCTGGTCCTACAAAGAAATTCCAAGAATTAATCCAAAAATTGTCATTCATGAAATAAAGACATACGCGGATGCAAAACCTATTAGACAACATTTACGTCCAATACATCCGAGGAAAGCTACTGCTATCAAAGCTGAAGTCGAGAAATTACTAAGAGCAGGATTTATTTATCCAATCCCACTGACAGAATAGGTATCTAATATAGTTCCTGTTACCAAGAAACAAGGGACTATATGAGTATCTGTCGATTATAGGGACATTAATAAAGCCTGTCCAAAATAAAATTATCCTACCCCTTATATCAAAAAAATCATTGATGATTGTGCTAGAAATGAGATGTTTTCATTCATGGATGGATTTTCTAGATATAATAAAATAAACATACTCCCTGCTGATCAATCAAAAACAACATTCATTTGTCCTTGCGGAACATTTTCTTATGGTAAATTACCTTTCAGATTAAATAATGTTGCGGAAACTTTTCAAAGGGCCATGTCTTACACTTTTCATGACATCAAACACATTGTGCAGCCTTATCTGGATGATTTATCTACTCACTCATTACACAGGGAAGATCATCCTACTCATCTAAGAGTAATTTTTATGAGATGTAGGCATTACAAGATTCGTTTGAATCCACACAAGTGTATTTTTTGTGTGCAATCTAGAAGATTATTGGGATTTGTTGTCTCCAAAGCTAGAATTTGTGTCGATCCCTCAAAGGTTTAGACTGTCATAAATCTACCTCCTCCTTCCACACTTCACCAACTCCAAAGTAAGCAAGGGAAAGCAAACTTTTTACGTAGATTTATCTCGAACTATGTTGAGTTAACAAAATTTTTTACCAGGTTGTTGAAAAAAAATGTTCCTTTTATTTTGGATGATATTGTTGATCGATATTTTCATGCTCTAAAACACGTGCTAACCCATGCACCGTTATTTCATCCACCCAATTACAACCAGGATTACTTTTTATACCTAGCAGCGTCTGATTCCACCACTGGAATAGTTTTAGTTCAAGAGGATGAATTTCACAGTGAACATGTGATTTATTGTCTAATTAGGAATTTGAATCCAACTGAAATTAAATATTCACATGTGGAGAAATTAGCCTTGGCAGTTTTTCAAGTTGTCCAAATATTTCTTCATTACATACTGTTACGCAAGACAACGGTAATTTCTAATTTCAACCCAGTGATGTATATTTTGAAAAAACAATTACTTGGGGGCAAATAATCTAAATGGATTTTTATCCTAAAAAATTTTGATTTGGATTTTGGAAAATCTAAATCAAAGAAATCATTGGTGTTTGCAGAACTTATGTGTGATTTTCCCAATACTGAGGCAGAAACTATGGTAGAGAATATTATTTGAATCTCTATTTCTGATCAGTACATTAGATCCATGGTATGGAGATATCATCATTTATCTTGAAACCCAAACCTTTCAGCCAGAGCTTTCATGTTCAAATCAACGAAATATCCGTTACCAATCTCAGCAATACAATATTGTCGGGGACACACTTTATCGTCGTGGTGCGGATTTTGTTTTTCGACGTTACATAACTCATGAGGAGGCTAAAATTGTTCTGAATGACTGCCACTTTGGAGCATGTGGTGGTCATATGTCTGGGTACACCACAACCCAAAAGATATTGTGTGCTAGCTATTTTTGGCATTCATTATTCAAAGATTTCATTCTTGCGGTCCGAAAATGCCACAACTGTCAAATTTTTTATCGAAAGATGCGTGCACCACCAACTCCTCTTCACCTTATCATTTTTTTCGGTCTCTTTGCAAAATGGGGAATTTATTTCTTTACATGTAACCCTCACTCATTCAGGGGGCATGGGTATATTATTCTCGCAGTAGATTACTTTACCAAATGGGCCAAGGAGATGCCTACATTCGCGACCGATGGCAAGACTGTATCTATGTTCTTATTCAATCATGTGATTGCTCATTTCAGTGTACCCCAATCTTTTATCACTAAAAATGGGAGTCATTTTTGAAATATAATGATGACCAAACTGTCTGATCAACTTGGCATATGCCATGATAATTCTACTCCATATTAACCACAGGCTAATGGTCAAGTTGAAGCCATTAATAAATTTTTAACCACCATGATGAAACGTATTATCGGAACTCACAAATCAAATTGGCATACCATGCTCTTTTTGGCATTATGGGCATATCAAACCTCAGCAAAAACTGCAACAGTGTTCACTCCTTTTCAACTAGTTTACGGTTTAGAAGTTGCATTACCCATTGAATGCGAAATACCATCACTCCAATTAGCCATAGAGTTACTACCAACTACCTCTAAAGAGGAAAAACTCTTTTTGTACTTAGCACAATTAGATGAGACTCGGCGCACTGCTGCATTAGCAGCTGAAGCTCATAAAAAACGCATTAAAGCTCAGTATGATCGAAGTGTTACACCTCGTGTTTTTCAGAATGTGACCTAGTCTTAGTATATAAACAAGGTAACAATAAGCTAAGAGCTAGGAAATTTGAACCAATGTGGCATAGTCCTTACATTGTCAAGCGAGTGCTTGCAAAAGGGTCCTATGAATTGACTGATTATGACAGGGTCTCTTTAGATAAACCCAGAAATGGTCTTTATCTGAAGAGATATTATGCTTTATTTTTGTGTGGAGATATTATTTTTATATTAGTTATTTTCCTAGTTAATGTACCTTAGATTAGAAAAGTGTGCCTCTTTTTTACTACTATCACTACTTATCTTGATTACTCTTGATATTGTGGATGTCGACTTCCCTTCAAACATACATTGGTTTTGTCGAGGGTGTCTGTCGTAGTACACGGAATATTTCTTCTACAACTTGGGTTATCTATTCACCTACTAATGAGTTAGTTTCTATGCATGGGGTAAGCCTTGGTCAAACAACGAACAATATTGCAGAATATAGCGCAGTGATTGAGTTATTATCTGATTCCATTTTATTTGGTATTCGACTTTTGATTATAAGGTTAGATTCAGAACTCAATGTATTAAATTTAAACAGAGTATACACAATTAAAAATCTAGTGTTATTAAGATTGTTTTTGAAGGTTTGTCTCTTGGAAAGACAATTTGATTATATCGAATATCAACACATTTCAAGAAATTTAAACACATTGGCTGATGCATTAGCTAATCGTGTTTTAAATAGACATTTGCAACATTAAACAATAAACCAAAACACCATTCGATATATGTGAACAAGATAGTCAGAGAAGGTAGTAATATCATAGATAGAAGTTTTCTTTTTCAAAAATATTACATCGTCTTTGATCATAGGTTTAAAACACCTTATGATCTAAAATATAGTGATACAAAAAACAAAATACAATAGTCCACGAAGATCATCCACTATTCGTGGCAATGATCATGGTAGTAAACTATTGTCCGCGCCACCTTGCGCAGGAATCTATTAAACTGGCCTGAAACACCAGTAACATGTCTCTGGAGATGAAGAGGAATGTCATCCGTCGATGTCTTTGGGATATCTATAGTTAACCACTTCAGGTTGTGCTCCATGTCAGTAAGGATTTCTGCGGCTTGATTTTGTGGCTGTACAATAGGCTCTATTTTCCGTCTTTCAAAATGATAGAGTGTAGCTAGCCTTCGTGGACCAACATCTGCATTTGAAATTTTGTCATCAGTATTGGAAAATTTAAAAACAAAATAAAGTTGGAGTTAAAAACACATCAAAATGATTCTTTTACTTGATTTGTCCCATTGTGCCCCTGGAGCTAAGGACATCTTGGGATCACCTCGGAAATCTATACTTGCATATGGAAAATATTCAATGACAAATATTTGGTTCTGCAGCCAATGAAAATATGTCGGAGTGAATCGAACTACCACACAACCATCGCCACCATGTCGAGCCATTAGTGTAATCCAACGTACCATACGAGGCTCTCTAAGTTCACCATGATCAATAGAGATAAGCTGAGGGGTGAGGAATGAAATCCTCTCCAAAGAAAAAGAAATCAAGATAGCACCATATCCAAATTTTTTCAACTTTGAGTTTTTTGCTCTGGTCAATTGGCCTTTCATATTGGCCAATACCCCTTCACACTATTTGAAAATGGTGCCTCTGAAACATTCGACTACCGTCTGCATCTGAGACTTGGTAGCCACATGTGGAGCCGCGCTCCGACACAACTTGGTTACTGTGAACGCAATCAATTTAAGATCAAGACGTAGGATATTTTTTATATCTATATGGTTATCTTTGGGATCAATGTCTTCACTGCAAAAATCTTGTTTATAGCTAGCAACAGGCGGGCCACCTTGCCTATCTCCAAACAAAGAGATATGCTACCCTCTTTCGAACAAACCAGTGAAAAAGTAAATATCTTCAAGCTCAAGTTCTAGCCGGTGATCGCCAAAGATAAAACATTGTTCTTGAACATCCCATTTTTTCACCAACCATGTCATTAGTTCCACTTGTGCCCTCATGCCCTGAATTGCCCAGAATTTATACAATCCACAATCTCTCAAGACACGCATTGTGTGTGGATCATTCATAGTTGCCTCATCTACACGTTCATGTTCGCATTCTCTCCATTCTAACATTGTGAAATAGTCTGCAAATGGATGCATTTGAAGATTAGAAACTTTTAGAATGGAAAATTATAAGCATTTTTTAGAGAATTTAACAATTTTCCTTTTTTACACGGCGCCTCCATAGTTTTTCTACAGAGACAGTATGGACGTCTACATGCACTCTTCATGAAAACCACAGTAGCCTAAAAAGACCCACAGACCCCCAAGGGAGAAATTTTGAGCATATTTTCTCCTCAAAAAATGATTTTAAAGCCTAAAAAGAGAATTTAATTGGATGAAAATAAAGAGAAGAGTGTTGTGGATTACCTGGTTTTGACGATTTTCAATTTAAACGGTCGGTCCTTCCGTTATCAACTCCAGAACTTTTTCTGCCAAAAGCTCTCAAATTACAACACTGAAGACAAAAGGTGAAAATGACTTTTTTGAACTGCTTTTTATAAGATTTTTTGAATGAATAAAATCTTGTATTTTATTTATTTTCCACTTTAAAAATTAAATTTTCAAATATTTTTAATTTTTAGAAACAAACATGTTTAATCCTTCGAGTTTTTGTGCAGAATACATATTTTTGGTGATACAAATTATTTTGGTGATGAGTACACTTTTATCACTTTTTCGGGCTCTTAAAAAATTACGAAAAAGCGAAACCGTAGAGTTCTCTTTTAAGCCCTTTTCAGACTCTCTAAATATGAAAATATCGTCGAGTACTTGACTATTCGAACTTGTTAAAGGAAATGAATAGTCTTCCTTTTAGTATAATTTTACCCCTTTTCCCGACTAAATTGGACTATTTACGAAAAAGTTATACGTTGACTAAATATAGTCAATAGAGTTCTCTCTTGTATTATTTTATCCTTTTTTGGGCTTAACAAACTAAATTTATGAAAAAGTACAACCACGGATTTTTCTTCTGACTCCCTAAAATTGAAAAACACCTAGTTTCTCCTATACTAGACTCGTTAAAATTTAACAGTAAAGGACCTGTGAATTATAAACAGGAACAAACCACTCCTTCTTAGGGTTCGATTTTAATACTAAGTTGGACTCATCCAAAGGATGAGTTTACATAACAAGAAAATGTTATCCTCCTCAAGCTTGTCAAAAATAAAGAGGTACTTGCCAGAAATGGTGGGGGAAAAAGAGAGAAAATGAATCTAGTTGTCATACTTTGTTTTGAAAAGTAGTATAACACTCTTGAACACGCCATTTTTTGTTACACTTATACCTAGGTTGGGAAAATCCTTTGTCTAAAATTTGATCAAACCACATTGAAGGTATTCAGCCAGTTTCTGGGTATTAGCTTTAGGTCAATTGTCACCAAACCATTTGCAGTGTCGCTATGTGTTCAAGAGAACAATTTAAATAAACCATTCATTACAAACATTTGTCTCCATTCGCGTTGACCATCCCTCAGTCAGTCCTTGCAAATATTTCTTCAAAACTTGATCTAATGGTTTCGTGTTATATTCTTTCCTATGACGGGTCACTTTCTATCGACAACAGCTCATTATCTAGAAAGTTGATGTAGAATCCTATCATTACCTTGGGATCTGCATGCCCTAATGGTAGGTTCCTTGCCTTCGATGACAGGTTGCATCGTTGACCTTCAATTAAATGACTGCATGAAGTGTTCGACTGCAAATCATTCATTCACACTTCGTGGATTGTACTGAGTACTTTGAGAGCCATTGTCATTATTAGTGGTTTCTCTCACACTTGTTAACAATTCACATCATTGACTAGTAATCAAGTGGTTTCTACCATGTTCGAATTCAACACAATCAATCGCATGGATAGAATCGTACTAGTTCGGGAAGTGGAAATCAAGACCCTGGATCTAGTTTCCACCATCCAGGCTACAAGGAGTTTTATTATTCATGATACAGTAGACTACTTATGACAGATGGCTGCGCCCATACTATTTCTACTATTGATGTAATTTTAAAATCATTTCTGTACCAGAACATGTAGCTAGTTTTAATCTGAGTATGGGAATGCTTACCTCAAAGATGATATACATATATACATGTTTGAATTGAATGTTTTTACAGGTTTCAAATGGTATGTACGCAATCCAATCCTTGAAAAGGTAAAGCTCTTCACTCTTCGAAACTACCTTAGACTTCAAACTTTAGGGGGCAATCTGTTACACATTATTTTGTCACCATGACATTTAACTGTCTATATAGATTCATCATCACCTATATTATGCTTCCTTAGAAGTAAAAAACCTCAAAGTTCCTAAACCAAGTCTTGGAATTGGAGAAAAGCTCATTTAAAACCCTAAAATCCCAACTCCACACTTTTCCTAGTCCTTACCTGCGGACCCACAACTTTTTTCTCTATAATCTATAACACATCCCCCACATTCTACTTATTAAACCTGCGGACCCCCGTAAAAGGAAAAATAAAATAAAAGTAAGTTCTAGAAGACCAACTGGTCAAATATTCTCCCAGCTGGAGACTTCTAGAAGCATAATTCGGTCGAGCTTCATCCCTTCATTCATGGAATTCTATCCCTTCATTAATGGATTTTATCCCTTGGTATTTGGAGCTCAAATCCCTTCATAAAAGGAATTTATTCCCCTCTTTATGGAACTGAAACCACTTCTATTTTCCTGTAAATTGAACTCATGTTTCAGTCTCAAGGGTAGATGGTACTTACTTAGAACTTAGTAGTTTTTTAAGAGAATTGCTGAAGAAATCATACTCTCTGTACTTGGCATCATTGGTATGAGAACGATCACATACTCATATCCATAGTTTCATGCTAGTTCAGAGAGGAGAAGGCTTATCAAACCAAGATATAATGATTTTTCAGGACCCTGGAAGAACCTGTATAACATCAAGGTGACAAGGTTGTAAGGTTACTTGTTATTATACAAGATAATACAAATGGATTCTGTTTTCTCATTAAATTGTTCATGTATCTATTGATTAATTTAATTCTTGGATTCCTTGATCATTCATATAGATTAGTGTTTTCTCAATTATTATATATTTCATGTGCTTTTAATCCTTTTATCTGTCTTTGATCGCAGGTGACCTCTTTTGGAGCATCTGGATAGAATATTTCAGCAAGCATTGGACTTCAGGAAGGGGCATGTCCTCATACTTTGTTATTTAATAATTTGGAATCACAAATGATATAGAGAAAATAGTTTGCATTTGGATGTTTGTTTCTATATATCCTTAGGATACTAGGGAGATTGTTCTTATCTGCAAGAAGAATTTATCCACATAACACACATGTCCTGAAAACTAGGCAAAAAGGTGAAAATTACGATGGTTTTTATCCTTTTGGAGGACTAAATCAACTCCTAATGACCTAAAATTTGGTGAGCATGTTATACTGGAGATGGGGATTCCAAAAATGCAATTTTTTCCTCTTGAGGATGCCCCGAGAAAAAGTGTAGCACCAAGGGTGCTACCCCCCTGGCTCTCCAAATCAACAAAAATCCAAAATTTCCAAAAAGTTCCCAAAATTTTCAATCATATTCCTTTTTATGTCTGGGATGCTTGCATGGAAGCATCAGCAAGAAGGTTGAGCTTTCTTTGAAATTTTGCCTCCTTGAGGGCTTCAACTTTGGAAAGGGCTCTTTTGAGCTTGGCCCTTGCAATTTGATTTCTTAGTGCATAGTGATTGGTCATCTTCCTTTGGAGGTCAAGGTCTCTATTTTCCTTCTCCAATTTGGCCTCCAAGTGCTTGTTTGCTCTTTCTAGCCATGGATCCCGATCATATTATATCTCCATGGAAAACATCTCACTTAGAGGGAGTTTCTCTACGAAGGAAGACTCTTGCTCTCTTTATCTTGCCAAGGCCTTCTTTAAACCCATGGTTCTTGGTCTTCTTCTGGCTTGTCCTTCCTCATCTTCACTTTCCTCATAGGTGCCCATGAATTCCTCAAGCTTTACCTGTGTCCTTTGAGCTTCTTTCCAAGCTCTAATTTCTCTAGCTCCATAAATGGATTTGTGTGAACCTAGTTGTTTGTTCTCCATCTCAAAGGCACTATTCATAGTCTTGGACTTAACTAGATTTGCTTGCAGGTCTTCAAATTGGGCATTTTTGTTCTAGAGGAGAAATTTTATGATCCTTGCTTCATTTTCCTTGTCACTGTCAATATGAATGATTTCAAACTCTCTCTCAACCTCTTGCTGATATTCTCCTTCTTCTTGTTTCATCTTTTTTTTGCATTTTTCAAGCTTCTTAGCTGAGGAGGATGGCATGGTCCCTTGCCTTTTAGAGGCAGCAAACACATGCCTCTTTCCTCTTTGATATGTGAGAGGGAAAAGCTCAAATTTTTCCACCTAAATTCTCTCACCATGGCTAACCTTAGAACTACTTTTCTCTTCATCATTGATCTCTTCATTGATGTCTTCTGCATTGTGTTCTTGACTTCCTTCTTGAGCCTCACTTTCATTTTCTTGCATGATAAATTCACTGATGTAATATTCATTTGTGTCATCATCCCTTTTGCCTTCACTGATATCATATTCGTTGTCATCTAGGCTCTATGAGCTATTTTCAACCTCATCATTATCATTACCTTGGCCACTCTCTTGATTTCCTTAAATACTGCTAGGAGTCTTACTGTCTTTGGCACTATTCTCTGCACTATCATCATTACCACCATCAGGCACATTGTTTTCACTGCCTTCTTGGCCATTAGTACTGATGTTATTATTGTGGCTACCTCCCTCATTATTTCTGCTAGCATTATTGCTATGATTTTCACTACTGTTATCAGCCTCTTCACAGACTTTTTGGTCTTTAGTGTCACTGATGTGATCATGATCATTGCTATTAGTTACCATGTTCTCTATTTCATCACTTTCCTCTTTGTTTTAAATATCATCATATCCCTTATCATTATTTGTATTGTCACTATTAAAGGTGTCTTTATCATTTTCTTCATCATTGTTCGCCTTTTCACTGATTTCTTCATTTTCATCCTCCTCATTGACTAGTGGGTTGTTTTCAACATAATCATCATTTTCTGGGCTATTTTCCTCATCAATTGGATTTTCATCTTCCTTTTCATCTACCTCCATGTATTATACTTCATTTCTGACCTCTTCCTCTTCTTCATAATCCCATTTACTGTCCTCTTCTTCATCATCTGCCTCTTTATCACTATCTTCTTCCTCATGGTCACTTGCTTGTTCACTGCCTTATTCTTCATCATCTGCCTCTTCTTCATGGCCACTTGCTTGTTCATTGCCTGAAGAATTAGGAGAAGTTGAGGAAGGGAGATGGGATGATGAGGGCGCATTTGGCTTAAAATAGGGTTGTGGGTTTGTGAACACTTCATGGGCGATGAACACCTCCCATGGAATACCCTTTTTCTCTAATTGATGCAACACAACTATTTTGATGAGATAATGGTGAAAAATACTCTGAATTTATTGTGAAGGATGTCCCTTTTTCACAATATAAGACATATTATCAATACTCCTATAGAGATAATAGGGAAAATGTAGCAGCTTTACCCTAGTGAAGTGCATAAGAAATCTTATATGGTATGAATAAAGGCTAGAAAACCTACCCTCACATGTAAAATATTTCATGATGACTCTCATCAAGGATGCATATCTATCTAGCAAATGTGAAAAGGGAAAAATGGATTTGCAGTCAGCTTGGTATCTCGGTTTTAGGAAAGGTCCATAGTGGCTCAGATCCAAACTAGCCTACTTGAACCACTTTTCTCCCATACTAGGTATGCCAGTGGCCATAGAAATGATATTTGAAGATAGCTCAAATTTTACCCCTACTAAATTTACTTGATCATCATGAAGGTTAAGGATAAACAACCTATTCAACTCAATATGACTCTGTATCTGTTGTACTTTTTCACAAAAGTCAAAACAACCCACATTCTGGAAATATGAAACTGTCATAGGAGATGCCATCAACTCTGCAATGTTCATTGGCTCAAACCTATTTACTCTTCCACCTTTGTGCTACTATCTTCTAGGCCCTTGGCCTCCCTCACCACTGTCACTATTGCCTTCCCATGACATTTTGACTTTACTATTGCCTTGAAAGCCAAAACCCTAATTCTTCTTCTGAGATTTATATGAAGAGGGTAAATGTAATTGTGATGAGAAAGGCAGTTTCTTGTAGATGGAGGAGTAGATGAGTGAGAGTGGAGTGTATGACTGTGAGTGAGAGGTAGATGGAAGAAAAATTAATGAAAACTATGCCTTAACTGTTCTTTTCTGGTTTTGCATATGAGGGGGGTTTTAATGTTATCTAGTTCATCCTTCGAGGGTTTATTCCTTTAATAAAATGATAAGAAGCTTGAAAGAGGAGGTCATGTCAGTACTTACCCTTCATAGGTGTTGAGAAAACCCTTGGATGTGAGTTTGAGAAGGTTTTTGAGCAGATTTAGGGCTTGGACTAATGCAAAGGCCCTCCGAGCTAAACACGTAGCACTGAATGCGTAGTGCAGGCCAGTCGTCTGAGCAGAAGGTTGAATGCGCAAGGCAAGTAGGGCTGTTGAGTCTTATGAACGATGTAGTGTTGAACGTGCAGCACACAGGCCTGTCAGATCTGCAGTTGAACGATAAGGGCACAGGCCTGTTGGGTGAACCTTCGTGCAACACTGAATGTGCAATGTTTGAACACAATCGGGCCAATCGGGTGAACCTCCATGTAGCGCTGAACGTACAACATAGGGGCCAGTTGGGTGAACCTCCATGTAGCACTGAACGTGCAGCACAGGGGCCAGTCGGGTGAACAAAATGACAGAACGCGCAGCATAGGGGCTAGTCAGGTGAGCAGTTGAATGCGTAGCATGGGCAAGGCTGCACACCATTTGTTGGCACGGGCTACCAGGTCTTCACGGAGCAAATGCGTAGTGTGCAATCAAATACGCATAGCATACAGAGGAATTTACATGTTAGAAAGCCTCCAGGAGCATAGAACAAGCTTCCAGACATGTACCATAGGGAAACTTTGCCCGATTTTTCTAGAAAAGCACAATTTTTTCTTTAGGTGCTCTTGATGACCTTATGAAAGAAAAAAGAGTTGCTGAAGGGTGAAGAGGGTCTTTATAGGTTTAAAAATTGAATTTTTAAATATCAAACCCTATTGTATAATGTTGTATTTTCTAACCTTTGACCTTTTACTAATATTTTATTTGGCCCTTTTGCTGCAGGTGAACAAACTTACTTTTGGTCTAGTGATGTATTTCATCATTTGCTTGATAGATGACGATGAAAACCGTTTTTTTACCACTTTCTGTTTTGCAAGTGTCTAAATTTATAATTTTGAAACTTTCCCACTGATATTATTAACCTCCCTATTCTATAGACTTTGTTTGAGTGACAAGGCTCACCTTCTTTGGTTGGTCTATGTCTTTGAACATTTTTACTTTAGTAGGTGTTATGAAACCCTGAAGTGACTTTCCCCTCTAATCCTTGAAAATACTGAAATCACTTTGACAACTTTAGATATTTACATAGTGATGGCATCCTCAAATCTTCTATATTTTCCTTGGAGCGTATACCATGTTCTTCTATCCTTTGAGTCTTGCTGCATTGGGCTTCTGTTTGGCATACTGTTGATTGAATTAGGCTTAGAAAATTTTATCTACCCTTTAGATACAGTGCTCCCTGCTTTCCTTTAGAAACTCATCAGTTACCCTATCAATTTCCTTTGCTGATTTACTTCATGAATTCCTGCATAAATGTCAATCACAGTTACTTTTTGCAAAACGTTGAAATTGACAACGTAGCTTTCTTTGGAGATCCCCTGCTCTTTCTTGGGAAATCATGTGTTGCTCTTATTTTTCATTTGAACCAGGTCCTAGTATAAGAAGAACAGAGCTTAAAATACCAATGAAGATCCTACAACCTAGGGAAAACCTAATGATCTAGTGGTAGGGCTTTATCTTGGTCCTTTGACTGAAATTAGGCTTGGGATCTTAATAGTGTAAAAAAATGTTTTTTGACCAATTGGTGTATTTGAATATATAGAAATGTATGTACTTGACTGATCTAAAGAGATCATAGAGGTATTTCTGAGACCATCAAGGTTTGAGGAACCTGATGAACATGGGAAAGGATAAGTTGATTGATAAGTTTAGATGGAAGTGAAGTAGTGGGGCAAAGGCAAAACAGAGCACTGGTGTGATAGGTGGGAAAAAGAAAAATAGATGAGTGGCATAAGCCCAGGAGGGGCGCTTTAGGAATGGAAGGTTAATCATGGGATAGTAAATAGTAGAATAATGAAAAATTTGTGACAAGGATAGTGAAAGCAATGAGATTTCTAAAACTCACAATATTCATGAATCTTGTTTTTAGAAATCTAGGACTAATATTTAGTCATCTTCAGATAGTAAAAATTATTGATGAATAACAAGATACACCTCATTTCTCTTCCATATGTTCCTCTAATTTTAGTCAGATAAGTTTTCAATAGCTAAAATATGGATGTTGATCAGGAGATCAAGTCTTTTGTAGAAAAATGCTCAAAAATGAAGTTGCTCAGAATTGTTCTGAACTAGATCGATAGGAAAGAGCTCGTCAATATGATCCCAATGCTGCAAACGGCACTCAAATCCGTTGCCGTATGGAGGAGATATTGCAGTTTGAATTTGCCCAATAACTTTCAATTTTGAAAGAAATATTTTGTAATATATTGTGATGGGATAAATTTATTTTTTATGAAGGTTTAATTAATTAATTAAATTATATATTTATTAATATTTATATGATTTTTATTAATCATATATTATATTATTAATTATATATTTTAATTAATTATTAAAAAAAATTAAATTAAACCTTAATCAAATTTAAAATTTTAAACCATACAATACATTAAATTAAATTCGAAATCTTCAAATGTGTTAAACCCACATACCATATATTAAAACCCAACGTATGTGTTAAAAGGTTTATATGGTTACATATGGTTTAAATTCAAAGGCACGTGGTGGTTCACGTGGGCATGGGCGGAGTTAACGTGGAGTTTAAAAAATCTTTTGTTTGCAAGCGGTGAGGATTGAACACCGGTCGGGCGGAAGACAACCAAACGGCCCGACCAACGGGCTACAATGGTTGGTTTGTTAAACCATTGCCGTGGATTTTAATTTAAATGTTTGGGTGCATTTTGTGCGGGTTCTTGGTCACGCGGGCCCAGCGCTCGGAGCGGAGCATATTTGATATCATATGGTTATATATTAATGTTTCAGCGCATATAACTCAAAGTTCCTAACCAAACTCCGGAGGTTGCGGTCCTATGCACCCTTATCCTTAGCACCACGAACTGGCGGGGATGTTGGAAGACTCCGCCTATTTTGGTGGCCGCCCTATTTTGGAGGGCTTAACTGCAGTTCCACCAGATTTAGTGGAGTTTCTCTAGGCCAAACTGGCAGTTGGAGTAAAAGTGCCATAACTTTGGCTAGGAAAGTTATTTTTGGTTGAATTTTTTTTTGATTCTGGGGTATTGGATCATTCTGGAGCTGTTGGGAGTGTTTTTAGAGCCATCAGGGTGCTCTATCAGAGAATTTACCAGCGTTTTTGGTCGTGTAGCCACCAGGGCCTAAGGGAAGAAGAGCTGTTTTGGACTACCTTCATCCAATGGAGGTGGTTGTTTAGTCATTTTCTACTGTTTTGAGCCTTCTGAATCTATTTTTGCTTTGTATTTTTCCATTTTAGGCTTCCATACAGTTGTATTCACATTTTGAGCATTTAATCAAAGAGGAAAAAGCCTAATTAGAGGCTTTTGGACCTAGCGGAGGTAGCCCAAGAGAGGGGTGAACCGATTAAACAATTATTTTCTGTCATACTGTATAATTTTGCTGCATATTTTCAGATTCTTCTCCTTTAAACAGTCAATTTTTATAAGAAAAATTTTCCCAAGCAGGTTTAAACAGTGAACAAAACTTATTAGTTCATCTTCAAACCATTATACTTCATTTGAAGAATATGTATACTTGCCTATTCACACATTAAAGCTGGATCAATGAATACTTTGCAGTTAAAACAAATACTTTCATTGATCGGATCTCAGTGGTTACATTTTATTTCTTTAGGCAGAGTCTGTAGAAGGGCCATATAGCCTCCGGATTCATCCTTTCTTTGAAAGGTGAAATACCCGGTAAATGCCCCTACAGTCAATCTCTGTATGAGAAATACTTTGTTCTCACAATTTCAGATCAGGTTGGTATCAGAGGTCAAGGTTTTGCTTTAGATTTTGTGAAATTTGTGCAAGTAAATTGTATTATTCTGCAAAATTTGATGCTTACTAGGCTGAATTGCAAAGAGGGGAAGGTCAATTGTTTAGAAAAAAAGTTAATCCTCAACCAACGAGGGCTAGAGTGCCATTATATCCACCTTCCATTTCATCCTCATTAGCCTTAGAATCAGCCACAAACATGTCTTCCAGAGAAGGAGAAGTACATGAGGAAATGGATCCCAAGGAAGAAGAAAGAGTCTTTAGAAAAGCTTTCTTGGATTTGACTGAGATGGTTAGGATCCTATACCAGGAGAGAAATGAAAGGATTGCTGGAGAAGGGTCTAGAAACCAAAGAGAAGAAGGAGATTCTTCAGGAGGGAAGAAAGACAAAGATGAGTCTAAGAAAAGGAATGGAGGAAATGGTGATCCTTCATCTCCATCGTCATCCTCTTCCTCCACATCATCCTCTTCTACTTCTGTTAAGCAGTCACACAAAACAAAAAAATCTCTTCAAAATCCTTTGTTAAAGCTTGATGTAAAGTTTGAGTTGCCGATGCTTAATGCTGATGTGAATGCAGAAAAATTGGATAAGTGGATTAGACAGCGGGAAGTCTATCTAAGAATTCAAAATTTGCATGATGATGACACAAAAATCCAATTAGCCTCTTTGAGAATGGATGGAGCAGCTTTGGTTTGGTGGGAAGCCAAGACTAAAGAGGAAATTAAAAAGCATGGTAAGATAACTCTAACTTGGAATGAGTTTATTATAGCTATTAAGAAACAATTTTATCCTCTTGCTCATATTCAGAAAGCAATCATGAATTGGCAAAATTTTAGGCAACTTAAGGGTCAAAATGTGCAAGATTATACCCAAGAGTTTAGAAGGAGAGCACTTCTACTTGGGGTAGACTTACAAATTCAAGACACCTTGTTGAAATACATAGGAGGTTTGCACAATTATCTGGAACATACTATTCTATTGTTCAATCCTACCAGCTTAGATGAAGTCTGTGTGCAGGCTACACATTTAGAAGCTAGAGGAAATAATATTTTTGATGAGGATAGTAATTTCAAAAACAAAGGAAAGAAAAGAGTTGCAAATTCAAGAAAAGACAAAGGAAAGTTCTTTTGAAAGAACTGTTCAAAGACAAGTCATGATGAAGATCATTGTTGGAAGCTTCATCCTAAACTGAAACCAAAAAAATACAAGAACAAAAACAAGACCAAAGAAAAGGAGAAAATTGTAGCAACAGTTGAGCAAGACTTAGGGTCAGACTCAAGTGATGAGACAAAAAGCATAGGCATGGTTTTAAAGAACATTAAGGGGAAAGAAGTGGTGCAAGACACAAATCCCAGTTCTAGCTCTTTGAATTGTCACAAAGATACTCATGATGAAAAGAGGAGGATAGAGCTTTTCCATGTGAGGGTAATTTCAAAACATACCAAAATTGACACACTATTTGATAGTGGGTCACAAGCTAACCTCATATCTGAAGACTTGGTCAAGCAGCTTAAACTTGAGACCATTCCACATCCGAAGCCTTATCCACTTGGATGGATATGCAAGGATGCCAATTTGCAAGTCTCAAGGAAGTGCATATTGCGCTTTGCAATAACTGCACACTTTATTGACACAGTGGAACTTGATGTGGTGCCACTTGATATCTTAGGTATTGTTTTGGGAAGTCCTTATTTATTTGACAGGAAGGCCATCTTTCATCGCCATGAAAAGAAGTATCACTTGTTCAAATATGGTAAAGAGTACATTGTGAGAGCTCACAAGAAGAAGCTGGAATCTTCTTTACTCCATGCATGTCAATTGAAAAGACTGGTTAATGCAAGTCAAAGTCTAACATTGTTGATGTTGAAACGACCAGATTTTGAGCATTTGCCTTTTTATGATGTTGCTAATGATTTGTCTCAGTTTGATAACAGTTTGTCTTTGAGAAAAGATGATGTTATGTTGCACAAATTACCTTTTGGGTCAGCCAATGCAGTGAATGAAGTGTCAATGCAAAGCAGTGCAAGCAAGAAGCACACACAATTCAGCGTGGGACAAAGTTGGTTTCAGAATGGTAGAATTCGCCATGGGAATAGTTTGCAAGGTGAAAGTATTTTTAAGTCTTCTGGGAAGTTTGATCAATGTAGAGAAAGTTTTTTTTCTGCAGATTACAATTGCTGTTCTGCAAATTTTAATCAATTGCATCATGACTCCGTCAATCTTAGCAATGGTCAATCAGCTGATTCCAGAGACAGATTATCATTTTCTCAAAAGATTCATTTGATGAAATCAGGTAGATTTTAGTTTTTCAAAGGTGGAAGAGTGGAGAATTAGTCTCCACATCATCAGTTTCAGTAATCAGAAAGCTTTTGAGGGTCCAAAAGCTTCCCATTTGGGAGGTGTGATCAAGAGATCAAGTCTTTTGTAGAAAAATGCTCAAAAATGAAGTTGCTCAGAATTGTTCTAAACCATATCGAAAGGAAAGAGCTCATCAATACGATCCCAATGCCACAAACGGAACTCAAATCCATTGCCGATGGAGGAGATATTGCAGTTTGAATTTGCCCAATAACTTTCAATTTTGAAAGAAATATTTTTTAATATATTGTGATGGGATAATTTATTTTTTATTAAGGTTTAATTAATTAATTAAATTATATATTTATTAATATTTATATGATTTTTATTAATCATATATTATATTATTAATTATATATTTTAATTAATTATTAAAAAAATTAAATTAAACCTTAATCAAATAATAAATTTTAAACCATACAATACATTAAATTAAATTCGAAATCTTCAAATGTGTTAAACCCACATACCATATATTAAAACCCAATGTATGTGTTAAAAGGTTTATATGGTTACGTATGGTTTAAAGTCAAAGGCACGTGGTGGTTCACGTGGGCATGGGCGGAGTTAACGTGGAGTTTAAAAAATCTTTTGTTTGCAAGCGGTGAGGATTGAACACAGGTTGGGCGGAAGACAACCAAACGGCCCGACCAACGGGCTACAACGGTTGGTTTGTTAAACCATTGCCGCAAATTTTAATTTAAATGTCTAGGCGCGTTTTGTGTGAGGTCTTGGTCACGCGGGCCCAGCGCTTGGAGCGGAGCATATTTGATATCATATGGTTATATATTAATGTTTCAGCGCATATAACTCAAAGTTCCTAACCAAACTCCGGAGGTTGCGGTCCTATGCACCCTTATCCTTAGCACCACGAATTGGCGTGGATGTTGGCAGACTCCGCCTATTTTGGTGGCCGCCCTATTTTGGAGGGCTTAACTGCAGTTCCACCAGATTCAGTGGAGTTTCTCTAGGCCAAACTGGCAGTTGGAGTAAAATTGCCATAACTTTGGCTAGGAAAGTCCTTTTTGGATGAATTTTTTTTTTATTCTGGGGTATTGGATCATTTTGGAGCTGTTGGGAGTGTTTTCAGAGCCATCAGGGTGCTCTATCAGAGAATTTACCAGCATTTTTGGTCGTGGAGCCACTAGGGCCTAAGGGAAGAAGAGTTGTTTTGGACTACCTTCATGCAATGGAGGTGTTTGTTTAGTCATTTTCTACTTTTTTGAGCCTTCAAAATCTATTTTTGCAGTTTATTTTTCCATTTGAGGCTTCTATACAATTGTATTCACATTTTGAGCATTTAATCAAAGAGGAAAAAGCCTAATTAGAGGCTTTTTGACCCAGAGGAGGTAGCCCAAGAGAGGGGTGAACCGCTTAAAAAATTATTTTCTATCATACTGTATAATTTTGCTGCATATTTTCAGATTCTTCTCCTTTAAACAGTAATTTTTTATAAGCAAACTTTTCCCAAGCAGGTTTAAACAGTGAACAAAACTTATTAGTTCATCTTCAAACCATTATACTTCATTTGCAGAATATGTATACTTGCCTATTCACACATTAAAGCTGGATCAATGAATACTTTGCAGTTAAAACAAATACTTTCATTGATCGGATCTCAGTGATTACATTTTATTTCTTTAGGCAGAGGCTGTAGAAGGGCCAGATAGCCTCTGGATTCATCCTTTCTTTGAAAGGTGAAATACCCGGTAAATTCCCCTACAGTCAATCTCTGTATGAGAAATACTTTGTTCTCACAATTTCGGATCATATGTAGAGGGAAATGAATAGTCTATCATTTTCTAGACTTCCTTAATTAGAAAGGTTTCAACTGAGTTTACATATGCAGACTTTACAAACTGTTTTAATCATGCATTGGTAAATCTTCTTAAAAATGTTGTGTAACCTAGAATCAGTGATGAAATTAAGAAGGTTTTACAGTTATCAGAACAGAGCAGGATAGGTGATTGGTATTTATACCCAAATCATGCCAAAGTTAGATTTTATGGGTCAAATCTTATTCCCTACAATTTTCCAAAGTATTTACCAATGAGATTGTTTGCCTTAGAATATATTAGACAGATTCTGAACTTAGATTCTGTAAATTTTTTGGCTTCTAAAAAGAAAACCTAGTTTAAATTGAAAAACCAAGTGGGTCCCTTCATATGCAATAGTAGAGAATTAGGTGCAGAGGTAGCAGATCAGTTGTTAGAGTATAAGTTCAGTGAAAGTTTCCTTTGGTACTATGATCCGTATGGTATAATCAGCAAGATGAGGGTAAAATGTAAATTAACCCGATATGTTCATGACAAGAAGCCTGACAGTGAGAAGTTTTCTAACCAATATGAATTATTAGAAAATATATTGGTAGAAGCTATTCAGCAGAGTGATATTAGTCACATTTTTCAAACACCAGATCAAGAAGACAAAGGTACAAAAATAAAAAGGGAAGAAGGCTCATACACTGCTGAAACTACCACAAAAAATAGATTCAAACTCAAGTACAACAAGAAAAAAAGGACAAATCCAGTAGATAAAGAAAAGAAACAATTGACGTTATAGATACAGAGGTTCCAAATAAAAACACTGTGCCTCCCACAGAGATTGAAAATTAGCAGCAACCTGCTACTTCCAACACACAAATGATTAAGAAATAGAAAATTGTGGAAGTATCTTCATCAAAATAGGCAGAGGATAAAGATATGGATATCAAAGAAAAGTATAAAGAGATTAAAGCCAAAAATGAGGAAATCAAGAATGAAATCTATTCTAAATACTTGAAGGATACTCTAGGGATTCAAAATAGGCTACTTTCAGCCTTTGATTATACAAATAAGAAATTGTTGATGTTAGTAATTCAACCTACAGTTCAAACACCTAAAACGGTAGCTGACTATAAAAAGGTTGATTTTGAAGTACCAGTACAAGACATTCATCCCTTGGACCAGATTGAATTCCACAATCAAAGCTTAGAAATGTTATATTCTACAATGACCACAAAATCAATGAGTGTTCAAAAGCTCCATAATGCTTTGACAAATATGAAAGATCAAATTAAGGTTGAAAAAGCTTCTTCATATGCTAAAGACACCAGAATCAAATCTTTAGAGGAGTTAGTGATTGAAGTGGGTTATGAACCTTCTAATGTGAAAGTTGCAGAAGAACTAATAAAGAAGAAAAATGTTGATATGGCAACACTCAGAAAAAAATTAAAATTACCCCCTACAGAGCATCCACAGGCTAAGGAAATTGTACAGGAAGCAAATCAAAAGGATGAGATGATGAGACTCATATTACAGGTGAGACTCATATTACAGATGATAGCACAAATTAAAGAGATGGAAATTTAGATGGACAAGCTAGTCCAAGTAAAATAAGCTGCGAAGACACAAAATGACCCTCCTACATTAATTCCTATGGTAACAACAACAGTGCCATCCATTATGGCAGAAGAATTAGCTCCAAAGGTTCCATTGGCCACAGCAGTGCCAATAACTTCCTCTACTACTTCTGCCACTGAGTCTTCTACTTCAGCAGTTCAGCAGTCAGATGAGGCCAGCAAATTGAGATAAACAGATTGAAGGAGAAAATCAAGAATTTTGAAGATGCCAAGAAGTTAGCACAGATAAATGCTAAAATAGAAGAAGAAAAGACTAAAAGGTTAAGTGAACAAATTTTTAGGGTCCTATAATAATAGGGTTCATAAAATTTTGAATTGACTTTGATAAGTCTTGTAAATATGTACATACATTTCTTTTTGCAAGTTGTTTTCCCATATTTTGAAAAGATTAAAAATAATAAAAAGTCAAAAAGAGGGTAAAAAGTCCTAAAAGAAATATCAAAGGACTTAGAAAAATATAGAATCCAAAAGAAAAAAGAGAAATAAGACCTGAAAGTGAGCAAATCCAAATGCCACTACTTTTATTTTTACTTCCAGAATAATGATTATGTGCAGAGTGTCAATAAATGCCATAATCCATGATCAATTAAACAACTCAATATTAACTTTTCATGCTTTCATTTTCATGTTTTAGATAGTGAATAAAGATTTGTGAAACAGTTTAAACTTGACAAATCAATAGATATGTAGAGAATAATGAGGAGCTCAAGAGTTTAATCTAAGCCCTCTAATGAAATAAGGTAGATTTATATAGTTTTATGCTTTGAAAGAAAATGTTTTAAGGTTGCAAGCCTAAATGCACCTTCAAAATGAAGAAAAAATGTTATAAATGGAAGTTGGGTAGGTAGAAAGCAGTGGGGCAAGCATATAAATAATACATCATCGGGAAAAATCACTAATTTCCCCTCCCCCATGAGTGTTCAGTATGCTAAGATATCAGTCAAATAGGCTCAGAACATTTCTTCGACTTTTGTTGGGACCAGACCCAAGGCTCTATGACGAGTTAGTTAAAAATATTGAGTTCTTATGCTAAATCCTCATTTATCATCATTTACCCTTGATTCATGTATTAAAACCCCTTTTTCCTAAGTAAAAACACACTCTTACTTAGTAAAATTGTAACCCTAGAATAATTAACTTCATCCCTTCATAAGCATTCATAAAAACCCACAAAATAACATTTATCCTAAGTATTATTGAAGGAAATATAACGATGAGAAAATGCTTGATTATTATGTTATACTTAGAGATAATATGTATTTTTCTTTATATTTCACTCCCCTCTCATATTAACTTTTAACATATTTTATTAAATCCCTAAGAAATACCCTTTCCTAGTTATTAATTCCTTTATATTTATTAAACCCCATAAACCCACTATTATAAAATTTAGACCAAAGTATATTATCCCATGTGCGTAAATAAAAAACCTAAGATATAAAGCCCTTTGGTCTAAAAGATTATCTTTATTTGTTTTATCCCACCCCTATAGTTTTTAAAACTATCCAAACAGTTAAAAAAACATATAATATAATCAAACGCGCCTGCTTATGTTTTATTAAAAACATTTAACAAATGTTTTAATTAAAGAAATTAACCCTGCTATATATATATATATATATAT
The DNA here is from genome assembly GCA_034641835.2 of Pinus albicaulis. Taxonomy (NCBI): domain Eukaryota; kingdom Viridiplantae; phylum Streptophyta; class Pinopsida; order Pinales; family Pinaceae; genus Pinus; species Pinus albicaulis. The sequence continues at coordinate 649,180,992 of CM076576.1, read as the reverse complement.
ATATATATATATACCAATGAATAAGGCTTAAAAAACCTTATGTAAAAGTGCCTTTGTATTAATATTTAATCCCCACCGCTATGGTTTAAACATGTTTTAAACTACTTATTTCATATAAAATAAACCATTGCCACCCATACAAAGCCCAGTCCCACCATTACTTTAAAATTCACCTCTCGAACAAATCTTCACCATTCGCATACACTTGACAGATCCGACGGTCAATGTTTAATATCGCATGGATTACATGCATGACCGTACCAAGGCAAAAAGCACGTGAAATGGCCGATTTTCGCTGACCCCTCCCCTCCACGTGGCCTCTTCTAATTTTATCGCATGAGTTTGGCTTAAAAATACTTACCACTAAAAATCAATGCGATAACAAGCCCAGTTTTCATCTATTACACTACTCTGAAACCGCTTCCCGCCTAACGCAACCTGCATTCAATGTAGACGCATATGTTTTTATGCATTCTTCTCCCTGTCTTTCGCGTTTAAACTAGTGTTTTTCCCTCTTGACTGTGTAAAGCTGAAAAAGCCTCTGATACCCATTTTTATGCACATAACTTCCTAAATTCACCAAAGAAACCTATAAAAGACTGCTGAGGAGCTATATCGGTCCAGTTCAACCTTTAAAGCAATCAATTCAACCAGAAGACTGAAGTATACCCTGCTAAAACCTATACCTGCGTCAAAACATGTATTTTCTTCATAATTCAACCCACAGTTAAATTTAAAAGCCTTTTACAAGAAAGAAAAACATTCTAGAATTAAGAAATTCATCAAGAAAATTGCCCAAAAGTCCCAAAAATAGGCAAAACCCTGGCAAAATTTTCCCAGGAACCCTAGTTGTCAACTGCGCACCATTTTTAAGGATATTTATCAATTTTTCATAGTTATTGATCAATTTCAAGCTTTAAAAGGCCAGAAATCCTCTGCAGGTGCCCTATATCTTCTGAAAAAACTTTTTCATCAGTGTTTTAGCCCAATTTGCAGTCAAAAGACTCAGAAAACCCATGTTTTCTATTTTAGACAAGTTTTTTGCCTCGGAACTTCATTTGAGAGACCTAATTGAGCATAAAATCCAAAAATACATTCTATTTTTGCTGAAATTGCCTAATCAAGCCTCTGTTATACTAAAATTTCCTCTACAAACGTTTAAACTTGTAGAAGCCAACAAAGATGCCTAAAAAACAGAGCGGAAACAAATCTCAAGGTTCTAAGACTCCTAAAGCTACTCCTGCCATGACTCCAAATACTGCAATTGTAGTCAACCCATTACAACCCCCATTTGTTGATATTGAGCATATTCCCTTAGCTGACATTAACTACAAAATAATTGATCCTATAGTTCAGTTCAATCTGTTAGATATCCACAACTGATGTTTTGAAAAATCCCTAGATGATCAAGAATATGTTCATATTTTGGAATCCAATTTGCCCAAATATGTAGCCCCCCTGACTCACCATTGTCAAGAAATTATCAGACTATGTCATCAGTACTACATTCCTGAACAAAGAGCTATTGTGAATGCAAAAAAAGAGGTCCTATTTAACATTATTGCAGAGTCAATAAACCAAATGTTGCAGCTTCAACCAGACCCTCAAGTAGTACCATTGTCTATTGAAGACCTCACAACGTTATACATTAACTTAGACTTTCCTAAAAGGTTTATGATTTTCTATACTTTCATGCCTCTGCATTTTGAAATTCCAAAATTAAACCCTCCATATTCAACTGCCAAGTTCCCTGAAGGTTCAAGGAATGTAATCTTCATGCTTTCCTTCATACTTTGGTATTTCACTGATGAGCATACTAATGAGTCTATCCTAGGATTTTTTTCCACCTTTTCTCTAGGACAACCACCTTTAGTTGTATTTGACTATGTTGGTTTTATAGTTGATAACATTCACTATCAATTGACTAATTTGCAGTTGGAAGGAGTATTTAGATATACCTCCTATATTTTCCACTTTTTTCTATTATTCCAATCAGAGAGTTTTCCAATTTCACTTTAGAAGTTGGATATAGAAGGAAAACCTCTATCAGTTGTCTTCTAGACATATATACTCAGAAAAGAAGGCACATAATTCAGTTATTCAAAGTTTTTAGAGTTTTTTATACATCCATTGACCACCACTTTGACAAAAATAGAGCAGCCTAGAATCAGTGAGGAAATGAAGAGAATTTTTCAGCTATCAGAGCAAAGAAAAGTAGGTGATTGGTATTTGTATGACAAATTCATTGAAATCAGAGTTTTTGGTTCTAACTTGTTGCCTTACAAGTTACCAAAGCATCCATCAATATGGATCATTGCCTTCGAATACATTAGGAAGATCCTAAATTCAGATTCAATTAATTTTATAGCAGCCAAGAAAAAGACCCAATTTAAACTCAAAAATCAAATTGGACCTTTCATATGTAATCAAAGAGAAGCAGAGAAGGAAGCAGCAAGTCAATTATTAGAGTACAAATTAGAAGAAAGCTTCCCATGGAATTATGATCCACAAGGGATCTTAAGTAAACTAAGGGTAAAATGTAGATTGACACCCTTTATCCATGAGTCAAAGCCATAAATAGAGAAGTTGGCTAATCAAATTGAGTGGGTTGAAAATACTTTAACAGAGGCAGTAAACTAAGGGAATACTAGTCACTCTTTGGAAGTTGCCAAACATGTAGAGACATCCACTAAAAAAATCAGAGCAAAATGAGCTTATACTGCAGAGACTACAACAGAGACAAAGTTTAAAATCATTTACGATAAGAGGCCAAAACTGGATACAGTAGCTAAAGGTAAAGGAATAATAGATGTTGAAGAAACATAGCCCTTGAATACCAACCCTGCATAGAAAGAGACCAATGTAGCCACTGTAATCAACAGTGGGCCAAATCAGAATCAAGAGCAATTGAATAATTAATATGCAAAGATAATGGAAAGGAAACAAAGTATGGAGACTTCTTCCTCAAATTCAGCTGAGGAGAAGGATTTAGATATTAAGGAAAAATACAAACAAATCAAATTGAAGAATGAGGAAATCAAAACTGAAATATATTCTCAGTTTTTGAAGAAAAGGCCAGGTAATAAAAATAGATTCCTACCGGCATTTGATTATTCAACTCAAAAATTGATTATGTCATTTTTACATCCCATTGTACCAATGCCAAAGACAGTGGATGACTATAAAAAAGTTGATATGCAAGTAGCCACTTATAAAATCCATGACTTGGATCAGATTGAATTTCACAGGATAACATCAGAGATGCTTTATTCCATAGTGACCACAAAAGCTATGAGTTCTCATAAGCTTCAAAATACCATTTCTAATATGCAGGACCAAATGAAAATGGATAAAGCTTCATTATATGCAAAGGATCTAAGGATAAAAGCCTTAGAAGAGTTAGTATTGCAGGTAGGATATGATGCTACAAACATCAAAGCAGCTGAAGCATTAGTTGAAAAGAAAAATGAGGACATAGCTACCTTGAGGAAACAACTTAAGATTTTTCAAGGTGAACATTCTCAGACAAAGGAATTTTTACAAGATCAAAAGGAAAAAGATGAAATGATGAGTTTGATACTTCAACTCACTGCTCAAATAAAGGAAATGGAAGTACAAATGGACCAAGTTTTCCAAGAAAAGGAGACAGTTAAGGAACCAGTCATTCCCATCATTATCCCAGTCATCACAGCAATAGTGCCTTCTACTTCAGGAGAAAAATTGGCACCCAAAGAGCCACTGGCCACTGCTGTGCCAGTGACATCTTCAACAACTTCAGTAACTAAATCTTCTACAATAGTGTTTCCACCTACATAGGAGAGAAGTCAACTAGTAAAATTAATGGAGGAGATGTCCTTGAAGACCAATGAAATCAATAGATTGACCAATATAATTGAAAATCTTGAGAAGACAAGAAAATCAGCTCAGATAGATGCTAAAATACATGAGCAAAATGCCCACAGATTGAGTGAAGAGGTAAAAAAGATCCAGAAAGAATTAACTCTCAAGGATCAAATATCATATATTAAAAATTACCTATGTAATAATGTAATTTAAGCCATACATGATGTTTGGCCTCCAATTCAAGTAATTTTTTAGTAGAGAGAGTTACTATTTGCAGCACAAGTAGAGATCCAAAAGACACAGGAAGAATTGGCAGATAAACCAGAACAAGCAGTAAGTTTAATAAATTTCCTCAACAGAAAGAACATACATCAACTTGAATCGAATTGTAAATCAATGACAGGACAATTACTATCCTAGAAATTAGGAAAGTAACCACCAAAAGAAATTTGATGAGGTAGAATGAAGAGAAATGTGAAGGAATGAACACTGTTGTCACTAGATTCATGGTTAAATTCACCAATTTAAGGCAAAAGGGACTTCCTAATATCATGGTGATTAATGATAAGTTAATGCCTCAGAATTATTATGAAAAAAAGATAAGAGAACATGCCAAAGAGCAGGTGAACAAGCCAATAGGCCAAGGTATTCCCACAGGAAAAGTATTGTTAAAAAGTTTTGAAGATTTGTTTTATTTGTAGCATGAAATCAAACATTTGTTTCTCATCAAACCCACATTTTCCAGGTACACTGAGGTTGATGATAATTTTAGGAAACTCAAGAATATTAAAATTCCTAAAAATGTGGAGTAGCAGGCATTAACTAATTTTGTATGAAGAAAGAAAGACAAACAAATGAAGAAGAAAAAATATGTTTGCAGATTTCACAGTCAAAACAGATTTTTACGGTAGAGAGGAATCTTATTGAAGGTTAAAGAGTATCTGAAGTAAAAGAGTATTAGTGAGAAAGAGTATCAATGAGAAAGAGTATCAGTGAATGCAAGTTAGATTCTGAAAATATCTAAAAAGTCATAAGAGAAGACACATAAGCAGCCAGCTGCTTGTTATCTTAAAACAATTTCTATTTATTTTGAATAAAATAGGACAACTTTCTGATTTGTTAAGCAAGCTGTCAATATTATTGTTGTAAGATATTTAATTTTCCTAAGTTAATTCCTAGAAGTCATCTAGGATATTTTTTAAGATATTTTATATAAATACTTCACTCTTTGAAGTATTTTTTGTGTGGAATAAAATTGCTGGAGATTACTATAGATATTTTGTTGACTTGAAGGCTTTGGATTTCGAATTTGAGTAGCATAATTGATCACCTTTTTGCATCATACTTCAGGATCCCTGTGACAAGCTACTTGGAGTGAAGTACTCTCTTAAACTTGTCATTTTTATCTTTTTTTTTTTTCATGCATACATCTGTGTTTTAATTCTAAATCTGAATGTATAACTAGGAGTATTAGTACAGAACATATTAATAGCACCTTGTTTTTAACCAGTTATCGTTTCTTTGTTTTCTTCTGATTTCCGGTGTAGGGAATTATTAATTTCTCCCTCTCCTGTTTGACCTCTATCTTCTACTTCCCTTTTCCAGATTTAAGGATTCTTAAGTGCCCTTTATCCCGATCATACCATCTCAAAAACCAATTTTCCCAAGATCTCCAAGGGTTATCTACCTTGTCCTGTAGAAATTTGACCTTTTAGGCTTTGATCCTAGTTCTATTAGCTTGAATTAGACTCCATAGCCCAATGGAAAAGTATATTTCCCTCTATCTACTCTCCAAGTGAACATTTCCCACCAAATCCAACATAACCAAATATGTACTTTAATAACTAGCCTAATATTCAAAACTAAAACTAAGTTAAACTTGAAAGAGAGAGCCCTCTCTGAACCCTAGGAAGGCTAGATCCTAGAGTTTGAAGTAGGTTTGTGGTTACCTCTAGTATTCTTTGACTAAAAACCAAAATCCCACAACTTAAGAATTTACTGGAGTGATAACAAAACTCAAAAAGGTAGAAATAGAGTTGACCTTGAAAGAGCCCATGGCATACATCAAAAATCAACTATGGTCCAAAATCATTGAATCATTCAATGATAATTGGCCATCAATACAAGTGATCTATGAACAGAAGGACTTGCTAAAAGTAGCTAGAGAAGAAATACAAAAGACAAAAGATGAATTGGGCACCAAACTTGAAGAAGCATTGGAAATTATTAAGTTCCTCAATACTAAAACTAAGTAGGAATTGGATGAAATAGGAATAAAAAACAAGACAGAAACAATTCTTGAGGTAAGAAAAGTAATTTCCAAGGAGAACTTGATGAGACAGTTGGAAGAAAAGTGCCAAAATATGGATGTAGCCATCACAAGATTCATGGTGAAATTTGACATGTTGAGGCAAAAAAGACTTCCTATTCTTCTAGTAATCAATGATAAATTGATGAAAAAAGAAGATTATGATAAAAAGATAAGGGAATTTTCCAAAGAACAGGTGAACAAATTATATTGGCAAGGGGTTCCAATAGGTAAAGTTTTGCACAAAAGCATTGAAAATCTGTTTTATTTACAAAATGAGATAAAACACCTTTTTGTGGTCAAGCCAACTTTTCTAAGATACACAGAAGCAGATGAAAACTTCAGGAAATTCATGAAGATCAAATTACTAGAGGCAGAATTCTAAGAGAAGCTTACAGATTCTCTATAAAAAAATACTTTGCAGTGAGAAAGGATAAAAACAAAGTTGTTGTTTCTACTACACAATAAACAGATTTTTAAACAGTAAAGTAGTCAAAATTAGCAGGTTAAACTATATCAGGTTAAAGAGTATCAATTGAAAAAGAGTATTAGATGAAAGATGAAGTTCAAGACTAATTAAAGATTAGATTTCCAATGTGAGGGACACCTCAACTGTCCATATGCAACCCAAATCCAAACAACATGCTATTTAATTTCAATAATAAGTTAACTAGAAATTTGTTAGGAAACTGTCACTATCTTTTTGTAAAATGATATTTTATTTTCCAAGAAACATTCCTAATATTGTTCTAGGATATTTTGTACTAATTTTTTTATAAATAATTCATCATTTGAATTACTAGTGTGGATTAATTGTTGAATATTTCTATAGCTGTTATATTCTGAACCTAAGGTTTTTTGTATCAAGTTCAAGTTAGAAGACTGGATCTCAAACAATAAAGCATCATATTACTAGATTCATGTGTTAGGCCACTGAAGTGAAGTATTTTATAAATGTTATTTGTCAATTTTATTATGTTTTTCATCCATTCATGAATGTGTTCTAAATTTTAATTTGAAATCAGGAATTGTTATATCAGAATTTGTTAAAAGCACTTTGTTATTAACTCATTTTAATTTAAATGTTTTCTGTTGATATCCAGACTAGGTAACCCTTAATTTATCCCTAGTTTCGATTGAACCCTACCCTTTCCCTCCTTATCCGGATCAAAGAATTCTTAATTTCTCTTTATCCTAATTTAAAACCATTTCTCCATCAACCTTTGAGGATCTAAAGTGACTCTACTATCTTACCCAGTGAAAATTTGACTTTAGACCTTGATCCTGATCTATCTACTTGACATATTGACTCCATCTACCCAATGGATTCTCGATCCATAGCTATCCATATCATTAAGTTATTTTCCCACCAAAACAAATCAAAACCCCAAAACCAATTTTCCCTAGATAACTAGCCTAAAATCAGATATAAAAACAAAGTTAAATCTTATAGAGAGAGCCCTCTATGAGCCTTAGGCAGGCTAGATCCTAAAGCTTAAAAGTAGGTTTGTGGTTACCTCTGATATTCTTTAAACTATAAATCAAAATCTCACAACTTTGAGAATTATTAGAGTGATAACATATTGGCGACTCCACTGGGAAACTAACCAATCCTCACTTTTACAATAGGTCTTAAAGGAAATATTTTGATTATATTTTCACCTTAATATTGTTTTAATAAGTTTTGAGTATATTTTCATAAAAAATTGTAATTCTGGCTTCTAGAAGAGTCTACTATACCATGTCAAATCTAGATCCATAACCTGCTGTCATAGTAGATAATCCTGACATAATTGGAAAGAAAAATAAAAGAGTAGAGGATTTAGGTAATAAAGTTTAATTAGTCAAAGCAAATTCCCTTCCAAAAAAGCTATCAAGTATACAAGACATAGAATTTGATTTAAATTTTTAACAATATTTATTCAGAACCAAATCAGAAAGTGATTTACATAACACTTTAATAGATCCTAATTTTATTTCATTTATTGAAACTAAGAAGGAAACTGTTTCAGTAGATTTTGAGGAAAAGATTTTTGAAGTTTATGATAAGCTTGATGAAATAACTGCTGCTTTGATTAAAGAAATAGATGAAGCTTATTTACAGCATTCAGTTGAAGTAAGTGCTTTATCAACCTATACCCCTAAGCCTTCTACCACTCATTTAGATACCAGCCTTATAGAACCTATAGGTTCATCCCTATTCACTACTACTTCATCCATTATTTCCACCACACTTCATTCCACAGATTCATTTTTTCCAAAACAACTATTTCAACCTAGAGTATTATTACCATCCTCCACCACCTCAACTTCGTCCACTAGTTTTTCTTCTGCATTTACCAATACATCATTCTCATTCCAAAGTACCTCTTCATATATCCCAACTTCATATTCTAGCATCTCAACCACATTTTCCAATACATCTTCTTATATTCCAATCTCATGTGAAAGTTATTTAATTACATCAGCAATCACTCTAGCTCTTCCCCAAGTACTTCCAACTTACCTCCTAGCCAAGCAAGAATTCAAGCCATGGCTGCTAGATATGCTCCCTTGGTCCTTCCAACACAATTACATCACATGCCCTAGGATTATCATGTTGGTTGTAGAGCCTGATTATCTTGTTTATTTTGTATCACAGCATTGGACCCCTTACACCTTAATGGGGTGGCAACGCCGCCCATAATTGGGTCACAAGCCACCAAGTCCACAGGTGGCCGCGACGATGGAGCCCCCCCCCCCCCCCGAGCGAGGGGTTTCGAGGGCAACGCCCCCGAAGCTAAAAACAGATGTAAAATTTCCTTGTAAAAGTATAGTAATTTCTAGTCAATCTGGGTCATTCATTAGGCGGATGATCTGACAGTAGAATTTATGTTTAGTTTAGGGTTTTTTTCCCTATAAGGAAACCCCTCGCTTGCATGATGGCATTGTATTGTGGCTATGTATTTTGTATGAATATTCTCAGAGCGAGAAATAGATATGGAGATTGTGAGAGATAACATAGGATATTATAGAAAATCTATTGTAGGTTGTGTCTCTTCATTTTTCTGGATAATAGAAAGGAAGGACTGGCTATTCGTGGTGGACATAGCCCAAACTGGGTGAACCACGTATATCTGTGTCTCTATGGTTTTATGTGTTTTGTGTGCTTGTGTTTTCTGCATATTTTATGTGTTGCATTACTCTGTAATATATAATTTTTCTAACATATCAAATAAAAATACCTCAATTTCAGGCAACCACTCAATACACTACCCAACAACATGTTAATAAGATGACAGACTATTTTGAACTTCATGAAATAGATGAGGCTGATATCCAAATGAGACTTTTTGCTGAAACATTAACTAGTGAGGTGAAAAAATGGTTTAAAGGTTTAAATGCTGGTAGTATTGATGATTTAGAAATTTTTCATAGATTATTTATTAATAAATGGGAAAAGAAGAAAAATCTGCTACAAATATTATCCGAATTTGAAAGCATAAAAAGAGCACCAAATGAAACAATCCAAGATTATTGTACTAGATACAACAACATTTATAATTCAATTCCTGCTAATCTTAAGCCTCCTCCAGATTCTGTTCTTCTCAAATTCCCTGATGGATTTGATGCAAAGTAATGCTGTTAGTGTAGAGGCAAATTTGTTGGCTAGAAAAGCTAGATTAAGAAATGAAAGGAGAGTAACAATAAAATAAGAGACATATACTTCATATTTAAAAATATATCAATTAGAAAAAACACTAGAGAGAGTGATGGATAGGTTATATAATATGGAAAGGATGCCACAATGGGATAACCAACAAAAAATTAGAAATCCTAATTTCAGGAAAAACACCAACATTAGAAAATCTAGAGAATCAATACCTAACCAAACAATAATACCACCTTTCCAAGAGAACTATGTTGAAACTTCTCATCAAAATGAAGATGCTGAAGACACCATAAATCTAATGGGAATTAATGAAACACTATTTTTCTTACACAAGAAGATCAAGAGTTATATGATTTACAACAACTGCAGTTAGATTCTAGTGAGTCTTTTGATTAAAAGCAAGATTATGAGTTTGATATCAATGAAGTACATAAGAAATATAACCTTAGGAGCAAGAAAAACACAGAGCCTTCTACTAATAAATCTGTCGAAACACAAACAAAGAAAACATTAGAGGCTCCTATCACTAAAGTTCTACAAATTCTCCCTGGGGAAAACAAGCAAAACTCTAGTTCATCTCAGAAAATTCCAAGCCCTAAAATTTCACCTAGTCCCAAAATTGTTGACATCACAGATGATGTTGTCCAAACATCAACCGATTCATAAAAATATGCTACTGTAAAGACAACTAATTCTACTAAAAGAAAAATTTTAGACTCAAATATACTTCTTGCTGATCCAAAATCAGGTGATCCAAAAGCTGCCACAGCTAAAGCAGCTACTGAAAATAAAAAATCTGCAAAGAGATATATTTTTTCTCAAACTGTTCCTGAAAAGAAAACTAAAAACATCAAGACAGTAGAAACACAAACAGAGAATGAAAAAAAAACTGTAGAAAAAGAAGACAAACCTACCCAAACCATAGTTACAAAAGAAAAGATAATTCAGCTAGGAAAATCACAAGCTCCATTTAATATCCAAGGTGAAATTTCCAAATTAAAAATACCAATTCCTTTGAAAGAATTGCTAAAACATGATTTATACAAAAAACCTATCACTGAAACTTTAAACATGAATGATGGAGAAGATTCATTAAATCTAAGTGATGATCAACCTGAATTAATTTTTGGTCATGATGTTAATGGAAAACACCAAGATGGAGCAGTTTCGCCATTTTACATTAGCTTAGCTATTCATGATCAAATATTACATAATGCGATGCTATATTCACGGGCTTCACACAATTTGATGCCAAATAAATAATGGAAACCTTGAATTTAGATATCACTATGCCTTACAAATATCTCTTTTCATTTGATTCCAGCAAAGTGAAATGTTTACGTTTGATTAAATATTTATGTGTTACTTTATTTCAATATCCTGGAAAAATCATATTCATGGACATTGTAGTAGCTGACATCCCTCCCAAGTATGGAATGCTTTTATCTCGCTCATGGGGAGCTAAATTATAGGGATCTCTACAACTTGATATGTCTTATGAAACAATGCCAAATTTTGGACAGCCAAAGAAAATTTTCAGAGAAACATTGATGAAGTATATGGTGAGTAGTGTAGAAAGACCAAGAAATTATCCTATTTACTCTACACCTATTGACATGGATTCATTCATTTTATGTAACTTTGAAACTGGAATTGAAAACAATACTGAACTAAAAGAGAAAAACAAAGCACCAGACAGTGAAAACATCTTTCATGAATCATTATGGCACCTAGATTTTAATTGATCAGTCAATAAATTAGGAGTAAGAGGAGTTTGGATACATAATATGGAAAACAATCATGCAGATGTTTCGAGAAATAACTCCCTAGAGGTCGTTGGGTCAAAAACCTCCACATATCGAGTCATGCTATTCAAGAAGGACTCACACAATCAAACTTGTATGCTAAAAACTAGATATTACAGATTGTAGGACTCACCCGTAGATCCTACATTTGATGTAGATCCTGCGCGGTCAAAACCCCCAACAACTCTTCTTCCTCCTCAACGTGGAAATCAAGAAGAGACATGCATGGAAATCCAGTTGTACAGCATATATCTTTCCTAAATGTCAGTGTAATCCATGTGAAACATCATATAAACAATAATAAATGTTTAATTAACAATCTTTTCACATATGAAAGTAGATATTAACACGTGAATTTGGAAACAAGATGGTTCTTCTTCATTACGAACAGCATGTACAATAATAGAAAGGTGGAGAGATCACCTGAATCCTTCCACGATCTTCAAACAGACCGTCGTACGGATCCGTCCCGCCCTTGCCTCGCTAGGATTATTTCAAGACTTGTGAACATGAGATGACATATAAGCTGATGAACATCTCCAGCAAACAAGGGTTTCCTGTAAAAATCTGGGAAGTGCAGGAGGCACGGGAAATCAGACTTGAATCGGCTCCAACAGAGTATAATATCTATAATTTTTCTCTCTCCCTTAGGCCATGCATATGAGGGGCTTTTATACTCCCTCAAAGTAGTTTCAATCAGTTGGAAATAGTTGGCCACGGGTTGGTGTGGTTGAACTACAGGAATAACCATCAACCCAGCCTCGAAAATAGGGATTTTTATATATTTTTTAATGATTTTAAAGGCATACGTTGAAAATTATCTCTGGAATCGCGTATACATGCGGAAAATTCTGGGCATATCCGCGTATGGGATTTCAAACACTGTTTTTTATGAACTTTATTCAAGTCTATGGGAATGGGTGCCCAAGGCCAAAGAGACATTCATGAATCACATGAGGGTGAAAAATGATACTATAACAGATTACCCCCAATATATGAGGTCATAAGGGGTACATGATGGCCAAAATGTATTATGTGCATAGAAAGAACTTCGCAAGGACAAGAGAGGACTTCACCAGATTTCAACCTGCCAAAAACCAATGAAATAAAACAGAGAGTCAGCTCATCTCTAAGGCGGGCATACCCATGCTCAGTCAAAAATATATCCATATAGAAAGTACAGAATAGATCCAGAATTTATACAAGTATAGTTGAACTGAAAGTACATAATGAATCAACTGAGCACGACCCAGAAGTACAAGTCGGAATCAATGTCCAAGTATCACATATATAAAACTGATCAATGATGCTAAAAATAGATGTCTGGTCACAAAAGTAACTGAATCTCTAGGTACCAAATCATAAGGGGTGGAACACATGGTACAATCACGCAACTCGGGAGCTAACATATAGGATGCTACTGTACTGACACTGCAACATATAAGGGTGGACAGCATCACTGGCAGAAACTGAAAGGACTGTCAAAAGTGAACCGAAAGATGTTGATGCAACCCGAGGTCTTAACCGATCGCTATGGCACAATTCTACACAATGGGAATAAATGAGTTGAAGTTGACCATGTGAGAAATCGTTTGATTACCGGTCAATAATTTATACCGTTAACAAACGCAACACGACCCACCAATAGTGATAATGAGTGTCAAGGTGCCCCAGTACAATCTAAAAAGTGTGAATGAATGAGTTGAATTTGAACACTTGGAAGAATCTACCAATCATGAGGCAATAATGAATCCCCACTGTTGATAGCGAAGAGTCTACCACTGATGACTACAAACCCTAAGTTATTGACAAAAGACTCTAGATCTTATTCCCAGAGTAATGAGTCAGAGTCGATGGGAAAAGATCTGCTGGAAGGAAGGCATTAAGGCATCCCACATCAGTCTAGCACAAGTGTAACCCGCAGGCCAAGATTTGGAAGGAATCGGACGAAGCAGAGTGATGGAACCAAACCGAAGTACGTTTCCGACATGCACAAGATGAATCTAGTGCACGGAAGAAACCCTCTAAACCAACCAATAATGAAAGCTGACACAGAGGCGAGATATCCACCGATAGGGTCAAATGGAGATCAAGGTACTACACGAATCCCAAGTGTGATAATGTATGCTGACGTCGAACACAAGGAAAACCACTCATTCAAAGACCCATAATGATGATCAAATGTTGAGCACAAGGTCACCTATCAATGATGGAAATAGAGCCAGGGTGCGGCTCTAGGTTTACTCTCAGAGCAATATGTCGTAGTCGATAAGAGACAAACCCGCCAGCAAGAAATCAATGGAGACCTTCTCAAACTAGCACAAGCAGAAGACCAAAACATCTGATGTGATAGAACAAGATACTACAATACCAGGAAGGGCGACTGAATAATGAGTCAAGAGACACCGCAGAATGGCTGACTCTGGTTAAAATTCCCTTGAACAAAAGCACAACTCGTGATGACCATGGCTGTAAAAATGACATTGTATAAGTCTGTTATGTAGGAGGCAAAAACAAACTCTCCATATGATTGGAAGAGATAACCAACCGGGGGATTGACTGACCAGTGAAACAAGGGAAAAAGTTGAACCTAGGTCAAAACTAAAACCATACCAAATGAAGAAAGAAAAGGATCAGATAAAAGTTGTTCAAGGGCGACAAACTGATACTATACTGCCATCAAATTATGAAGTAACATCTCGTTCCCGCTCTTTTTGTTATATTTGATTTTTTTGTCTTTTTCATATAATAAGCCTGAAAAAGAATAAAAGAATGCTATGGTACAATGGATAGAACGAGTATCAAGAAACGGATGCACTAGTTCCTGGGATAGGAACGATCCTATGCTCAATTCACAGGAAAAATTGGTGTTTATACCGTGTGAATGTCTCATCCATGGGTAAAAATATGTCAATTCGCGATAATATGCATGTAATGCTTCTCCAAAACTTTTGCGCTCAGATCTCCCAGGTCAAACATGGCTTAAAAATCGGAAATAAAATGAAGCTTCTGGCTAAAGGTTAACAGGGACAACAGTCAACAGGCAAATGCAAGAATACAACTCCTAATGACACTGTGGAGCCTCTAGGTACAGGCTTAAAATGATAGTGAAGAAGAAGAAGCAATGAAGTTTTCAATATAAAAGTCATATGACTAAAGAGGACTTCCCGTAGTTTATGAGGATTTGCAGATAGGCAACAAGAAGAGTTGAGGAACTAACTAGGAAGCCCATGTAAAGGAAGTCTCTACCACCAAGTCATGATTAAACAATCGGTGAGTGAAATGGGTGAAATACTCATGACCTGATGGGATCGACCCTATGGGAAGTGATCAAAATGGAGGCTAGTATTGAAAATGCAATGGAAAATGGATTTCCTAACCTATATGCCAGTGAATATCATATACCTGCCATGATAGGTCAGCAGTCATGGATAAAAAACCGGAACAATCTCAACTTCATCAAAATGTACCTGAAAATATACCAATCTTGACATTTACAAGCATCCGGGTTATGCAGCTTAAGATAGATTGAAAAAATAGGCATAACAAATTTTTGCAAAAATTTTCAATTTCTGGGCATAAATACACATGTTACCTCATATTTGGTTCAGTGTTACTTGCTGATTTGGGAAAAAGAGCTCTGGAGAAAAACCCTCTTTCGTCAAAACAGGAGAAATCAACGGTCAAACTTCACCGAATCAGTCAGGTAAGCTCTTAATCCATCATTATTATCAATTTTGTCCATTAATAGAGTTAAAATTTGGAAATTTTACCGTAAAAAAGAATTTTTTTGATTCAAGGCTCTGCGCATACGCAAGTTCGTATGGACCAAACCGCGTATGATATGCAACTGTCTACAGGGTAAGTCGCATATGCACAACCTGTGATGTAAAAAAAATGCATCTAATGAACAAATAAATGAATTTTTTCAGGATGAACATCACTTGGAGGGAACATGAGCATAGTGCAATTGATAATGAAGTAATGCAAGATCAACAATCACTCAATATCCTCCGAAATTGCGGATTGCTAAAAATTTTCAAAATGTCAAACATGAAAAGTAACATTCAGTTGCTTGAAATGCTGGTAAATTACTGGGAACCGGACGAATATTGCTTCGTGATAGACCAAATTCCTATACACATAGAGGTGGAAGACATCTACCTCATTAGTGGACTCTCACGGAGGGGAGACCCAGTAGATTTGCACGGCAAGCCTTTGGGAGGGCTTATGGTGGATGACTATGTCCAGGTCTACTGTGTAGAGGGGTCCAAAAAATTAGGGACTCAGATTGCCATAAAATATTTGAGATATTTGCACATGAAGATTCTCCTGTTTACCATCGGCAGGGTAGCAAGATCTGCTTCCTTGTATTAGGCATCGAGGACCCAGATGAGCATAGTTGTGGAATGCCTACTTCTCCTGTATGATTGGTGTACAGCTCTGTTAATCAACATGAAGCAACAACCGACTTCCATCCAGAAAGAAAAAACAAAGCATTTTGGGTATGGAACCATTTTGATGACATTCTTCTTTGAGAAGATTCCTGGGCTTTGTCCCAAAGTGATCTCTTCAATCAACAACCCAAGAGACCCAAGAATTTCCCGATGGGATGATCTAATGAAGAGACTGGGGGGAAGTGAAGTTCCCCGAACCACCTGGGATGACGAGTTCTTCCAATGGTGGGAGGAACAAGTCATAGCAGTGGAAGACTGCCCCTATGATAGGATGGATTTCCGCGGTGATCCAGACCTTATCCTTCCACCTGGCGTGGCATGGGGTGCAATCGGTGAGATTGCAATTTTTTAATTTATATGATTTTTTGATGATTTTTTCAATATATGTGAAAAAATGTGAAAAAAAGACATGTATTTTTTATTGTATTCAAAATGAATTACAATATTATAATGACCATGATACATATATTCGACCAGTCCGTCCTGAGGGCTACCCATGGCACAAGCGCCGCAAAGGCAAGGCAGATACTTAAGACCCAGGCAGGACCCTCCACGCTATTCAGAGGAACTTGGAGGGTTTAACTCACCAAGTGCCTATGGCTGCTGTAGAAGATCTACCTGAGGCTATCCAGAGACGGGTAGTGGGATTACCATGTGACTGGGTGCGATTATTCCATTGTGTCGCTACTGTGATCATCTTCTATAGGAACACAAATATTGGGAAGGGACCACAGGAGTAGATAGACATGATTACTGGATGACTGTATATTTTTGATACTGAACATGATCGGACATAAGCCATAATTTTGTATGATTTATGGATCCAAATTTTGTATAGTTTTTTTAACACTCTGATGATATATATATACAGTGATTTATGATGCGATGTGAAAAATGTATAAAAAATTCATGATGTTTTTTATGATTAAATTTTAATGTATATAATGATTAATATGCCAATCAATTGCTTGATTAGCTAATGAGTCTACCATCCAATTTTCTGCTCGAGGAATATGAATGAATGTTAAAAACTAAAATGATCGTTGTAACAAATGTACCCTCAAAAACAATTGGAGTAAAAATGGATCTTGAACTCGATAAGTATTGTTCAACTGTGACACCACCAGCTGGGAGTCTAAGAAAACTAACAACGAATCAACACCCAAAGATATTTCCTCCGAGAGTAGATAAATAAATTCAGTGTACTCTGCTACATTATTGGAAGTAGGACCAATGTAGACTCCTCTTGATACTAACAGCTGACCGGATGGATAACGAAGCACCCAAGCCGCGGAAGCCAAGTTCCGGGTGTGTCTACTAGCACCATCGGTGAAACCATAATGACTCATGACATTCAACACAACCTGCCAAAGCAAATAAAAAAAATCACCATCACATCAAAGACCAAAAAACCAGATATGTACAAAACAAAACTAACTATACAAAAAAGCAAAATGCCAAGCTGAAGCCTAGGCATAATACCTTTTCAAATAGAGCCCATTTCTGGGCTCAGCCAACTCATTTCCTTAAAAATCAACCAAGGCATACGCTCCTTTTTTAAGGACTCTTTTAACGATTAAGGGGCCATACCACATAGACTTAAACTTTCCTATGCCCAGGGCATCATTCTCTTGGGCATAGACCAAAACGAGGTCGCCTTCCAAGAAAACCCTAGGTTTGACTGCCCTATCATACTAAGCTTTGACTCGTTTCTTATGCGCCTCATTCATCATGGCGGCATCCCAACGCTTCTCATCAAGATGTTCCAAATGAAGGAGACGTTCTTCAAGACTAGAAGTGTCAGGAAGAAGCTCAACAACTAACTTTAGAGAAGGAATCTCACATTCAATGGGAAATATGGATTCCAGCCCGTAAGTGTAGTATACCTAGGGGGATAATATAGGGTACAGAGGGAGGTACCCAAGGGAATAATATGATGTAATAATATAATAATGATAAATAATTGGGCCATAGTTAATAAATAAAGTGGTTAACCCACATTATGTAAGGGACCACATGTACCTAGGGAATAAAGTGATAAGCCCATTGTATTGGATGTATGGTATTGAGATACCCATGGTATTGCATGTATGAAACCTATATAGAGGCTAGAGTCTCTCCATTGAGAGATGTCAAGGATTATTGTATGGGAAATCATATGGCTTGTCGAGTGATCTCCTTCCTTAAGGAGTGAATGTATGGTGTTGCCATACCTTAAGGGTTATGATATTAATGAAGATCTGAAATTTTATCTTCTATGGTGTTATTTCTTGGGCATATTTTCCATTTTTATACATTTTCTTTTAGTAATATGACAAGAAAATGTATAAAAACGGAAAATATGCCCAAGAAATAACACCATAGAATATAAAACTTCAGATATTCATTAATATCAAGACCCTTAAGGTATGGCAACACCATAGATTCACTCCTTAAGGAAGGAGATCACTCCACAATCCATATGCTTGCCCATACAATAATCCTTGAAATCTCTCAATGGAGAGACTCTAGACTCTATATAGGTTTCATACATGCAATACCATGGGTAGTTACCATGGGTATCTCAATACCATACATCCAATACAATGGGCTTATCACTTTATTCCCTAGCTACATGTGGTCCCTTAAATAATGTGGGTTAACCAATTTATTTATTAACTATGGCCCAATTATTTATCATTATTATATTATTACATCATATTATTCCCTTGGGTACCTCCCTCTATACCCTATATTATCCCCCCTAGGTATACTATAGTAAGCTAGTTGAAATGGAGTAAAGCCAGTTGCAGTTTTCACTGACGTCCGGTATGCCCAAAGTGTAGGATACAGCATGATATTCTAGTTGGATCGAGCTTTATCAATTGTCCTTTGAAGAATGGTCTTCAAGGATTTTTTCACGGCTTCCACTTTCCCATTGGCCTGAGGATAGTAAGGAGACGAATGCTCCTGCCGAAAACCTAATTTTAGAGCCAACTCAGCCATCATGCTATTCTGAAAATGACTGCCATGGTCAGTGACAATCTCTCTAGGAATACCAAAACGAGCAATAACCTGGTTGAAAAGAAAAAGAGTTGCTGTCTCACCATCATTCCCAAAAGTAGGCATAGCCTCGACCCACTTCATAAAGTAGTCTACTGCTACAATAATGTACTTGTGACCTTTAGCTGAAGGCGGGTTACAAGTAGTATAATAAATACCCCACTTTGTAAAGGGACTGACAATAATGATTGGAAAAAGCGGAGCTGGATGAGCGCGCATTTTTCAAGTATAGACTTGACACGGATGACACTTTTTGACTGACTCCATACAATCTTTGAAAATTGAAGGCCAAAAGTATCCAGCACGCAAGATTTTTTGGGTTGTAGCAAGCCCAGATAAATGACCACCACAAGCTCCACTGTGGCAATCATTCAGCACAACCTCAGCTTCTTCAAGAGTTAAACAACGTCTTAGGATTGAATCAACCCCTCGACGGTATAAAGCATCACCAATAATTAAGTAATTTTTAGACAAGTGATGCAATTTACGGTGCTCATCTTTCGAAAAAGTAGAGGGAAGCTTCGTAGTTTGAAGATACACAATGATATCCCCATACCAAGGATCCTGTGAAGAGATGAGAAACAATTGCTCATCCGGGAAGGATTCATCATAAACTATCTCTTCTCCATAGGGCAACTCGAAGATTAATTCTGCGAAAACCAATGATTTCTTGGACTTGGCAGACATAAACTCAAGATCAAATTCCTGCAAAATCACAATCCATCTATTGTATTTGTGCCCAATCACTCGCCTACTGAGAACAAACTGAAATGGATTGGCTGCTGCCAAAACATAAGTTTTTCGTAGAAGAATATAATGTCTGAGTTGCTGTACAACATGAACAGCTGCTAAAGCCAGTTTCTCTATCGGAGTATACCAAAGTTCAGGTCCTACCAAGCCTCAAATAAGATAGTATATAACATGCTCTACAAGAGCATCGTCCTCCTGAACCAGAACCATACTGATGGTAGATTCTTCTGCTGCAAGATACAAAAGAAAATCCCTACTATAATCAGGTGGACTCAATATAAGAGTAGAGGTCAATGCTTTTTTCAAAGCATCAAATGAGTGTTGAGCGAAGTCATTCCAAAAGAATGGAACTCCCTTCTTCAACAATATCATAAATCCTTTGGTAACTTCAGCATAATTTAAAATAAATCTCCGAAGAAAATTAGCTTTTCCTTGTAGACTTTGAAGTTGACGAATAGATGACGGGGGAGGCAACCGAAGTATTGCCTCAACCTTGAAGGGATCTACCCTAATCCCTTCCGTAGACACTATGAATCCCAATAACCGACCAGATGTAACCGCGAAAACACACTTGTTTGGATTCAACCTAATCTTGTAGAAACGACATCATTCAAATACTTGACGGAGGTGAGCAGGATGATCAATTTTCTTTCAAGAATGAGTAGCTAAATCATCCAAATACGCCTCGATAATATGTTTGATGTCGTGGAAGGCATATGACATGGCCCACTGAAAATTAGCCCCAGCATTTTTAAGACCAAAAGGCATTTTATTGTAAGCAAAAGTACCCCAGGGACAAATAAAGGCAGTTTTATGCTGATCTTCAGGACAGATAGTAATCTGATTATATCCGGAGAAACCGTCTATGAAGGAGAAAATCTCATTAACGGCACACTCATCGATAATCTGATCTATAAATGGTGTGGGGTAATTATCTTTTGGACATGCTTTATTAAGGTCTCTGTAATCAATGCAAACTCTAATTGTTCCTTGTTTTTTATCCACGAGAACAGGATTCGAAACTCATTCAGTCAAAGGAACAGGGAAAATAAATCATGCCTTAAGCAGCTTCTCCACCTCAGCTTTGATAGTTACAACCTTCCTATGATTAACCAGACGAAGCTTTTTCCTCACAGGCTTAGCATTAACATAAGTCTTGATCTCATGCTAGACAATAGATGGATCTATACCAGGAATTTCCTCATAAGACCAAGCGAACACATCCCTAAACTCTTTAAAGAGATCGGTGTAAATCTGAATCTCTTCAAGGGAACATTTAGCTCCGATGAAGACATTCTCTATAACATTGGGATCCCTAGAAATTTTCACCGGGATAGTTGGAGAAATCACAGCCATGTTCCCTTCAGCATATACCTGTGCTGGTGCTAAAGGGTTCAGGACTGGGTGAACAGGACCAGGAGACAAAGGACTTGGAAAACTTGATTCAACTTCGCTCAAATCAGGTAAAAAGTAAGATCGATGATGCAAATCATCCCACAGTCTATCTATACCAGTCATAGCTTCCAGGATGGCCTCTTCAGATGGAAGAGTGGTATCAAGGAAATCCTTGGCGGAAGAAGAACTAAGTATCCAAGCCGGAGCCACATCACCATCCAACTCCTCTGGAGAAAGAGAAGCTGGAATGGACTCTGTAGAGTCAACAATAGATTGATAAGAAACCTCGGTTGCAGACATTGGAAATGCCATTCCACCCAGTTGTCCTTTCGCTAATGTGGAGGTAGGGGAAGGTAAGGTCCAAGGGTCTGAAAAATAATGAGTTCTAAATAACTCTCTTCGAATAGGAGCCCTGGAGGATGAAAATGCAATTATATGAATGGTAGGAGGTGGAAAATCAAAAGCACCCATCAAATAAGAATACATTCCAACCCATAAATTCTCAACAAGCGGCTTGGCATCATCCACCTTTGGGATAGTTGATTCATTAGATGCATTCGGGTCTACAGGAGAACAGTCCAGTTGGTCAACTGTAACAATCCTCCCTTCATGAGGGAAACAAATAATCCGAAATAATGAGGATGCAATAGCATCCATCTCATAAATCCAGTTTTGCCGCAACAGAAGGTTGTAGTCCAAGCTTGCATCAACTATCTCAACCTCTATATTTACAATTTTTCCCCCAACACAGATGGGCAAAGCTGGGATAATGCCATGCGGTCTGTGAGAATGACCATCAAACGCAGTCAGAAGAGTAGCAGATGGAACAGCTGCGGGAGATCCAATTCCCTTCCAACATGCGAGAGACATCACACATGTAGAATCACCCTCATCAACGACCGTCCAAAAGATATTGAATTTCTGAAACGACAATTTGATATGAAAATCCATATGATGGGGGAGTCTCTTTTTAAAATTACAGATATCGAATGTAATCACAAGAGAGTTCTTTGGATCAAAAGCCCCAATAGCAGTGAGAAAAGCAATGCGCTTAGCTGGGCAAGACTGGAGCACCTCAAGAGCAGACATAACACAAGGGCTCTGCGCCAAATCTTCTACAACAGAGTAGTTTTGGGCAGCCCTGGCATTTGAATTAATCTTCGTACACTTAGTAGATGCTTTTGGCATTTGAGGTATAGGCTCAACAATAGGCCTCGTAATATGAAGCGGCTCAGTACCATCGGGAGCACCCTTAGATTTTGAAGACTCGGTTTCGCCATAATCATGGGATCTCGTGGCAATATCTGCGTGAGCACTCATCATATATATGTTTGACGGATTTTCCCCTTCCTGGGTGCCCCTAGAGGAAGCCCCAGAATTTTGATTTGCGCCAACAACTAGCTGTTGCCCTTGGGGAAAAGGGTTTTTCAACACAACCTGGGAACTAGCAGGACCCTGCTGAGCTAAAAAGCGCTGCGCATCCTAAATTTTAGGGAAAAGGTGAGTAAGATGGTCTCCAGTACATAACTTGCATGGAAACTTAACTTTCCTTTTATCCTTTGAACCCTCACCAACATGCTCGTTGGATTTATTTGCATTACCCTTCCCATCCTTGCCCTTTTTCTTATTATTATTTTGTCCCTTCTTCTTCCCTTCGGATTGTTGATTTCCTTTTGGGTTGGAAGTCTATACGGCATTTACCAACAAAGATTGAGAAGGCGATGACTCAGTAGGCACAGCCTGACCAGAGGAAGCAGATTTTATAGACAACTGCTGCAATTGACTAAGCAAGTTAGCTGCACCGCTATTGATCGACCCAATAAGTCCCTCACCATGAGGACCAGGTTTAGTCTTGGACAAGTCTAATTTGGAGTGGGGAGCATCAGGAAAATATTTATGAAGGACACCAGACTAAGAATATATCAATTCAAGCTGTTGGGCCCTGAAAGTAGCCTGTTCCTCAGAAAATACCCCTGACAGGGATACATCCTTAGAAATATCTGGCTGCAAAGATTTCAAAAACCATTCCAAGAGGAATTCTCCCAGAATATAAGCTTTGATGAGCCTCTTCCTTCTCTTCCATTCTTGAATATGATCAGAAATATGGGTTGCCTTGTCCTGCTTAAAATTGGCCAGGAGTTTTGTCTCGGCATCATAACGAACAGGAAACTGGAAATGATTTAGAAATATAGTAGCCAGATCTCCAAAAGTAGCAAAACTTCCCCTAGTTAACTCAATGTACCACTTGGAAGAATTTCCAGTCAAGGTGCATTGAAACAACCTCAACCTAATCGAATCCTTGATTAGGGAGTTAGATGAACACAAAAGATGGAAAGTGGTGATATGATCAGCCGGGTCCTCTCCATTCTTGCCTTCAAGCTTTGGAATGTATGAAGGTAGTTTGGTAGGAACCAGAGGCCACCCCGAACTATATAGGATTGGATCATTTGTCAATTTAGATAAATCTGGCAAGTTTAAAGTTTCCAGAAAAGGTAAACGAGGAGGGGCCTAAGGGTTCCATATTTGGTGGGATGGATTCCCAAAATTCTGAAAAAAGGATAACTTGGATTTGATGAGGCACCAGGTTGCCAGAAAGAACTCGTAGAAAATGTTGGGCCATAGGACGATCCTTGTGACCCAACATTTGGAGAAGGACCCCCTCCCAACGTAGAGTTACCATAGACTGGACTAGTTCCCCCCACTGAAGTAGTGAATGAAGAGGAAACTCCCTGATAGGGGTTCCAAGCATTAGAAAAAGGGGAAAAAGCCTGATAAGTACTCGACGAAGTGAATGAACCATTCCCTTGCTGACCAGCGAAAAACTGATTCCCTGCCCCTACTGTGGTAAATATAGGGTTCCAAACGGTAAAGATAGTCGAACTCTGACCTCCGGACCAAGGGTTAAAACTATGAGTCTGGGAAGTAAAAGGAAAAGACCCTAATGAAGGATTCGAATTAGGAATATGCCCACTTCCAAAGGGGAACCCTTGAAAAGAAGCTGACCCACTAGCCAAAGAAGACATGGGTGCAGATGCAGCTGCAGCAGTGGAAAAGTAAAATGAAGGAATCCCACTAATGGGCATTCCAAAACAAAAGGGACCAGATTGAGAAGCTTGTGCTTGGGTGGAGCCAGAGCCAAACACAGTAGTACTAGAATAAATTGAAGATATAGCAATTGTGCCTCCTCCTTCTACTGAAGGAGGAGTCTGAATGCCTGCAGCACTCACAGCCGAAGCTGCGTTCCCAGTCATGGGCATCAAAAGGTATGAATGAGATGGATAAGGAATTTTTGGTCTTGCAGACTCAGGTCTGATGTACTCAAAAACAAATGGAGAATTAGGAGGAAGAGGAGATGGAAGTGACTCAGGAGGCTGAGGTACTTCCTCTACTTCTACTTCTTCTTTTGTTTCTCTTGGAAATAAGACTCTCGAGGTGAGCAGAGTGCCCCTCTCGGAACCAACACCAGAACCAACTATAGAACCTTCAAGCCCTAGCAGAGGATCTCTTTCTGCTGCGTCAGATACCACAGAGAGATGTCCACCTGCTATATTACTCCTATGCCTTCTTGAAGAAGACTCAGCACTCTCGGGAGATAACCCCCGGATTCTCCTCGATCAATGAGGCGCTTGATCAGCCACTTTAACAGATTAATTAGACTCAAAAGATTATAAAGCTAAGCAAGCTAGGAGAAAAGAGCACTCACTAAAAAAATCCCTAAGATGCAACCAAGCAAGCAGCCTTCAGGTATTTCCGCTCTGGGTGATTAGGACCGGACACCAAAATACGAGAAAGCGAAAAATAGGACCTCCCGAAAGTAGTTTGGGATAATGACGGCCCAGGCCTACTAGAAAAGGTAATAGAAATAGTTACGCCGACCTCCTAACAATAGCCTTTGCCAGTGCAAGTACCCAAGCTTCGCTGAGGCACCCTCTAGAAGTACTGTTGGAAGTGATACGACGTCTACCTGTGTGATACCTAGGAATGGCAACTAAGGGCACCAATCCATGTCAGCAGCCAGGAGGAACGGTCTTAAGGCAAGATCTAGCAAATCAGAGAGGGGGTATCTCTCTTCTCAACCTTCACTTTCCCTTGTGCTTGACTCTCTGGAGGAGAGATTTCCCAGTCCACCTAATGGTGTTGGATTTCGATCATTTAATAAACTTCTATGTTTTTGTTTGAGCGGCCTTGGAGATTTAACTCTCCACTCACCTAATCCAAGGCCCTACAACCTAGCTAGTTGATGTATGACACTTAATAAAAAAAACTTGCTAGTTGTTTTTCAAATATTGCACTTATTTTAGTTGCTTGTTATATTAAGTCAAGGGAATATGGAAATGAAACTCGTGATGTTTTATGATGCAGAAAAGAAATTAATGAAAACCAAACTACATGCAGATGTAGTAATTGCCTTTCGATGAAAAGAAATTTCTACACGGGTTCTACGAGACTATTTTTTTTCAGATATCAAACCTCACACTCGCAAAATTTATGAAAAAGACTAAAAATTTTCAAGTGCACCTACTGCAAATTACTAAGAGCATGCCAACTTTAAGATGCAAAATCTAATAAAGCAAAGAGAAATTTTCAAGAATCCCTCAGTTCTATCACTTTTTCGGCTGTCCACAAAGCTAGTTCCCAAATCAGAAGCTCTCAGTATAAATACACCAAAATATGCTCGAAATAAGAGAAAGAAACCAATGAAAATTCCCTTCCCAAATCAAGTCAGAAACTGAAGGTAAAAAATCTCAACAAGGGTTCGAAAGATGAAAAGAAACCAAAACAAAAATGCAAAACAAAAGCAATGGCAAAACAAAATGTTTTTGAGTTTTTGAATTTTATAAAAAGAAGACTTCAAAGAGACCAAGAAAAATATCCAATTACCAAGCCGAACAATCTCTGAATTTCAAGAAAAATTTCAACAAAAATTCTCCAAATCTTATAGTGCCACTTAGTAGCAAGATTTATACGAGCAAAAGGAAGAAAAGAAAACCAGTAACTCAGCCCGGTATAATAGCACAATCTTGCAGCAAACAAAACTTCAAAGAACCAAAAATGACTCTTCAACAAATTGCAAAAGGACCTAGTCAAATGAAATCAAGAAAACGAACCAAAAAGTAGGAAAACATCAAAATGCAAAGCAAGACATAAAGTTAGGAAAGAGAATATGAGTAGGAGCTCTCTGTCCTGATTAAGCAGAACAGCCAAGAATCTCCAAAAAGAGATCTTGGCACTCGAACCAGAAATGCAAGCACTAAAAAAAAAACAAGATTTTCCAAATGAGCCAGTCTTCAAACAAACAAGAGAGAAAAATACTAATAACCACTTTCAACACAATCCAGAGACTAAAGGGATACTGCAGAAACAGGTCACCACAGGCAAACAAGACCAAAAAGTCAAAAAACCAAAAATTTCAAAATTTTCTCAGGCATACGCTACTTAGAAGTTTTTCAACAGGCATGCATATGCGACTGTGGCAAAGGAAACACGCGTATACGCGACTTCCTTTAATAGAACCTGTGTGTATATGCAACTGTGTATAGGAAAACTAGCGTATGGAAAAGTAAATAATGAAAAATAAAAATGATCAAGCTTGGGTAAAGAACTAGGTCTTTATTCTGACTAAGAAAAAACTAACTGGACTGGAAATAATGATTAAAACTGTCGGAAACCTTTAAAACAGCTGAAACCACCCAACAGGGGAATCACAAGAATGTGATCCCCAGTGGAGTCGCCAGTTCTGTTTCGGGAAATAACTTCCTAGAGGTCGTTGGGTCAAAAACCTCCATAGATCGGGGCATGCTATTCAAGAAGGACTCACACAATCAAACTTGTACGCTAAAAACTAGATATTACTATTTTAGGACTCACCCGTAGATCCTAATTTTGATGTAGATCCCGCGGGGTCCAAACCCCTAGCAACTCTTCTTCCTCTTCAACCTGGAAATCAAGAAGAGACATGCACGGAAATCCAGTTGTACATCATATATCTTTCCTAAATGTCAGTGTAATCCATGTGAAACATCATATAAACAATAATAAATGTTTCATTAACAATATTTTCACATATGCAAGCAGATATTAACACGTGAATTCGGAAACAAGATGGTTCTTCTTCATTACGAACAACATGTGCAATAATATAAAGGTGGAGAGATCACCTGAATCCTTCCATGATCTTCGAACAGACCGTCGTCCGAATCCGTCCCGCCCTTGCCTCACTAGGATTATTTCAAGACTTGTGCACATGAGATGACATATAAGCTGATGAACATCTCCAACAAACAAAGGTTTCCTGTAAAAATCTGGGAAGTGCAGGAGGCACGTGAAATCAGACTTGAATCGGGCTCCAATAGAGTATAATATCTATAATATTTCTCTCTCCCTTAGGCCATGCACATGAGGGGCTTTTATACTCCCTCAAAGTAGTTTCAATCATTTGGAAATAGTTGGCCACGGGCTGGGGTGATTGAATTACAGGAATAACCATCAACCAAGCCTCGAAAATAGGGATTTTTATATATTTTTTAATGATTTAAATGGCATATGCGGAAAAGTATCTCTGGACTCGTGTATACACGCGGAAAATTCTAGGAATATCCACGTATGGGATTTCAAACACTGTCTTTTATGAACTTTATTCAAGTTTGTGGGAATGGGTACCCAAGGCCAAATAGACAATCATGAATCACATGAGAGTGAAAAATGATGCTATAACAGCAAAAGGTCATGCTTTCATACTAAATTTTAAATGTACAAACAACATGGCTGATTATGAATCTCTTATTTTAGGACTGCAGATTGTTAGGAATTTAGGAGGTAAAAGAGTGTCAATTATGGAAGACTCAGAGTTAATTGTGAAACATATAACTGGAGAATATTCTATTTGTAATCCAATATTAAGCCGATATAGAGACATTGTTTTATATTTAATTAAGGAACTGCTAGAATGTGATTTTTCTGCAATACCAAGAAAACAGAACATACAGGCTCAATGTTTAGCAAATTTTGCTAGTACCTGTAATCTTCCATTTCAACCAAATCATAGATACACTACAGAAGTCAAACAAAAACCTATAATTCCAGACAATATAAAATATTGGAAAATTTTCTCACAGGATGAACATATTTATCATTTCATGAACAATGAAGGATAATTTCAGGGTTATAATATAGACACAGACTGTACAATGGATCAGAACTTAGATAGATAAAAATGTCTTTCAGACTAATCACATTATTAGGATTTGGTAAAAAAAAAGGATGTTTTGCACCAGCTAATGTGGTTCATCCTCAGGACAAGGTGGAGAAACAAATCGATCTTGATGATAAATAGTGGAGATGCATCATTGTCCGAAAATAGCCGTTGAAAGTTAGTTAGGAATTAAAAAATTTTAATAATAAATTAATTAATTAAATAAACAATTTTATTAAAGAGGGTTAAAAATTTTTATTTTAATAAAATAAATAAAAGAACTAGTTGTTAGTTAGTTAAGAATTAAAATTTTCATGATAATTTAATTAAATAAATAAAACATGGTTAAGAAATTTTAATTTAATCCTAATAATGTGATTAATCCAAAAGACATTTTTACCTACATTATGGATCACAAAAGTCTTAGATCGAACAGAACTTAGATAGTGATATTGATTGGAATAATGTAGATGTAAATAACTTAAATTTTGCTAAACTTACTAAATTTAGTCATTTAGACATAGATAATTTAGAGAAAGTAGAAATTGAAGAGTTAGCAGATGATGAATCGGATATTTTGAACCTCAAAGACATTTTTTTACCTAAAGGATTATCCCCTTTAGAAGATCTATTTGACTCTAATGATGTTGCAAGAAAACCTAAAATGGAGCCATTAAGATCTGATATTGCGGAATGTAATATAGGTACAGAGTTAAAACCTAAGATGATTAAACTTTCAAAAGCTTTACCTAATGAAGAAAAAGAAAAATACATAGCTCTTTTTAAGGAATTTTAGGATGTATTTTCTTGGAGTTATGAGGACTTAAAATTCTATGACACTAGCATAATACAACATAAAATACCTATAGAATAAGACCAAAAACGTTTTAAACAAAATCTAATAAGAATAAATCCTGTTTTTATGCCTTTAATTGAGAAAGAGGTAAAAAGAATGTATGATGCCCAAATAATTGCACCAATAAGATATTTTGATTAGGTTTCTAATCTAGTTCACACTAGGAAAAAGACAGGAGAAATCAGATTATGTGTTATTTCAGAAATTTAAATAAAGTGTCCTTAAAAGACAATTACCCTCTACCAAATATCGATCACATTTTACAGAGGGTGGTTGGTTCTTCCATAATTTCATTGTTAGATGGATTCTCTGGATATAACCAGATTCTAGTTCAACCAGAAGACCAAGCTAAAACTTCTTTTACCACTACATGGGGCACTTTTATGTATGTAAAAATGCCTTTTGGGTTAATGAATGCAGGAGCCACTTTTCAAAGAGATATGGATATAGCCTTTGCTAAGGAAATTCATGAATTCCTAATGATTTATTTAGATGAAATTACTATATTTTCAAAGACTGATAATGAACATTTGGATCATCTCAAACAATTCTTTCTTAGATGTGGGAAATTTGGCATCTCTCTAAATCCTAAGAAGACTTTATTT
Source organism: Pinus albicaulis (assembly GCA_034641835.2). Classification (NCBI taxonomy): domain Eukaryota; kingdom Viridiplantae; phylum Streptophyta; class Pinopsida; order Pinales; family Pinaceae; genus Pinus; species Pinus albicaulis. Next base: position 649,151,087 of record CM076576.1, on the reverse strand, counting down.
GCATTGGAAGAAGGTAAATTACTAGGACATATTATATCTAAAGAGGAAATTAGGATAGAACCAACAAGAATAGAGGTCATTATAAACTTTAGTCCTCCTAGGAACATTAAATAATTACAAGTTTTTCTAGGTAAAATTAACTTCCTTAGAAGATTCATCTCAAATCTAGCTGAAATAATCAGAGAAATTAACAATACGCTGAAAAAAGACTCAATACTTAAATGGATTGTTGAGGCCAAGCAATCATTTGAATCAATTAAACAAGCCTTAACAAAAACACCAGTTCTTGTAAGTCCTCACTGTCTAGTCAATTTAGCGTCCTACATTGCTATATTCGGCTATGAAATTGATTTAAAAAAAAAAATTAGATGCGATCACAGCACAAACAGATGTAACCATTCTTCAGTATCTTCTTCGATTTCTTCAGCAAAAATATGCCTTCTTTCTCTTCCTTCAGTGCAACCTGAAGACCTGCCATCAGCCTGCAGTTCCCTGCGACCTTTAGAGCTTGAATTAGACAACGACAGATTGCAAATACGTCTCACAAATTCTATCGTCTTCACATCTTCATTATTCTTTCCTAAACAACTTTTTTTGCCCTTATTTAAACAGCCCATGTTCTCTAGAATTTAAACTTTACCATTTTCAATTTGGAATTTGGTTGCTGGCGAGATCTCTTCAACATATGAAGGTTGCGGCTGCCAGCACTCTGTCTTGATTTCAAAGTCATGGATTTTGTTTGGGATCAGATCTTGCAATTAGACTATGTAAGCTTCCAATGCATATTCCACCATCGTTATGATATAAACTCACTTCTAAATGCATTTTTTTTTATGATTTTGCAGGTTTGTTTAAGGCCAAAGCTTGAACAGGAATGCAAATTTTCTACTGAGGCCATATCGAAAGCTAGGATTGAAGATAGCCATAGATTTTTTTTCTTTTATTTTTTTATGAAATTGTAAATTTTTATAAGAAGGATTAATGATTTTCAATTTCAGGCAGCAAAGACTTCAAGAAAAACATGCTAAAAACAGGACTTTGACTAAGGTTTTAAACTGGTTTTTTTATTAGTCTGGGCTGGGTGACTAGGATAGGATCCATGTCGGGACAATTCCGGAGATGCCCATGTGGTCAGTTTCTTCATTAGATTCCTGTAACCTGCTAAACCTTGAAATCAACTGCGGAATTCACAATTAGCTGCGGAATCAAGCCACATTCCGCAGCTAGGTTGCAAAATCTTATTAAAACAGGATACAGTGTTTTTAGGACCACTACAGACTATAACCAGTCAGTCTTGGACAACTGAACCTATCAAAGCAGTTGGGTTTCATATTTTTATTTTTATTTTTTTTATTTATTTTTTATTTTTTATTTTTTTTATTGAATCAATTGAAATGATGAAGTTTATTTTGTCTCCCTTTTTTTTTTCTTTTTTTTTTCCTTTTTTTTTACATAACAATTCTTTTTTCGATCCTCTAGATCACACAAAGTGCAGGAGGAGAGCATACAAGAATTATTAATTTTTTTTTACATAACAATCCTTTTTCTGATCCTCCAGATCACACAAAGTGCAGGAGGAGAGCATACTCAGGAATTATTAATTTTTTTTTTTTAGATGTAAGAAATAAGGTCTCCTAATTACACTTCCCCGGCAATGGCGCCAAAATGTCTAGTCAATTTAGCGTCCTAAATTGCTAACATAAATTATTGACCAGGGCTAGTAAACTCATGAAGTGTGACGCATTATATGTGCTTAAGAAACCTACTTATTACTTCGTTGTTTTGATGTTTTATTGTTGTTTTGGGGGTTTTATGTTTCGATTCTTAGTGTTCTACTCTAAACTAGAAAGATGAGATTAAGTCTAATTAAAAGGAAGGAAAAGGAAATGTTGTCAAATGAATTAAAGCAGAGTTTTATTTGCAAGTTCTATTCCTAAATAAGAAATGATGAAAACAGAGAGTCCTAATCCATGGATATTACAGCTTCTAAATGAACATTCATGAAATGAAAAGTAACTAAAAACACTACAACTTAATCTGATTCATTTAGTTAGAGATTTGTTGGAAGAGCTTGTGAAAAAGATTAATTTTAATGCAATGAGGATCTCCTAAAACATAAAAGGAAATGCTGAAACAAACAGTAACTTAAAACATTATAGTGAAATCTCATTCATTTGATAGACGTTTATTGGAAGAGCTTTAGAAAAAAATTACTATAATGTAGTAAGGATCTCCTATGAAATGCTGAAACAACTTATAACATTACAACTAAATCTCATTCATGAGTTAGAGGTTTATTGGAAGAGCTTGTGAAAGAGATTAATCATAATGTGATAAGGATCTTCAATGCAGCAAAAACAATCAATAACTCATAATACTACAACTTAGTCCCATTCGTGAATTAGATATTTATTGGAAAAGCTTTTGAAAGAGACTAACTACAGTATAATGAGGAATCTGATCTGAAATTGTGTGAACAAAATATTTCTTATACAGAGATTGACAGTAGGGGCTTTTACTGGTTATTTCACCTTTACTAGAAAGGATGAAACTAGAAGCTTTTGGCCCTCTTACTGAATCTACCTAAAGAAATATAATGTAAACACTAAATAGATCTGACAAATGAGGATCTTCGTTTTAACTAAACAACAGAAAATGAAATGCTAATAACTCAAAATATCACAATTGAATCCCATTCATTTAATAGAGATGTATTGGAAGAGCTTGAGAAAGAGACTAACTGCAATATCATGAGGATCCTTTATCTAAGAAAATGACATGAAAAATAATGCTAAAAGCTATGATTTCAGAAAGCAATCTAAGTAAGGAAATATGAAAAAACAGAATTGAACATGTAAAACCTCCTTGAATATCAGGGGCCCTCTGCTACCAATTTGGTGTAATCCTTAACTCCTTGAAGACGTGATCAAAACAACATCAAAGAACTGATCTTCTTTATTGAAAAACTCACAAATCTACATCCCATTCCATCTTAAGCTTTGTTACAAAATACTCTCTATTCCTTACTCTCCTTTTCCTATTTTTCACTACTCATGATAGGAGAAAGCTTCTCCTATTTATACAAAATATGAGAAGTTATCTCATTAATGGGAGTCCATGAATCTCTCCCTCCATCTCTAGAGTTACAATCAAAATAGGAAATGATAAGACACATTTCTTCTTAGAGTTTCAATACAATTAGGAGATGTGACACATATCCTAATGATCCCATGATTCTTTCCACTTAAATTCGAATTTGCCCTTAGAGTGCCACATAAGGGTCTTCTAGAAGTCTCCTTTTGACCTACACATGTCAACAATCTCAACCCACTTGTTAGGTATAAGCATATGCACATTATTTTCTAATTTTTAACCACAAATTCACTAAAAAAGGCTAAGAATTAATAAAGTTTGGAAAAACATAAATGTTGTCCAATGATAATGAAAGTGGGATGAATGTAGTGACATAGTAGTGAAATGGAGGAGAAATGGAGGTCATATAATGGACATAATAGTGAAAGTGTAATGGAAATGAATGACATTTTCAAGACCCAACACTGACTTTAAAAAGGATTTCATTATTTTCTCCTTTGCTTCAGAACACACTATTGTTGCAGTTTTACTATAGAAAAATGACCATGGCTATGAGAAGCCCATTGCTTTCTTTAGCAAGTCACTTAGAGATGCCACTTTAAAGTATAACATAATGGAAATGCATGCCCTAGCTTTAGCAAAAGCCATAAAAGACTTTAGAGTGTATATTCTTTATTCACATATCATTGTTTATGTTCCAAATGTAGTTGTAAAGGACATTCTAACACAGAATGGGCCTTATGGAAAAAGAGGAAAGTGGATTGCTACAATTTTGGAATATGACATAGAAATCAAACCCACCAAACTCATAAAAGGTCAAGGTTTAGCCAAACTCATGGCCGAATCAAATTGTCATGCTTTAGATATTAATTTTATTGCCCATATAGATGATCAGGAAGAGATGGCGACTCCAGAGATCAGTGAAGGCTTTTCAGATTCACCATGGTATGCAGATATTGTATTTGCATTACTAAATTTATAAGCTCCTCCTGGATTATCAAGAACAAAAGCTAGATTTTTAAAATTAAAGGCAGTAAGATTTTGTATCATAAAAAATGTACTCTTTTGGAAAGATCATGGTGGAATTTTATTGAATTTTTTGCTTAAAGAAGAAGTTGACAAAGTTTTAGAAGAATTTCATGTAGGTGACTGTGGGGAACATATTTACTGGAAGACTACTGCAGACAAAATCTTGAAAGCTGGTTTTTACTAGCCTACTTTGTTTGTAGATGTAAAAAAGTATGTGACGTCTTGTCACAAGTGTCAAGTCTTTTAAGGAAATAAAAATTTGTTACCCCTGCCCTTAAAACCCATCTCAACAAAAATTCCTTTTCAAAAATTGGGTCTTGACTTCATTGGTAAAATTCACCCTCCATCCTCAGCCCAACACAAGTGGATCTGACAGCCACTGACTATTTCACTAAGTGGATAGAAGCCATACCTTCTAGGCAAGCCACTAACACTGTCATAATCTCCTTTTTAGAAAACAACATACTCTCAAGATTTGGATGCCCCCAAAATATTATCACTAACAATGAAGCTGCATTCAAATCCAAAAAGATGATTGATTTCTGTCATAAATACCACATTACCCTTTTCCATACTACTGCATATTACCCTCAGGGTAATGGCCTTGTCGAATCCTCCAATAAAATCCTTGTGAACGTAATTAAGAAGTTACTAGAAGATAACAAGAAAACTTGGAACAAGAGGTTAGTTAATGCCCTATGGTTAGCTAGAATTACCACTAAGAAATCTATTGGTACATCCCCTTACCAACTTGTTTATGGAATGGATGTTGTTTTTCCATCTTCCTTAGGAGTACCGGTTATGAATATAATCCAAGAGCTACAAGTTGATACCAATGATATTCAAAGAAGAATTAACCAAACCACACACTTGCAGCAAACAAGAGAAGAGGTTTATCTTAAGTCTCAATTTATCCAATACAAGATTAAGAAGATTTTTGACAAGAGCAGTAAAGAAGATGATGTCTATATTGGTGACAAAGTTCTAAAGTGGGATTCAAGGAGGGAAGAGAAAGGTAAGCAAGGGAAATTTGATTTCCTATGGAAAGGACCTTCTGTTATTTATGGTTACAGAGGTAACAATGCTTTCTTTTTGAAACAAATGGATGGATCAAATCTACTAGGTGGACCTGTCAATGGCATAATTCTGAAGCATTACTACTCTTCATAATAATAAGTATTTAACTCTGTTTACTTTAATCATTTTACATAACATTGCATATTTTAGATTGGATTGGATGTTTTTCCTAACAAAGTTGAAGCCTAGAGAGAAGGCCCTAAGCTTTGAAGTATAAAATATCATAAGTATGAATAATTACAGAGCTCAAAAAACATTTAGAAGGCCAGAATAGTCAAAATTCAGAGGCTACTAGTCTAAAAGTTCTTGACATTTCACCAAGAAATGCCATCCCCATGTGGAGAAACTATTAGGGTCATGTAATAATAGGATTCATAATTTTTAAATTGACTTTGATTTGTCTTGTAATATAAACATACTTTTCTTTCTACAAGTTTTCTTCCCATATTAGAAAATAAAAAAATTAAAAGAGGGTAAAAGTCCTAAAAGAAAAATCAAAGGACATGAAAAGAAAAATATCAAAAAAAAAAGAAAAAAATGGACCCCAAATAGAAAAAAAGATAGATCAGAATAAAACATGAAAGTGATGCAAGTAAAAATGCCACTACTAGTTACTTTTTACTGCAAATAAATGATTATGTGCAGCTTGTTCAAAATTCGTTAATCCATGATGATTTAAATAGCTTAATCTTGACTTTTTCATGCTTTAAATTTCATTTTTATAGATATAGAATAAAGATCTTGTCAAACAATTTAAACTTGACAAATCAGTAGTTAGGTATAGAATAAACGAAGATCTCAACAGGTTAATCTGAGCCCTTGGATGAAATAAGGTTAGAATTAGGTAGTTTCCTATTTTTAAAGAAAAATGGATAAGGGTTTGCAAGCTCAAATCCACCCATGCAAATGAAGGAAAAAATGGTAGAATAATGAAGGGTAGGAAGAAAGTAGTTTCATAAGACATGTATAAACATCATTTGGCATATTACTAATTTCCCTTTCCACAATGTATTCAAGTACTAAAGTCCTTCAGTTATAAAGACTCAAAGCATTTCTCTGACTTCTGGTGGGACCAGACCCACGTCTTATGATTGGCATAAAATTATTGAATTCCACCTCATTAAAACCTTTCCCCTTCATAAAAACCTCTTTCCCTTAACATCACTCTTTTTCCCTACTCAAACCCCTTTACTAAGTTAAAACACATTTTTATTTAGGAAAAGTAAAACACCGCTTTAATTAATTCTCATTTCATTAAAAAAACCATTAAAAACTATTATCCTAAGTATAAGTGTGAAATTTTAATTATGGGGCCACCACTATGAAAATCCCGCCCAAAGACATAAGTTACACTTTACTTAGTGTATTTGTTTATTCCCGCATTCATTTCATTCATTAACATTTAACTAGTGTATTAACTCCTTTATAAACCTTCCACCCCATAATATATTAATTCATTTATATTAATTAGCCAAGCCTTTTTATCCTATGGTATATTTACCCCATGTGATACTTTCCCTACTCCCCATAGGTTTAAAATATCCCTTTTATATTAACCAACCCCAAAGTTTACATTACACCTACATATATCCCATTTTCTATGTAAAACTTTAAAACCCGCCTACCCTCCTAACCCTGTTAACATTAAAAATTTTATGCTAAAACTTTGTTTTAACATATAAAGTTAAACCCACCGCATAAAAGAACTCCAGGGCCCCACACCTAATACCCAGCAACTAAGCCGTTTAATCCTGACTATTCGCATCCACCTGCCAGATCGAAAGACCTAGAATCCCTATTGAAAATTCAATAGCACGATTGTTAAGAAAAAACAGATTTGCGATATAAGTTGTTTTCCCCGCTCTCTCTGCTCCACGTGTTAGTTTTTTATTGGATCACATCCGTTCAAGAAATATTATTTACTACCTTTTGACAGTCCGATAACTGCTCAGCGGTAAATCTCCCTCGTGCCTAAACCACTCTGATTTTAATTGACTGGTATTAAATGCAAACACTGTTCAAAATCAATTTTTTTATAAAAACACCAGATTGTACGCGTTTTAACCCTTATGTTTCTCTTTTCACTCATAAATCATTCTCAACTGAGAAAAAGACATTGCTACCCCTGTTTGAATGCAAAAAACAACAGAATTTGACCAAATTTAGTGTTGCGACCACTCAAAACCTCCAGACTGTATTTAAAAGACCTCAGCAAGCTTTTGAAAGCTTACAAACTCTCAACAAACCCTTTTTGCGCATTAAATTCCTAAATTCACAGGTATTTTTCAGGAAAAAGACCTATCCCTTCATCTAAAAAGAAGTATACTCTTGAATTCAAGCCTTTTTAAACCCTGTTTGCCTTAAAAACACCCATATTACCTTATAAAATCATCTCTGCTGCAAACTCTTAGAATTTCACAGTTTCTGAAAGTTGTAAGTTGTTTTTTAAGAAAAATATGATTGATTTAGCCATCTGTAGAACTTTAGAAGCCCTCTGAATTATTCAAATACCATTTACAGTGCTTTGAAGCCCTTTGTGCATAAATTTAGATGTGTTAAGACTGCTTCATGAAATAAATCTACGGTAAACCCTTGCTATCTATTCCTAAGTCTGTAAAGGTCAAAGACATTGGTTTTTAAGAAAAGAATTGATAGTTTGAGTCAGAGAAACCCAAGTTTTACCTGTTGCAGTCCAAGAGAAACCTCTGTTATACTAAAAATACCTTATGTAAATAGTTTAATCTTACAGAAGTGTGTTAAAAAACCTAAAAAAAAAGTTTTAAATATCTAGAAAGGTTAAATTGTTAAAAAAAAAATTACCAATGGCGTCTAAAATCACAATTACATCTATCCACTATAACCTCCTGTTGTAGATGTTGAACATACCCCATTGGCTGATGTAGACTATAAAATCATTGATCTAGTAACTAAATATAACCTTCTTGAGCTCCACTACTGGAGCCAAGAGAAATCCTTGGACCAAGTAGATTAAGTGCTTGTTTTGGAGTCTAATTTGCCCAAATATGTTGTTCACCACACCCATCAATGTCCTGAGGTCATCAGATCGTGTCAAACTCATTATTCCCCAAATCAAAGAGCAATCGTAAATGGTGAGAAGGAATTATTATTTACTATCACTGTTGAATCAATAAACCAAATTCTTTAGTTGCAGCCAGAACCTAATGCAGTCCCTTTATCCATTAAGGCTCTTTCAAAGTTTTATCTGGAGTTAGAATTTCCCAAAATATTTCAAATCTTTTAAAATTTCATGCCCTCATATGTAGAAATCCCCAAGCTTAACCTCCATATTCATCATCCAAATTCCCAGAAGGAACAAGACACATTATCTCAATGTTGTCTTTTATCCTTGGCTACTTCACTGATGAACATACAAATGCATCTATACTTGTTTTTATGTCCATATTTGTGCCTGGTCAGCACCCTAAGGTCATCTATAATTTTGTTGAGTATATTGCTGATAATATTCATGAACAACTTGTTAAACTTCCTACTGAAGGTTTTTTTAGATACACCTCATTTCTCTTCCATATGTTCCTCTACTTTCAGTCAGATAAGTTTCCAATAGCTCTTCAAAATATGGATGTAGAGGGAAATGAATTATCTATCATTTTCTGGACTTCCTTAATCATAAAGGAGTCAACTGAGTTTACCTATGCAGACTTTACAAATTGTTTTATTCATCCATTGGTAAACCTTCTTAAAAATAGTGTGCAACCTAGAATCAGTGATGAAATTAAGAAGGTTTTACAGTTATCAGAATAGAGTAGGACAGGTGATTGGTATTTATACCAAAATCACACTGAAGTTACATTTTATGGGTCAAATCTCACTCCATACAAGTTGCCAAAGTATTTACCAATGAGATTGTTTGCCTTAGAATATATTAGATAGATTCTAAACTCAGATTCTGTAAATTTTTTGGCTACTAAAAAGAAAGCCCAGATTAAATTGAAAAACCAAGTAGATCCCTTCATATGCAATATCATAGAAGTAGGTGCAGAGGCAGCAAAGCAATTGTAAGAGTATAAGATCAGTGAAAGTTTCCTTTCGTACTATGATCCATATGGTATAATCAGCAAGATGAGGGTAAAATGTAAATTAACCCCATATGTTCATGACAAGAAGCCTGACATTGAGAATTTTTCTAACAAATCTGAGTGGTTAGAAAATACATTGGTAGAAGCTATTTAGCAGAGTGATACTAGTCACATTCTGCAAACACCAGATCAGGAAGACAGAGATACAAAAAGAAAAAAGGAATAAGGCTCATACATGGTGAAACTACCACAAAAGCTACATTCAAACTTAGGTACAACAATAAAACAAAGACAAATCCAGTAGATAAAGAAAAGGAAACAATTGAGGTTATAGATACAGAGGTTCCAGATAAAAACATTGTGCCTCCCACAAATATTTAAAATGAGCATCAACCTGCTACTTCCAACACACAAATGATTAAGAAACAACAAAGTGTGGAAGTGTCTTCACCAAAACAGGCAGAAAAGATAAAGATATGGATATCAAAGAAAATTATAAAGATATTAAAGAAAAAAATGAGGAAATCAAAAATGAAATCTATTCTCAATACTTGAAGCAAAATCTGGGGATTCAAAATAGGCTGCTTTCAGCCTTTGATTATACAAATAAGAAATTGCTAATGTCAGTACTTCAACCTATAGTGCAAACACCTAAAACAACAGCTGACTATAAAAATGTTGATTTTGAAGTACCAGTACAAGAAATTCATCCCTTGGACTAGATTGAATTCCACAAGAAAAGCTCATAAATGTTATATTCTACAATGACCATAAAAGAAATGAGTATTCAAAAGCTCCTGAATGCTTTGAAAAATATGAAAGATCAACTTAAGGTTGAAAAATCTTCTTCATATGCTAAAGACACCAAAATAAAATATTTAGAGGTGTTAGTGATTGAAGTGGGTTATGACCCTTCTAATGTGAAAGCTCCAAAAGAACTAGTAAAGAAGAAAAATGTTAATATTGCAGCACTCAGAAAAAAATTAAAATAACCCCCTACAGAGCATCCAGAGGCTAAGGAAAATGTACAGGAAGCAAATCAAAAGGATGAGATGATGAATCTCATATTACAGATGACAACACAAATTAAAGATATGGAAATTGAGATGGACAAGCTAGTCCAAGAAAAAGAAGCCGCAAAGACACAAAATGTCCCTCCTACAGTAATTCCTATGGTAACAACAATAGTGCCATCCACTATGGCAGAAGAATTAGCTCCAAAGGTTTCATTGACCACAATAGTGCCAGTAACTTCCTCTACTACTTCTACCACTAAGTCTTCTACTTTAGCAATTCAACAATCAGATGAGGCCAGAAATTTGATAAAGGCAAGGGAATAAATGTCCATACAAACTAATGAGATAAATAGATTGAAGGAGCAAATAAAGAGTCTTGAAGATGTTAAGAAGTTATCACAGATACATGCTAAAACAGAAGAACAAAAGGCTAAAAGGTTAAGTAAACAACTCAAAAAGGTAGAAACAGAGTTGACCTTGAAAGAGCCCATGGCATACATAAAAAATCAACTATGGTCCAAAATCATTGAATCAGTCAATGATACTTGGCCATTAATACAAGTGATATATGAACATAAGGACCTGATAAAAGTACGTAGAGAAGAAATACAGAAGACCAAAGATGAATTGGGCACCAAACCTGAAGAAGCATTGGAAATTATTAAGTTCCTCAATACTAAAAATAAGCCAGAATTGGATGAAATAGGAATAACAGACATGACAGAAACAATTCTTGAGGTAAGAAAAGTAATTTCCATGAAGAACATGATAAAACAGTTGGAAGAAAAGTGCCAAAATATGGATGTAGCCATCACAAGATTCGTGGTGAAATTTGACATTTTGAGGCAAAAAGGACTTCCTATTCTTCTAGTAATCAATGATAAATTGATGAAACAAGAAGATTATGATAAAAAGATAAGGGAATTTTCCAAATAACAGGTGAACAAATTAGATTGGCAAGGGATTCCAACAGGTAAAGTTTTGCACAAAGGCATTGAAAATCTATTTTATTTACAACATGAGATAAACCACCTTTTTGTGGTCAAACCAACTTTTGTAAGATACACATAAGCAGATAAAAACTTCAGGAAACTCATGAATATCAAATTACCAGAGGTAGAATTATGGGAGAAGCTTATAGTTTTGCTGTAAAAAAAATAGTTTGCAGTGAGAAAGGATAAAAAATAGAGATGTTGTTTTTACTACACATTAAACAGATTTTTAAATAGTAAAGCAGGTAAAATCAACAGGTTAAAGTGTATCAGGTTAAAGAGTATCAGTTGAAAAATAGTATCAGATGAAATATGAATTTCAAGACTGATTAAAGATCATATTTCCAGCATGAGGGACACCTCAACTATCCAGCTGCAACCCAAATCTAAACAACATGCTATTTAATTTCAATAATAAGACAGCTAGTAATTTGTTAGGTAGTTGTCACTATCTTTTTGTAAAAAGATATTTCTTTTCCAAGAAACATTCCTAAGACTATTCTAGGATATTTTGTACTATTTTTTATATAAATACTTCATCATTTGAAGTATTAGTGTGGATTAATTGTTGAAGATTTCTATAGTTGTTATATTCTGAACGTAAGGGTTTTTATATCAAGTTCAAGTGAGAAGACTAGATCTCAAGCAATAAAGCATCATATTACTGGATTCATGTGTTGGGCCACTAAAGTGAAGTATTTTCTAAATGTTATTGTAAATTTTCTTATGTTTTTCATCCATTCATGAATGTGTTCTAAATTTTAATGTGAAATTAGGAATTGTTATATTAGAATTTGTTAAAAGCACTCTGTTATTGACTGATTTTCATTTAAATGTTTTCTGCTGATATCCAGACTATGGAACCCTTAATTTCTCCCTAATTTCCATTGACTCCTACCTTTTCACTGCTTATCTGGATCAAAGAATTCTTAATTTCTCTTTATCCCAATTAAAACCATTTCACCATCAACCGTTGAAGATCTGAAGTGACTCTACTATCTTGCCTTGTGAAAATTTGACTTTAGACCTTGATCCTGATCTATCTGCTTGACACATTGAGTCCATTTTCCCAATGGATTCTTGATCCACGGCTATCCATCTCATTAAGTGATTTTCCCACCAAAACAAATCAAAACCCCAAAACCAATTTTCCCTATATAACTAGCCTAAAATAAGATATAAAAACAAAGTTAAATCTTATAGAGAGAACCCTCTCTGAGCCTTAGGAAGGCTAGATCCTAAAGCTTAAAAGTAGGTTTGCGGTTACCTCTGATATTCTTTAAACTATAAATCAAAATCTCACAAGTTTTAGCATTATTAGAGTGATAACAAGGTAAACTCTTTCATTTAAAATATGTTATGCATGTTCCAGGTTTAAAGACAAATTTAGCCTCAGTCGCAATGTTAGAGGATAGAGGCTATGATGTTGTCTTTAGTGAAGGAAAATTTTTCATGTGACACAAATAAACAGGGCAAGCCAAGAAGGTTGGGATTCGAGTTAAGAATCTCTATAGACTTGATGTAGATGGGATTTCTACTGAGCTTCCTATTGTTGGGAAGTGTGAGAAATTCATGCAATTGATGCTTGAGAGGGAGCGGGATTTGCATGCAAGTAAGAGTGAACCTGAGGATGTGGAGCAGTCAGAAGATGAGGATCGTGGAATGGGATCAACCACTCATGCAGAGAAATTTCGTGCCAGAGGGGTAGAGGGAGTGCATGTGGATATACCAGTGGGTGAGAGGTGAGGTGGGGTGACATGCATGAGTAATCCCAAGAAGATATTTTTGGGCAGGATTCATTGAGATGGTGTGGATCTCATGAATTGAACCTGGCTATGAGGAGCACACAATACATCAGTATTAGGATCAGTTGGATTGATGCAGTCAGATGTCGTGAGGACATGAAATTAAAGTGACAGTGTCTAATACTGGAGTGCAGATCAGAGTTAACAGCAAGTGCAGAGTACATGGATTCAGAGTTCAACATCGCAGTGGTTCCTAAAGACATGTGCAGTTGGTACTAGAAGAAGTCAGAAGACTTTGATGACATATGAATTATACTGATTCAATTTTTTAGAGGCTACTGAGTTTCATAAGTGTTGCATGCAAGTGTTGCATGTGCAAGAAACACTAGAGAAGCGTTGCAGACAAAATTTGCAGGGTGCATGCATGGAGTTGCATGGCACATGCAAAGGTTGCAGGGTGAATGCATGGAGTTGCATGTCGCATGAAAATACACTCCTTCCTTGTTGAGAGGGAGCATTGAAGTTTGCAACAAGAAACAGTGAAATTGGCATCCGGAAACAACATCCTTGATCCTAGTGAAAATTAAACACCTACACTAGGTGTGGCCCACATAGGCTATTTTTAGCTGTGTCTATTTTTAGAATGGTGAGAAAATTCTATTTATAGCGGGAGTATATTTATAGATGGTTGAGAAAAATATATTTATGGATGGGCGACTATTTTATGAATGCATGTGCGAATTATATTCATGGATTGCATGTCTAAAAATATAATGCATGTTAATTATTATTATATCTTAATCATAATTAGAAAATTAATAATAATCTATTCTCTTGAAGCACTTGATTTTAGTTAAATGATGTGGCAAACCAGTTGACTGGAGGAATTTCGAGTTCTAAGGTTGGTTGGTGGGACATGCAAGTGGACTTCATTGTAACTGAGTGATACAAAGTTGTAACAAAGTTGGATGTGTAGTTATGTGAGTTTTAAAGTAGTTTAACACAGTTAAGTGAGTTAAATGCAATTGTGCTAGTTGTAACTAGTTGTAACTAAAGATACACTAGTGAGAGATCAATGAATTAAATATTAAATTAATTCACATGGAGTGATCTCACATGCAACTAAAGATTTACTACTATTAACTAAATGCATGTCAGATCCAATGGAGACCTAGTTGACAGATAGGTGAAAGGGACAGTTTGACTATTTGTTGTGACATTATTTCATGCATTCATGCAACCACACACACATTGGAGATGCCTATGAGTATTGCGCAGTCAAGGCAGACATGATTGATTCATTCAGGGGTTCTTGACCATCAGGGATTATGCAGTGGAGGCAGGTTGTCTGGAGGTAGTAAATTGGTGCATGTATTAGCCAATTTTTGTATGACAGTGTGATACGATTGTACATTGTACTAAGAGCTCTTGGATTAGATTTTTATATGATATTGTTTCATGATCTATGATATATACATAATATATGATAGCGGGGTTTTTAGCTTTATGATTTCCTAGTAAAAACATCTGTGTTATGTGTGATTGATCTTTCTTCATGTGTTTGCAATTGGCGATTAAATTTCCACAAATATTTTAGTAGAAGGATTATGTATTTACCAGTGGCATATAATTTTTAGATCAAGAGAATCTAGACAATAAATAATTGTATTAAAATTTCTACAAAAATACTGTCAAAGATCGGGTCCTGTTTCTGAATCTGCGAGTGACCTGTATGAAATTTTATGGGGAAAGTTTCCTGAAGAGATTTATAATTGGTTTTGGATACTTTAAATCAATTCACTCCCATGAGGACCCCATAGAGTCTGTCACAAGTGGATGTACATAGATCTAGTAGCACTCCATTGGTTAGATACTGATCTAACCTGAGGAGTAGATTTTTGGATACAATCTACCTTGGAAGGATACATTGTGGAATTTTCAACCGAGTGTTACCAATATTTTAAAAAAGCTGAAGAAATATTTAGATCCAGATTGCAGGGAAAAATGTTGAAGGAAATCTCGTTTTGGATCAAAGCTTTATTGGTGGTTGAGGTTTTGATGTCCTTTCAAAGCTCTGAGATGGAGACATAAACCTCCAGTAATGGGGGGAGGAATTGAGGGAAATATGATACAAGTAAGTAAGAAGGGGGAATAGGGATATGGATGCCAGAACCTCCAGTAGATTGAAAGAGCGATGAGAACATCAGAGGGCGCAAATTGCTGAGAAGTGGCGGGAAAGGGCGATGAAAGAGTTTGAAAAGTAGGAGAGTAATTGACAGGACAAGGAAAAGGTTCTGTAGATGAAAAAATAAATGGAAGTCCAGATGGGATCCCAAGGAATGGGAGGGACCATTAAGGAAGTTAGGCAAGTGTATAGGAGCCCAGCTCAAAGAGAAAAGGGAGAAAATTCAAATGAGGAGGACGTGCACCCTGAGGAGATGTCCAATGTGAAGCTGCATGTTGTAATGGAGAAACTATTCTGAGAGAGGTTGGCACCCATAATGCAAGGTATTCCTATTCCCCAAGGTTCAAGAAGAACTAATCTCGACCTTCCCCTAGTACTTTATCATCCACCGGATAATTTTTTTTTTAAGTTACGAGAGTTTAGCAAGTTGAGTAGTGTTAAATCTACAGTACATATATCCACTAGCCACAGTGCTAGTAGTAAAATCTCTCATCCGGGAAGTAGAGGTTTTATTTTAGTACCACCCACACAAGGAAAGATGGAAAGATCATTCACTCAATACCAAGAATTCTCTAGGAAAGGTAACGATGATGTGGAGCAACACTGGTATCTCTACGATGAAATTTGGAGAGCTTGGAAGACACCAAATACAATCAAGTTGATTGAGTTCCAGACCACTCTAAGAGAAATAGCTCTTCAGTGGTTCATTAAATGGTTAGAAGCTCATCCAAACCCAACAATAGATGATGTGAAGAAAGAATTTGTCCAAGAATTTAAATTGCCTCATACAAATCAGCAGGGATTGTCTGAGGGGTTGTGGGAGATCAAATAGTGGGAGGGAGAAACAACCTGGGACCTGATGAAAAGATTTAAATATGTGATTGGGAGCTAAGTTACCCAATTGATCCAAATCACCAATGGGATTGGTTCATTAAAGCACTCCTCCCATTGACAAGGACCCCACTGACACAACACAAGATTGATACCCTTCATGATGCCCTTGAACAAGCAATGAAAATAGAAGCTATGGCAAGGTACCCACAAGAGTTCAGAGGAGGAGCAAAAATACAAGATCCTTCCATACTAGGGCCACAAGATTAGATAGCCAGTTTAGCTTCGAAGTTAAAAGACATTCAGCTGATACGACCTGCAAGGCCCAACGTGTGGTGCACCCATTTCCTGATGGAAGGATGCATTGCCACAGAATGTTCGAGGTTGTGAGGACAAAATGCGGGAACTTCAACAACATGAACATAGGGGGCTCCACCAGTCGGGGGAGTTGTGCAGATAAATACCCAGGGACTATACCAACCACGACCCCACTTTTCGGGGTTCCCCATTCAACAAAATCAGACAACAGCTGACTACTATGAAATATGCAAAGGTATTGGTCATCCTCCACAACTATGTCCAATTTTACAAAAATATTCTAATGTTCCAAAAAATATATACTCTGAATTTTGTGCTTCTACAACACATAATACAGAGTAATGTAGAGCCCTCGATGCACTAGTAGAATGACTAGACAAATAGTCTTATAGAGTGAATGAAACTCTGAGGGGCCGAGGAGGAGGAATGAGAGGTGGTAGAACTAGAGGAAGAGGACCAGTAAGATGATATAACTATGATCAGGAAGGGCACGTAGCAAGGGAATTTCCACTACTTAGGAGACCATGGTGCCTTCAATGCAGAGTTAATGCACACGCAACTGAAGACTACCCAGAGTTGATTAAGAGGTGAGAGGAAAGAGCCAGACAAAAAGGAGCTAATCTGGTTAATGCAGAACCGAGAATAGTAGAAGCTCAGCCCATGCAAAGCGTAGCTATAGTAACACAGGAAGGGAAGAAAACATGGGAGGATGCACAGGATATGGACCTGGTAAATTTGATCAAGCCCACATCTCCAAAGAACACTTTCAACACAGATAGATAGAAGCAACATTTTAAGGAGGTGGTAGAAACATTTTCCCAGATAGGGAGGTGGAGAAGTATCAAACTTCCATAGCCAACCTTCGAAACAGAGAAGGAAAGTCATACAAGTACATTGATTGAGGAATGGTTTCAATTGTTCCTAAAAATTATAAACAATGCACCAATGCTGGAACAACTAAAGAAAAATCTAGAGTTGGTGGTGCAAGAAAATGAAGAACTTGGAGACTCAAGAAATTCAACGGAAAAGTACATAACAAGGATAAAAAGAAACAAGAGAAGAACTGGAAAGGAATTCCATGTTAATACCTAGGTCGTGAGTTTTAAAATCAAATATTAAATTCTCGATCTTGGATCAGATGTCAACATTCTACCTCGAAAGACATGGGAAGCACTGGGGAGACCAAAGTTGACATACTCACCAATACAGCTTTGAATGGAAAATCAATATTGTGTTGTACCCATAGGAGGGCTAGAAGAAGTTGAAGTTGATGTCGCGGGAGTAAAAACATATACAGATTTTGAAGTAATAGACATCATGGGGGACAAGGATACCTATCCTTCTTTACTATGGATATATTGGGCCTTCAAGAATTATGTTGTGATTGATTTAAAAAATGAATTAATGATATTTGAAGATGGGGAAGTCAGGGTAATTCAGCCACTTGACCCATATCAAAGACCCCAATACATAGAAACCATTGACAACAGAGTGGAAGCCCAACTTCTTGATCAAATCTACTCGATGACGACAGGAAAAAGAGAATATTATACCACTCCTACATTGGGAGGGACCGTAAGCTGGAGAAGTGTTCAGAGTTCTGATTTGGGATCATAAATAGCACGGGATGATTGGCAATAGGGAGGATATGAAACCAACACTAGAAGATGCGCTAACATTTGAGGAGTCAACTGGATTGGTACTGAGGTAAGAGGATATCCAACTCTTTCAAATATGCATGTTGTAAATACATTTATTACAAAAGTGGAAGAAAAGGTACCAATAGAACATAGAATCCCTCTTATGGATGTAGCACTACAATCCATATTAGCAAGGTGGTGGGTAAACCTCTCTTCCATGATGGGAATATGTTGCAATAGCACTAAGAACTAGATTCCATGAAGCTTCAGGACCACAATTCATCTAGAATTACCAAGGGGATTCTGACCCCATAGAGCATTTAAATATTTGTGAGTATAACTGGAAGAAAGCAGGGTATCCAGAATATTTGTGGATGCACAACTTCATACATTCACTAGACACCATTCCACAGGCCTAGTATTTAACAGAGGAGAAGAAGAGAGGAACTAGCACCTGGGGTGTAGTTGCAGAAAGGTTCACGCAATGTTTTTCTTTCAAGGGAGATAAAGAACCAGTTACAGATTCCCTCCAATACATCAGAAGAGTATTATTATTTCTAGAGCTTCAGGAAGATGAAGAACTACCATTATCAAAACAGAAAATTAAAGAATCAATAGCATGTAAAAGGATAGATTGCGAGATGGGCGATGATGATTTAGAGAATCTTTGACATCTATACTTCGAAGAGAAAGAAGGGGAGTGGGAATTACAGGAAGATCCAACTACAGAAGGCCTACACATGTTACCCTTGAAGACAAATAACCTAAATATTGGAAGCACGAATAAACCCAAAATTTCATCTATCAGAGATTATTGGGATATAGAAATAACAAAGGAAATCTTTGACCTGTTACAGGAATATGAAGATTTATTCCCATATTTAGTAGCATAACTCAAGGGGATTAAAGGAGACATGGGAGAAATGTGCATGGTCTTAAAACCAGATGCAACACTGGTAAAACATAGGCCTTACCACCTAAATCCAGGAGTAAAGGAAAAAGTTAAAGCAGAGATAGATAAAATGATGAAGGCATGCCTGATTTTTCCAGTTGAGGAAGAAAAATGCGTCAATCCCATTGTAATACAAAGAAAAAAGGAGAAATCAGAGATTAGAGTGTGTGTAGATTACAGAAGTCTCAACAATGCATGCATTCATTATCCATTTCCTACCCCATTTAGCAATGAGGTTCTCGACAATGTAGTAGGAAACGAATAAAATGTTGCTATTTTCTTGGATAGTGATAACAACATTTAGGGACTATATCCATAAGTTCCTAGAGGTATATACGGATGACTAGAAAATTTACAGTTTATTGAATAATCATGCAAATCTACCCATAATAATGTTTGATAGATGCAGACAACTCCAAATCTCCCTCAACCTTAAGAAATACATCTTTGCAGTACCTTTTGGAACACTTCTGGGACATGTCATTTGTAAAAAAGGTGTGTGTGTGGACCCAGTGAAAGTAGCATTCATTGTTAATATAGAAGCACCATAAACTTTAAAACAATTGACATCACTACTTGGGCATACATGGTACTATAGAATATTCATCCGCAACTATGCAAAGATTACAACACCATGGGAAAAATTGTTGCGGAAGTCAAAACAATTTATGTGGAGCAACGAATGCACTAACACCCTAAACACATTGAAAGAAAAAATATAAATTGCACCCATCTCAGTTCATCCTAACTGGGACAAATAGTTTGATGTCCATATTGATGCCTCCAATATTGCATTAGGAGGGGTGTTAACTCAGCCAGGAGAGACTTCTATAGATCATCCAATGTACTTTGCAAGCAGTAATTTGTCCACAGCTGAAATAAATTATACAACAACAAAACAAGAAGCTTTTGCGATGGTATACTCTCTTTAGAAATTTCGCCATTACCTATTGGGAGGTACATTCAAGTTCTTCACGGATTGCTCAACATTGAAATACTTGGTAAACAAACCTGTGCCAGAAGGAAGAATCTGTAGATGGCTCCTACTATTCTAGGAGTTCACTTTTGAAGTAATAGTAAAACCAAGGAGGCTAAACATGGTTCCTGACCACTTATCAAGGTTGGAGAACAGGGAAAATGGGGGATCCATTGATGACCAATTGTTGAATGCTTATCTCTTTAGAGTATAAGCCATTCTAAATTATCTAGAGTAGATAGTAGTGTATATGGCCATAGGGAAATGCCCAACAGAATACACGACAACTCAAAGAAGACATCTGGTAGTGAAAGCAGTTGAATATCAACTAATAGCAGGACAATTATATAAAATGGGATTGGATGACTTTTTACGAAGATGTGTCCTGGACCATGAATGAGAATATATCTAGTGTGAGTGTCACAGCGGAGTTTCAGGAGGCCACGTCGGCGCAAAACCCACCACAAGGAATATACTACATGCATGGTTATGGGGGCCCACAATTCCCAAATATAGTAAAGCATATGTTTAAAAATGTGATGTTTGCCAAATAACAAGACACCAGTCGCACCGTGATGAGTTACCACTTCAACCTAAAAGAGCGCTACAATCGTTTGAAAAATGGGTCGTCGACTTCGTAGGGCCAATTCCACCAACAGCATGACATTCACAGGCAAGGTATATAATAGCTACAATGGATTATCTCATAAGATGGACAGAGGTAGCCCTAATAAGATACTGCACAACAGACACAACATCCAGATTTATTTTCTAGAACATTATTAGAAGATATGGCTGTCTCTGGAGCCTAACAAGTGATCAAGGTACACACTTCATTAATACAACAATTAAATATATGTTAGATAACTTTATGGTACAACATCACAAAAGCAGCCCGTACCACCCTCAAGCAAATGGAACCGTTGAGGCATTCAACAAGATCTTATAAAAAGGACTAACCAAGATATGCAATGCCAACTGGGATGACTGGGATGAAAGGATACCAAAAAACATTATGGGAATACAGGACAACCATAAAGAGGTTGCACAATAAAACTCCATTCCAGCTAGTATATGGAAGAGAGGCAATAGTACCAGCTCAATTTATCATACCAAGTCTCTTAATTGCTTCAACAGTGCATATGACAGACGAAGACTCAATCATTGAATGCCTCCATGAGCTACAAGAGATTGAAGAAGATAGATTTATGGTGGATTTCCATCAGATAGTACAAAAATAAAGACAGAAATCTTGGCATGACCATCACATCAAGCACAAAACATTCACAATCGAAGGAAAAGTCCTGCTATACGACAACAAATTCTAGAAGTTACTAGGGAAACTCAGAATGCACTAGATGGGACCATATCATGTCATAGAAATTAAATACTCAGGCACGGTCTGACTGGAACAACTAGATGGAAAAATACTACAAGGATGGGTGAATGGCACATGCCTGAAACCCTATCATGAGTAAGTTCCACCAACTATTTTTTCAAATAACTCTCGCAACCGAGAGAAATTAGTAGGATAGAGTAGAATAGATAGAATCAATAACTCTCTCACACCCGAGATTAGATATAGAATTACCATAATTTAAGATTTATCAGCACATGAGAATAGGAATCCCAATAAAAGACCACACAATGGTGCAAAAGAGCAATTGCACCTGTTGCGACGCAGAGACCACATCGCAACCAATTGTGGTCAAGGGGGAGCGGGGGGGGGGTTGAGTCTACCATGTCAGAAATGCAAGCCTGTCAAATATCATTCATTCATAATGACCCATCATATTGTTTTTAGTCCTTATGATCACCCAAATTTGAAAAATAATTGTCATAATTAGTAAACCCCATATCGTAATAAATTTCCCATATTAAACCATAATTTCCCCATCACATCTACCCAAATCATGAGCCACAGTCAGAAATGTCAGAATAAACCTTACCGCAGTAACTAATCGCATGATTATAGCTTTGGGAAATACAACAAAAAAATTAATTAGTTATGGGGTCATATCAACCGCATTCATGCATGTAGCATTACTTAACCCGCATGAAAGAAGAAAAGCACTAGAATTCCGAAAAATTCCGAGCTAGGAAAAATGAAAACAACTACAACAACAATAAATATTCTAGTATAAGAAGTTCAAATAAGCAGAACAATAGCAATAATTCATAGTAATAAACCAGCAACAACAATTCAGGTATATAGCAGAAGAATGAAGATGACAAAGATAGCAACATCAGTCATCGAGCCCGAGCTCAATGCAAGAATTCATAGGATAGAATCATTGATCGGAGAGTACAACAATGTTGCGTTAATAGATACAGATTTCAAAAACTCCTATCAGTTCCCAGCCATGAAGAGACAAGTGTATACGGAGAATTATGCAATGGAGGGAGGAGGTGAAGCAGCAAGGATGAATCCAGAATTCAGAGGTATTCAAAGTTCAACTATACTGAACCTCAGAAATCTCCAAGTATTTGGAACGATGGGAGCGACAATGCAATGTAAAAATTTCATGATGAGAAGAGTTCAGAATGGATCATTATGGCTTGGGAGAGAGATCCCCATTGTTGCACTAAAAACTGTCACCTTGACATTCTACTAACTGTATGAGCTCATTGTCACTCATACTTACCTCCTTTGCAAGTCTTACAACCTCTACTCCTCATTTCAAGCCCTAAAAATTGGAGAAAAACCCTAAAAACCTCCAAAACCCTGGGTACACAGGTAATGTGAAGCTTACCTGCGTTCCTGGCTAGGGTACGCAAGTAATGTGAATCTTACCTGCGTTCCAGAATGTAGTTTCTTTGTGTAATGCCTGCTTACCCCTGTCAAAGTCAAAAGGGCGAGAAATTAAAGTGAAAAATCTAATTTTTGGTCAATTCTAGAAGCTTTTGGATGAGATTTTTTGGGGGTGAGTATGCTCTTGTAAGTTTCATGCATCCCACACCTTAAGGAGCTAACCCCTTGATGTGAGAAGCCTATCCCTTTGAAGGATGATTTTATCCCTTCATAGGTGGAACCCTAACCTCCTCATCTGCACTATAAAAAGAGGCACTATGTAGCCTCGAAGGGAGTTCTAGCTTTAGTGTGTGATTGAGGTGAAGTGTTGTTGAGATTTAGACTCCTTTCTACTAAGCTTTTGTGAGGAAATATCACATACCTCTATGTGCTCCTGGAGGAAGAGTGCAAGGCTTATCAAGGTAGAGAAAACTCCTGCTTCATACCTCGGGAACGCCTATTCAACATCAAGGCTAAGGTTGTAGGGTTCTTCTATTATTTCAAAGTTAATACAATCAAGTTTGTTTTTCTCAATAAATTGTCGTTTTATTGTTTATTTCAATAAGCTTTCGTTTGATCGTTTATTTCATAGATTCCTTGATCACTATGATAGGTATGTTTTATAATTATTTTTTATATAGGTGATATTTAATATTTTCTTGTTTGTGATTGTAGGTCTTTAAAGACGACACTTTCAAGTGATGGAAGAACTATTGTTGCGACAGAAGAACTACTGATGTGACGGAAGGACTACGATTGCAAATAAGCGTTTGGATCTAAGGTAGGATCGACACCTTTATAGCATTTACTTGTAAAATGAATATATTTAGAGAAAAATAAACTTAGTTTTTCGTTTGTTGCTAGATCGTCTTCTGACACTAGGGAGATTGATCTTGTCCGCAAGATCGATTTATCCGGCCAACAAATTGGCGACTCCACTAGGGAAAGAACTTGTTTTGATTTTACTTTGTTTTGATTTGAGAAAATGTTTTTTTCTGATTTTTGATTGATTTGTACGGGCTTGGGTAACTTAGATTTACTTTGCTTTGAAAAGTTTTGAAGTCTTTTTTTTTTTTCTTGAAATTTTCTAGGGACCGCACACTATTGCAGACCCTGTTAAAAGACTTAAAAAACTTAGATTTCTCCTTCCAGTTTGAGTTTAGATTTAATTTAGGATTCTTAGCATTTACCTAGATTTGTATTTTTCTGTCAAAAAGCCTTGTTTATGAGTTTCTTTCAGCAAATTTTTCATCTCATCAATCTCCATTAAGTTAATTGGGTATTTTGAGTCTCTTTTTTGAGAAATTCTTAATTTGATTTCCTTTGGTCATTACTTGGAGGTTTGTCTCAGTATTTTCAAAATTTTGCATCTTTTTTCTTTTGTTTTTGCAAAAAAAATTCCCCCTCATTCGGCCGGGGGGGGGGGCTAAATTGTGTATGAGTGTTAATCGCCTTTGAGTGTTTTTATTTTTTGATCTTTGGAACTCTCACCCAATTTTCTTTACTTGAACTTGATTGGTTCTTAGATTACACTAGAATCATCTTGTGTTTGAGAATTCTCTTGCATATATCACATTTGCATAATCAGAATTCTCATTTTCAGAATATGAGTGAATTGTGCATAGATTACAACTACATAGTTTACATTCTGTAAAATCAATCGTAGATTTAGATCAGTTTTCTTTGATTTGAATTTAGATGTTTTTATGATTGTTTTAAAAACACAAAAATAAAAATAAAAAAAATTGTTTTGGAATTGATTTTCATTAGTTTTTCTTGATGAAATTAGTGCATTGGAGAATTTGTTATATTTTCTCTTAGTGATCAATTTTTTGCATTGTTGGAAGTGAATGAAAACTCTCTCCTCACTTTAGTTAGGATTCATCGAATTGAAAATATTACATTATCATATTCGATTGCAGTCATTTTTGGGTCGGGTCATAACACCATTGGTTTCATATCCATTTACCCTTTTTAGTAATAACAACCTAAATAACACAATGCTTAATTAAAATTCATCTAGTAATTTTTACATTTTTAGGGCACTTTCCACCAATCTAGCTCAGGATTAGTGATTTGGAATAGGTTGTAGTTAACATTCCAAAGCAACTAAAACAAAAAAGTAGATAAATCTTGCGGTAGGAAATAAATCCAATTGTAACTGGTACATTCTGGGAAGCTTCTCTTAAAGGAGTTAACCACGAGATCATGTCCAAACCTTTGAGACAATCAATTCTGTTTCATCAGGGAAGATAGAATATCTGTGTGCATTACAAACGGTAAACCTCGGATTAACCATTGTCAAGGAGCCTGGGGTCACTTGTTGGTAAACCTTGAATTGACCATGTCAAGGAGCCTTCATGGGGATTGAGCTTTGTTACTCTACCCTTGTGCGTAGAATCGGATCATAGACTGTTCCCCCAGTTGTATTTTTTGCTATTGGTAACCTTAGTGTCCATAAAATTAAGATTATTTCCTAAGGTGATGGTGAAGGAAAGATATCACTGTACCTGGAGCAAACGTTGACTATACTCACTTGGACTCTCTGGGGGGTTCTCTTCACTCGAGATGTTTTTGTGAAGAAACTTGTGCCAGTCTATTTCATTAAGCAGGCTGTTAGGGTAACTGTTCCAACCACCATTTTTGCATTAAAATTCTACGATGTTGGACTTCATCACCAACTAGTGTTTTTAGTGCAGGAATCTACTGTTTGTGTGTGGTTTGACTCCTAGATTTGATAGTGCGTGTTAATTTGTTTGTTTTTACTTTAAGAGACCATAGGTGTCAATTTCGAATTTTAATTGTTAGATGTGAATTGTGAATTATTAATTTTAGTTTTAAATTGTTAATAAAATTCACTGAAGTTGAATATAATGGCAACTGTTCCAGAATTTACCAACCAAGGAACCCCTCTTAACGAGAATCCTAGTACTTTTCCTTTATTTGGAAATGTTGGTCCTCCTTATATGGCTACTTTTTCATTACCTGGATTTACAATAGGTTTATCGATATGGTTATTTTCAACTTCGTTGGCCCTGAATACTCCAATTGTTCCACCTCAACTGGATGCTTCACCTCAATAGAGTTCACCATCTCAACATCACCAACCTTCTGTTGACCCTTTACCTTCTTCGCCTAATATTTCTTCCTCCATTTCTTCCTCTTCTCTTGGTAAAATCCTTGACGCTAGTAACCAAGTGGCTAAGAAGAAGAATAAAGGGAAGAAGAAGAAGAAGAAGAAGCAAGATAAGAAAGAAGTCAACCAACCAACCATGGCTGTAAATGTTAGTAGTGTTGAGGAAACCTCCAACATGCATCGTAAACCCAAATACCCTTGTAGGCTTTGTAAGGGTGACCATTTCCTTATCAATTGTCCCGGTATTCCAAAGGTCTTGTAAGTATGGTAAGAAAAATTTCATCAACTTTCCATTGATCCATCAACCAGTGATAGTCAGGTTCTTGGGAAAAAGGGTAAAGTTAGGTTTCCTTGTAAGTTATGCAAAGGGAGTCATCAAACTCACATTTTCCCTCACATGGATGAAGCCTCAAAATTATTGGAAAACCTTACTTTTCCACAATAAGAATTTCCAACTGGTTACCGCAAACTTTCTCCCAACCTACCATCAACTAACGGAGTGATTGATCTAATTTCAAGTATAGTCGATCCCACTCTTCCATTGGAGAGTGAAACTCATATCACTCAGGTTGATGATCCATTATTTGATCAAGTGGTCGATTCGATTTCACATTCGTTCGATCCCATTCTCCCTATAGAGAGTGAACTTCATACCACTCAGGTTCTTCTTGTTACGTCTGATTCTTCTACACTAGGGGGAATTTCACCTGTTTCTACAGAACCACCTCCAAGTACTAACGTCTTTTCCTTTGATTGGAATAAACTGATAGAACCTCATCTTCCTTCCTCCATCCCTTTCCAAATCATTGTGAATTTTGGTGGTAGGGACATACGCCGCACATAGGTAGATGAAGGTGCTTCTGTTAGTATTTTATCCTCAACTGCTTGGAAAGCTTTGGGTTCCCTTCAGCTTGTACCTATTACGCAGAATCTGAAAGCTTTTAACAAAACCATTAGTGAACGTTTAGGGATACTTCCTAAGTTTTCTATTACTTTGGAAGGTAAAACTGTCTGTATTGATCTTATCGTAGTTTGAGGCCCCTTGGAATTGAATTTACTCCTTGGGCGAGACTATGTCTATGCAATGAAAGTTGTAGTATCGACACTCTTTCGCATGATGTCTTTCCCTCACAATGAAAATATTGTGACTGTAGACCAGCTTTCATTCCCTAGTCTTGTTTCAACTACCAATAATATGACACCCCTAAATGTTCCTGATTCTAAAGTGGTATCTACCCCGCCACGGGTTAATTATGTGGCAACTAGTCCCATGTTTTCAATTACCGATGTAAGTGAGCCTCTCACTGTTTTCTTGTCTTCCTTTGACTTAGATCCGGTAATTGACATGGAAAAATCTATGGGATTATTTCAACGCGATGTTCTTATCCCTTTTGAGTCCCTTAACATGTGTTCCTTCCAGAGAACTATTCTTCCTTTTGATGAAGACCTCTTGGAAGCCATGATCAAGGTGTGTCCATTGACATGTCTTTCTTCCAGTTGGAAGCGATGATCAAGTTTCTGAGGATAGTTCCTTTTATTGTGTCAACCTCATTAAAAAATGAATCAGTGGCCCGTGAGGAGAGTTCCTTTTACTATGTCAACCTCGTTAAAAAATGAATCAGTGAGTGTGAGGAAAGTTCCTTTTACTGTGTCAACCTCATTAAAAAATGAATCAGTTAGTTCAAAGGATAGTTCCTGTTATTGAGTCAGCCTTGTTAAAAAATGAATCAGGTATGAGGATAGTTCTTTTTCTGTGTCAACCTCATTAAAAAATGAATCAGTAGGTATATTGTAGAGAGTAGATTAATAGATTAGAAATAAGTAGTTTCCGAGGATGGTTCCTGTTACTGAGTCAACCTCATAAAAAAATGAATCAGGTATGAGGAAAGTTCCTTTTACTGTGTCAACCTCGTTAAAAAATGAAACACATTGCCATGAGCATAGTTCTTTTTCTGTGTCAAGCTCTTTAAAAAATGAAACAAATCCTCCCCTAATTGAGTTGTGTCTTTAACTCATATATTTAGGTTAGTTATTTCAGTTTTTTGCATAATTTTCTTACAGTTTTAGGTCGGGTCTTTCATATGATCTCGTAAATGAACCTTCATTCCATCCAGTTATTAATTACCAGCAGTGTACTTAGTTGAATGAAATGAAGCTGGGGGGGGGCATGCGCTCTAGCAGTTATGCTTAGGGGGCATCAAGCACAGTTTTCTCTCTGTTTCAAGCTTGTGTAAAAATGAAACCACTTTGAAGCATAGTTTTTCTTTGTTTCAATATTTTGTAAAAATGAAACCTATCTTGAGTCAATTTCAGTTATTTTCAAGAATCGTTAAACTCATGAAAATCCTGAGATTATTTTTCTATCTTTAATTCTCATAAAACACATGAAAATGCCGAGTTCTTTCCATCTTTTCCTGCTCGTAAATTAAATTTAAATTCGACCACAGGAGTACATTTTTATCCCTTTTTAGAACTCGTTAAAACTTACGAAAAAGAGAAAACCATGAGTACATTTTTATCCCTTTTTTCAAACTCGTTAAAACTTACGAAAAAGCGAAATATTGAGTTCTCTTTTGAGCCCTTTTCAGACTCTTTAAAGATGAAAATATTTCCAAGTACTTGAATATTTGAACTCATTAAAGTAAATGAATGATCGTCCCTTCAGTATAAGTTTACCCCTTTTACAGACTGAAATGGACTATTTACGAAAAAGGTATACGTTGACTAATTACGGTCAATAGAGTTCTCTCCTGTATTATTTTATCCTTTTTTGGGCTCAAGAGACTAAATTTACAAAAAAGTACACCCATGGAGTTTTCTTAAGTTTTTTCTTCTGACTCCCTAAAATTGAAAAACACCGAGTTTCTCCTATACTGGACTCGTTAAAATGTAACAGTAAAGGACCTGTTCAATTTTAAGCAGGAACGAACCACTCCTTCTTAGGGTTTGAATCTTAAACTAAGTTGGACTCATCCGAAGGATGATCTTATAAAAAAGAAAATGTTATCCTCCTCAAGCTTGTCAAAAATAAAGAGGTACTTGCCAAAAATGGTGGGGGAAAAGAGAGAAAAACAAACCTGTTTGTTACATTTTTATTATTCGGAAAATTGTTAACCACTCTTGAAAACGACACTTTTGTTCACCTGGGTTGGGAAAATCCTTTTCCTAATAGTTAATCAAACCATATTGAAAGTCTTCAGCTGATTTCTGGGTATTAACTTTGGGTCAATTGTCACCAAACCATCTGCAGTGTCATTATGTGTTCAAGAGGACAGTTCAAACAAACTATTCATTTGCGAAATATTTTTCTTCCATTTTGACCATCCCTGAGTCAGTCCTTGCCAATATATTTCTTCAAAACTTGATCTATGATTTCGTGTTGTGGGCTTACCTACGACATATTACTTTATATTGAAGACAACTCATTATCTAGGAAGTTGATCTAGAAATTGTCAGTACCTTGAAATCTGCATGCCTCAATCACAGGTTTCTCGCCTTCGATGACAGGTTGCATCATTGACCTTCAATCGAATGATTCTGTGACATGTTCGACTTCAGCTCATTTATTCACATTTCATGGACTGTACTGAGTAGTTTGAGAGCCATTAACATTATTGGTGGTTACTCTCACACTTTTTAACAGTTTACATTATTGACTGGTAATCAAGTGGTTTCTACCATGCTCGACTTCGACACATTTATTCACATGGATAGAATCATACTGGTTCGAGAAATGGAAATCAAGACCCTGGATCTAGTTTCTACCATCCAGGCTGCGAGGAATTTTTTTATTCATTTATATAGTGGACTATTCATAAATAGATGGTTGCATCCATACTGTGTCTACACATTTCTATATTGTTGATGTATTGAAAATCATTCTTGTATCAGAACAGTTTAAATCAGTTTTCTAGTTAGTTTTGATCTAAGTATGGGAATTCCTACCTCAGCGATGATATGTTTACATATATATGTTTTGCATTGAATATTTTTACAGGTTCCGACTGGGGTGTCCACAGGATGATCCTTGAAATGATAAAGTACTTCACTCTTCATATATGACAAACTTCATCTCCATCTATTCTAGACTTTGCACTTTAGGGGGCAATCTGTTGCACTAAAAACTGTCACCTTGACATTCTGATGACTGTATCAGCTCATTGTCACTCATACTTACCTCCTTTTCAAGTCTTACAACCTATACTCCTCATGTCAAGCCCTAAAAACAGGAGAAAAACCCCAAAAAACTCCAAAACCCTGAGTACGCAGGTAATGTGAAGCTTACCTGCGTTCCTGGCTAGGGTACGCAGGTAATGTGAAGCTTACCTGCATTCTAGAACACATTTTCTCTGTGTAATGCCTGCGTACCCCTGTCAAAGTCAAATGGATGAAAAAGTAAAGTGAAAAATCTAATTTTTGGTCAATTCTAGAAGCTTCTGGATGAGATTTTTTCGGGGTGAGTACGCTTTTGTAAGGTTCATGCATCCCACACCTTAAGGAGCTAACCCCTTGATTTGAGGAGCCTATCCCTTTGAAGGAGGATTCTATCCCTTTATAGGTGGAACCCTAACCTCCTCATCTGCACTATAAAAAGAGGCATTAGGTAGCCTCAAAGGGAGTTCATGCTTTAGTGTGTGATTGAGGTGAAATGTTGTTGAGATTTAGACTCCTTTCTACTAAGCTTTTGTGAGGAAAGATTACATACCTCTATGTGCTTCTGGAGGAAGAGTGCAAGGCTTATCAAAGTAGAGGAAACTCCTACTTCGGACCCTCGGCAGGCCTGTTCAACATCAAGGCTAAGGTTGTAAGGTTCTTCTATTATTTCAAAGTTAATACAATCAAGTTTGTTTTGCTCAATAAATTGTCGTTCGATTGTTTATTTCAATAAGCTGTCGTTTGATCATTTATTTCATAGATTCCTTGATCACTATGATAGGTTTGTTTTATAATTATTTTTTATACAGGTGCTATTTAATATTTTCTTGTTTGTGATTTCAGGTCTTTAAAGATGGCACTTTCAAGCGATGGAAGAACTATTGTTGCGACGAAAGAACTATTGTTGCGACGGAAGAACTACTGATGCAACGGAAGGACTACGGTTGCAAATAATCATTTGGATCTAAGGTAGGATCAACATCTTTATAGCATTTACTTGTAAAACAAATATATTTAGAGAAAAATGAACTTAGTTGTTCGTTTGTTGCTAGATTGTCTTCTGACACTAGGGAGATCGATCTTGTCTGCAAGATCGATTTATCCGGCCAACACCCATCCATGCCGAGGACATCAACAGACTTACAGGATTATCAGGAGAGGGGAAAAACGTCTCAACAACATTCTAGAATGTGTCCAAAAGAGAAAAAAATTCAGGGGACTGTGACTATTACAAGAAGTATGATATCAAAATAGGAGGGAGGGGAGTGAAGATCTACCTCATCAAAAATCTAGCAGTGAAATTTTCCTGATATCTAATAGCTAGAAAAACAATGAGGCATTACACTAAAGGAGAATTCACCCTTGACACCCTCTCATTCGCGAAGCACTGCATCCAAGGAGCACATCTAAATGGGTGAAAATTCTTGTTGAACGAACTATTTGAGGCATGTGAGGATAATTACAGGAAAGCTACGAGATTCATCTATGGTTATCTCACCTATAATTATAGGCAAGATACGAGATTCATCTATGGCAGATTATACCGTCCACTAGTATGAACATCCCTGAACCTCAGATACCACAACAGAACTAGCAAGCATCTCCAGAAGAACACTCTGAGAAATCAATCACCAGTGGCCAACCACTCAGAGAAAGACATCCAACCCAGGAGATGTCAGGCGTTGAGAACATGAAAGTTAGGGGGCTAGCCAACTATAAAATATTATCCAGATGACATCA
Source organism: Pinus albicaulis (assembly GCA_034641835.2). Taxonomy (NCBI): domain Eukaryota; kingdom Viridiplantae; phylum Streptophyta; class Pinopsida; order Pinales; family Pinaceae; genus Pinus; species Pinus albicaulis. Next base: position 649,119,353 of record CM076576.1, on the reverse strand, counting down.
CAGAAAGCATAAGGACTGCACAACAACCTCCAACATAGGTTCGAGCATCAACACCAATAGGTCATCATGCTTACTGAGGAGCGCAATCAGCTTAAAAGTGAAAAGGATAATCTACAAGAGCATTTGGAAAAGGTGAAAAAAAATTTCAAGGACCTATGGCCGACTATTATTTCCCAGGATATCAAATCACTAAAGTACATATCAGCCTACTCAATGGTTAAAAGGTCCATCTGAGTGAAAACTGCATGCACAAATCTGAGCAGAGAAAACTAGGAGCTCAAGGAGGCGCTAGCAGCCAGACCATCATTACTAGATCCTGCCATGGTATATATTGAGAAGGTAACAGAGACACAGAGGCAGGAAAAAAACATGAGGGAAACCCTTGGGACAACGGCCAAAGAGGCTTATAGCCTGCTGAAGCATTTACATGAATGCTCCAACTCACTAACAATGGAAGCCCATCCAATTTCAGCACAACTTCAACAAATTTCCCGGGAAATCAAACCGAAAACCGATTCGGTCGGGATAACACTGTTGTACAACCAGATAGATGCACTAGAAACCAAAATCCAGAAAATAAAAGAACACTCAGTGGCCACAAAATAGGTCCTCAGAGATCTAAGGCAACTGGTAAAACAAAAATCAGAGGCAATACAGTAGATGGCAGTCGAAGCCGAGCTGAAGATATAGGAGGTATTCAGCAAGTTGCCACCTGTGGCGAGTGAAACAAAGGCTGAAAGAGTCGCCACCCAGACAGAGCAGTTAATTAAAGAGTGGAAATAGGAAATCACTGAGATCGCAGAACTGAAGTCCTCAGAATTGAGCAAGGTTCCATATTTGGGTCCTTTGTTTGGACAGGGTGAAGAAACAGAAAAAACAAGCCCAGCCTCGGAAGTAGACAGATCACTGGAAGCCACACCAACAGGAAAATATTGAGTCGAGATGAGTTAATAGCATGTGGGAGGGGTCTATTGGGGCCTTCGTTTTGTGAAAGAACAGTTTTGAGTTGCAGAGAGCTGGAGGATAGGTGGAAGAACGCAATCAAGGTAGACAGGGAGTTGTCACGGTTATAGAAAGCTGGAAGATAGGTGGCGCGGCGTTATAAGAGAACAGTGCAGATAGAAGATTTTGGACACCTAATCCTCTATGGGTACGTATGGAAGGAGAACAGTCACAAATGGAGTCCAAGTGACCTTGGAATGTGGAATCCAAGGGTCACACCCAATGTACTATAAAATCACATCTATGGTTAATAATAATATATCACACGCTTATCTTGTTTATCTTTCTGTTTATGTGTGCATATTTCCCTTTGTGTTTGTTTCACCATGTTTTTGTTTAACATGGTATTAGAGTGGGTGTATTCTGGCCCTACTCCAAATTGAATCATTTGTTTTTCCATCCTCACTTTTCTCTACATAACGGTTGATACCCAATTCTGCCTTCAAGAGATATTGGTCTAAAATCTGCTCACTCCCTTGTAAACCAACGTTTCTGTCTATCTAGGATACCATTTCATGGCGAAGATTCGATAAGCCTTCTTCAAATCATCATTCCCGACATTATTTTCCTTTCGTGAGCAATGGGAGAAACTGAACAACGCTTTGGGGGGTTTGTGGGAATGTATTGTGGTGAAATCGTGATCTATTTGTGTTGAAAGTCGTTGAAGCAATAAGAGTGCCAATATCATATTTTGCGCACATCTCTAAGTTATATAGCAAGACCTGAAGACCTGTCAAGACTTTTCTAAGACATAGAAAGAAAAGAAAATCGTAAAATTCAATTTTATCAATCCATGACCAAAGTCTCAAAGCAGTGCAGAGTGCAGGCTATCAAACTAAGGGGTAAATGGACTCTGACTCACTTCCATCTCTTTTGAATCTTATCTTTTGATTTCCCTCCAATCGCTACAATTTTCGAATCACACAAATGATGCACCAAAATTGTTTCAACTGCCACAAAATTCTATGAGAAATTGCAGAAATCTTCAGTTTTTTTGCAATTAGTAGTAGAATTAGGTCTATTGTTTGAGGCCCAAAAATGTGATATCTATATTTCAATTTCAATTTTTCATGAATAGACCACTCATTAGTGAGCCCCGGGTTTCTGGACATTGTTTCGATGGTTCATTACTCAGTATTGAAGTTGTAATTTTATCACAAAATTCTTGTTGGCCTGTCAACCTATTGTAATACATTTACAAATAAAATTTGTGGAAACTATATGTATGTAAGCTTTGGTGGCCACCTAAATCCATCATAGGTAACAAAACACGTTGGAGCAGAATCATCAAGGTTCCGCCATTGGGTGAATTGTGGTAGAAGAGATTTGATATAGATACAGATTGGGGATGAAAAGGAACGGACACTGCTGCAAGTTGGAATGCTAGTGCACTGACCCCTCCTATTGAGGCACTCCCCTTGGCCTCTTGTGGCTTGCCTCCACCCTCAATTCCCTGCTACCTTTTAACACTGCTCCACACAGCCTCCTTCCACCAGCTCTCACCTCTGCTCCCACCGGCTCACACCTGCGGCACTGCCGGACAGCATGCCCTCCCTCCATACCTCCCGCTATGCCATCCTCTGACGCAACTCCCGTCCCTTCCACTTACCGCAACCTCCTACTCACATTGTGCCATCCCTCCACACTACGGCTTCCCACTATGTGCTCCCTACCACCTGCTCCTCAGCGCTGCCTCACTTTTCTCCATATACGCCACCCCTCACACAGTGCCACCTTTGTCCTTTTTGACCCTTCATTTCTCACCCTCTACTCTCCATACATACTACTACATACAACGAAGTCTCTCTTGGCATCAGGCTCTCATAAAAGCTATAACTCCTTCTACCCAACTCCACAACACTGGTAGTAGTGCTACTAATTGCTGTCAGAACTCAACAACTGAGGAAAATTTTTCATTGCGATGAGTTGGATATGAAGCTAACTAATAATAACATTGAAGGTAGCATGGAAATTAGTCATCCCACTCGCTCAAGAAAAGTTTTTTGGGGAGGAGTTTCAATGTGGTTTGAGACATAGGAGCGTGAAGACACATATGCCACTTTGGAAATTATTAGAGTTGTTGCATTAGTTGCTTGGATTTTTGCACGCAGTAAATTCATAACTTTTACACACTCTTTTTTATTCTCTGCCTATACCTAAGCTCGCACAAGCAAAATGTCTTAGTTTTACCAATATAGGTTATTATCTATTTCATTACTTATTGGTCACATGAGCTTCCATGGCCAAAAGATATCACAAATAACCATTTATGAAGCGTTTAGTACAAGTTTTGTGTATTATTTTTTATAAATTGAGGGTAAAGTTAATAAGTTACCTGGGGTGTATTTATATCAAGCTCATATTGTTTTAGAAAATCATAAATTTTCCACTAGAGCACATTAACCTTTATGCTGAAATAATTCTACAAGTAAGAAGATTGGGATGGATCTCATTCGAGTTCTTCCATGAATGGTATATAGCTCCTCAAACATTGTTGTTATAGTTTTGTTTCGGGGAAAAACACCCTAGAGGTTTGTTGGGTCAAAACCTCCACAGATGAGGGCATGCTATTCAAGAAGGACTCACACAACCACACTTGTATGCTAAAAACTAGATAACATCGATAGTAGAACTTACCTATAATCCTACGTTTGAAGATCCTGCAGGGTCCAAACCCCCAGCAACTCTTCTTCCTCCTTAACCTAAAAACCAAGAAGAAACGTGCATGGAAATCTAGTTTTACAACATATATTTACCCTAAATGTCAGTGAAAACCATGTGAAACATCATATAAACAATAATAAATGCTTAAATAATAACCTTTTCACATATGCAAGCAAATATTAACACGTGAATTCAGGAACAAGATGGTTCTTCTCTATTACGAATAGCATGTACAGTAATAAAAAGTGGAGAGATCACCTGAATCATTCCATGATCTTCGAACAGACCGTCGTCCGGATCCGTCCCGCCCTTGCCTCACTAAGATACTTTCAAGGCTTGTGCACACGAGATGACATATAAATGGATGAACATCTCCAGGAAACAAGGGTTTCCTGTAAAAAGCTGGGAAAGTGCAGGAGGCACGGGAAATCAGACTTGAATTGGGATTCCAACAAAGTATAATTTCTATAAATTTCTCTCTCCCTGTTACACCATTTTTTGGTCATCTAACCTATTATCATTAGATGGACCCAAGTACACCATGTAAGACCAATTTTACCCTAAGTAAAATTTCTTTCACTATGTAAAATAACTTAATAAAACACATTTATTAGGTTGTTTATGGTCTAAACAGAAAACCCCAAAAGGAAATATTAAACAAATCTATATTTGTTTGATTTTCCTCATGGAATAATTAATTAAACAATAATTTAATTATTATTCCTCATCATGTTTAACCCAAAACAAAGAAATTAATTAGATAAACCTTTATTTATCTTATTATTTTCTAGGAATAATTATTTAAATCTTATTTAGATAATATCCCTTGTTAAATATGACCAAATCACCCACAAATAATTAAATAAATCATTATTTATTTAATTATCTTTCAACCACTTCCTTAAATAATTAAATAAATCATTATTTATTTGATTATCTTCTAACCGCTTCTTTAAAAAGATAAATAAATCATTTATTTATTTATTTTTGACAAATCAAGGGATTTGACCCAAGTCAAATACCTTTTCCCTCCAACAAATATAATAAAATATTCCATAAAAAGTGGATCTAGATATGGTTAACCCATGCACCCAGATCTAGAATGACCCAATATTTTTTTATAAATAGGAGGGTTTTTCCTACCATTCTTCACCTTTTGTTGCCTATTAGATCACTCTGGATCTATACACTTGGTCACATTTTTCCATCATTTGTTGTGTGAGCTCCCATTGAGCTTCTTTCTTTGCATTGGGTTTTCTACACCAACAAGAGAGATAAATCTTAGATCTAAAGTGCTGAGGACTTCCAAGAACCCATCCCACTGAGGAGAATTGGATACGCCTTCTTGTTTTCCTCCCAGGTGCCCAATTAATACAAAAATTCTTTCAAAAAATTGTTCTTGCCTTGTCTATTGGTATATGGAGCAAACCCTTGTTTTTATTGCTTAATGTCTTTTCATGCCTAGATCTGGTTGTTTGCAGCTCTTTTCTTGTTTAACTAACCGTAGATTTGAAGATATTGGCAGCCACTTTTGTTGTTAGGGCTATTAGTTATGCGTAGCTAAAGTGGTCCTTTTTCGTACACTTCGACAAAGGATTCATACTAACACTCCCTTAGGCCATGCACATGAGGGGCTTTTATACTCCCTCAAAGTAGTTTCAATCAGTTGGAAACAGTTGGCCACGTGCTCGGGTGGTTGAACTACTGGAGTAACCATCAACCCAGCCCGAAAATAGGGAATTTTTATATATTTTTAATGATTTTAATGAAATACGTGGAAAATTACATGTGGACTTGCGTATACACGTGAAAAATTCTGGGCATAACCGCGTATGGGATTTTTAACACTTTTTTTTATGAATTTTGTTCAAGTCTGTGGGAATGGGTGCCCAAGGCCATAGAGACAATCATGAATCACATGAGGGTGAAAATGATGCTATAACAGATGCCCCCTAATATATGAGGTCAGAAGGGGTACATGATGGCCGAAATGTATTATGCACATAGAAAGAACTTCGCAAGGACAAGAGAGGACTTCACCAGATTTCAGCCTGCCAAAAACCAATGAAAGGAAACAAAGAGTCAACTCATGCTGAGGTGGGCATACCCATGCTCAGTAAACAATACATCATATAGAAAGTATAGAATAGATCCAACATGTATACAAGTATAGCTGAACTGAAAGTACACAATGAATCATCTGAGCATGGCCCGGAAGTACAAGTCAGAATCAATGTCTAAGTATCACATATAGAAAGTTGATCAATGATGCTGAAACTGGATGTCTGATCATATAAGTAACTGAATCTCCAAGTACCAAATCATAAGAGGTGGAATAAATGGTACAATCACGCAACTCGGGAGCCAACATATAGGATGTTGTTGTACTGACACTGCAACATATAAGGGTGAACAACATCACTGGCAGAAACTGAATGGACTGTCAAAAGTGAACCGAGAAATGCTGATGCAACTCGAGGTCTTCACCGATCACTATGGCACAATTCTACACAATGGGAATAAATGAGCTGAAGTCGACCATGTGAGAAATCGTTGGATTACCAGTCAATAATGTATATCGTTAACCAACGTGAGACAACCCACCAATAATGAAAATGAGTGTCAAGGTGCCCCAGTACAATCTAACAAGTGCGAATGAATGATTTGAAGTCAAACACTTGAAAGAATCTACCAATCAGGAGGCAATAATGAGAGTCGATAGCGAAAATTCTGCCACTGATGACTGCAAACCCTAAGGTACTGACAAAAAGACACTAGACCTTATTCCCAGAGCAATGAGTCAGAGTCGATGGGAAAAGATCTGCTGGAAGGAAGGCATTAAGGCATCCCACATCAGTCTAGCACGAGTGTAACCTACAGGCCAAGATTTGGAAGGAATCGGATGAAGTAGAGTGACGGAACCAAACCGAAGTACATTTTCGACATGCACAAGATGAAGCTAGCGCACGGAAGAAACCCTCTGAACCAACCAATAATGAAAGCTGACATAGAGGCGAGATATCCACCGATAGGGTCAAATGGAAATCAAGGTACTGCACGAATCCCAAGTTTGATAATGTATGCTGACGTCGAACACATGGGAAACCACTGAGTCAAAGACCCATAATGATGATCAAATGCTGAGCACAAGGTCACCTATCAATGATGGAAATAGGGCCAGGGTGCGGCTCTAGGTTTTCTCTTAGAGCAATGTGTCATAGTCGATAAGAGAAAAACCTGCCAGCGAGAAGTCAATGGAGATCTTCTCAAACCAGCACGAGCAGAAGACCAAGACATCTGATGTGATAGAACAAGATACTGAGAAAACCGGGAAGGCCGACAGAATAATGAGTCAAGAGACACCGCAGAATGGTCGACTCTGGTTAGACTTCCCTTGAACAAAAGCATGACTCGTGATGACCATGGCAGTAAAAAGTGACACTGTATAAGTCTGTTATGCAAGAGGCAAAAACAAACTCTCCATATGATTGGAAGAGATAACCAACCAGAGGAGAACCGACTAGTGAAACAAGGCAAAGGCTGAACCTAGGTCAAAACTAAGACCATCCCAAATGGAGGAAATATATAAGTGTATGTGCTTTGTTCAAGGGCGATAAACTGACACTGTACTGCCATCAAATGACGAATTTATATCATGTTCCCTCTCTTTTTGTTATATTTGATTTTTTTGTCTTTTTCATATAATAAGCCTGAAAAAGAATAAAATAATGCTATAGTACAATGGATAGAACGAGTATCAAGAAACAGATGCACTAGTTTCTGGGATAGGAAAAATCCTATGCTCAATGCAAGGTGGAGGAAATTGGTAAGCGATACTCAGAGGAATGTTTCATCCATGGGTAAAAAGGGTGTCAAGTTGCGATAGATAAGTGCATGCAATGGTTAACTTGTACAGATAGTCAAGGTCAAAAGTTGCCTTAAACATCGAGTCCAAATGAAGCCGGCTAAAGGCCAGGATAAACAAGTAGCCAATATGAAATGCAGTAATACAACTCAACAACACCACGGAGCCTCTAGGGTAATAGCCAGAAAAATGATAGTGGAGAAGAAGAAGAATGAAGCTTCAACACATAAGTCATGGCGGGACTAAAGAGGACTCTCGAGCCTACATAAAATGCAACATGGGCAACAAGTGATAGTGAGGAACTAACTAGGAAGCCCATGTAAAGGAAGGCTCTACCACCAAGTCATGATTAAATAATCGGCAAGTGAAATGGGCGTAATAATCATGACCTGCTGGGATCGACCCTAAGGCAAGTGATCAGAATGGAGGCTAGTATGCAAAATGCAACGGAAAGTGAATTCCCTAACCTATATGCCAGTGAATATCATATACCTGCCATGACGGGTTAGCAGTCATGGATAAAAAATCAGAAAAAATCTCGAGTTCATCAAAATGTAGCTGAAAATATACCAATCTGGGCACTTCCAAGCATCCGGGTTATGTAGCTTAAGATAGATTGGAAAAATAAGCATAACAAATTTTTGCAAAAAATTTTCAATTTTGGGCATAAACACACAAGTTACCTCATATTTGGTTCATTGTTACATTGTTGATTTGGGAAAAAGTGCTCTGGAGAAAAGCCTCTTTCGTCAAAACAGGAGCAATCGACCGTCAAACTTCACCGAATTTGTCAGGTAAGCTCTTAATTCATCCTTGTTATTCATTTTGTCCATTCATAAGTTAAAAATTATGAATTTTCACCGTAGAACCATTTGTTTAAAATCACGGGTTTGCGCATACGCGGGTTTATAATGACCAAGTTGCGTATATACGCGACTGTGCACAAAGAAAGTCGTGTATGCGCAACCCAAAATGAAAAAACACGTATCTAATGAACGAATTATTGAATTTTTGCAGGATGACTATATCTTGGAGAGAGCGTGAACACAGTGCCATTGACAATGAAGTCATGCAAGACCAAGTATCACTCAATATTCTTCGAAATTGTGGATTGCTCAAGTTTTTGAAAATGCCAAATATGAAGAGTAATGTCCGGTTACTCAAAATTCTTGTGAATTATTGGGAACCAGAAGAAGACTGCTTCATAATAGATCAAATGCCCATACGTATCAAGGTGGAAGATATCTATTTTATTAATGGACTCTCCTGGAGGGGGGAGCCAGTAGATCTACATGGAAAGCCTTTGGGAGGGCTTACCGTGGAAGATTACGTCCACGTCTACTGCGTAGAGGGTTCCAAGAAATTTGGAACTCAAATTGCTATCAAAGATTTAAGAGACTTGCACATGAAAATTCTCCTTTTTACCATTGGTAGGGTAGCGGGATCTGCTTCCCTACACCAGGCATCCAGGACTCAAATGAGTATAGCAGTGGAAAGCTAAACTCATTTATATGATTGGTGCACAGCTCTACTAATGAACATGAAGCAACAATTGACTTCTATCCGAAAAACAAAGACAAAACATTTCGGGTATGGTACAATCTTGATGGCATTCTTCTTCAAGAAGATTCCTTGGCTGAGACCCAAAGTGATTTCTTCTATCAGCAGCCCAAGAGACCCAAGAATTTCCCGATGGGATGACTTGATGAAGAGATTGGGGGAAGTGAAGTTCCCCGAACCACTTGGGATGATGAGTTCTTCCAATGGTGGGGAGAACAAATCATCGCTGTGGAGGACTATCCCTATGCCAGGATGGATTTCCGAGGTGATCCAGACCTCATCATTCCACCAGGTGTAGCATGGGACACAGTCAGCAAGTTTGCAATTTTTTACTTATATAATTTTTTGGATTTTTTCAATATATGTGAAAAAATGTGGAAAACAAACATGTTTTTGATTGGATTCAAAATGACTTACAATTTTAAAATGATCATGATACAGATATTGGACTAGTCCGACCTGAGGGTTACCCATGACATAAGCGTCGCAAAGGCAAGGTGGATACAGTAGATCCAGACAGGACCCTCCAGGCTGTACAGAGGAAATTGGAGGGATTAACCCGCCAAGTACCTATGGCTGCAGTGGAAGATCTGCCTGAAGCCATCCAGAGACGAGTGGTAGGAGTACCCCGTGACTGGGTACGGTTATTCCGCCGAGTTGCCACCGCGATCGTGTTCTATAGGAACACAACTTCTGGGCAGGGACCACAGGAGTAGATAGATATGATATACTAGATGACTATATATTTTTTGAGACTGAACATGATCGGGCATAAGCCCAATTTTTTGTATGACTTATGAATCCAAATTTTGTATAGTTTTTTGAACACTCTGATGATATATATACAACGATGTTTGATGTGATGTGACAAATTTATACAAATGTATGATTCTTTTGATGATTAAATTTTATTGTATGGAATGATTAATATGCCATTCAATTGCTTGATTAGCTAATGAGTTTGCCATCCAATTGTCAGCTCGAGGAATATGAATGAAAGTTAAAAATTGAAATGATCTTTGTAACAAACGTACCCTCAAGAACAACCGGAGTAAAAATGGATCTCGAACCCGATAATTATTGTTCAACTGCGACACCACCAGTTGGGAGCCCAAGAAAACTACCAATGAATCAACACCCAAAGATATTGCGTCCGAGAGTAGATAAATAACTGTAGTTTATTTTGCTATATTATTGGAAGAAGGACCAATGCAGACCCCTCTTGATACTAACAGCTGACCGGATGGATGATGAAGCACCCAAGCCACGGAAGCCAAGTTCCGGGTGTGTCTACTAGCACCATCGGCGAAACCAAAATGACTCATGACATCCGACACAACCTGCCAAAGCAGATCAAAAACATCACCATCCCATCAAAGATCAAAAAACAACCAGATATGTACAAAGTAAAACTACTATATACAAAAGAAAAATGTTAGGCTGAAGCCTAGGCATAATACTTTTTCAAATAGAGCCCATTTCTGGGCTCCGGCAACTCGTTTCCCTCAAAATCAACCAAGGTATATGCTCCTTTTTTAAGGACTTTTGTAACGATGAAGGGGCCATACCACATAGACTTAAACTTTCCTGCCCCCAAGGCATATTTTTCTTGGGCATAGACCAAAACAAGGTCACCTTCCAAAAAAACCCTAGGTTTGACCGCTTTATCGTACTGAACTTTAACTCTTTTTTTATGCACTTCATTCATCGTGGCGGCATCCCGACGCTGCTCATCAAGATGTTCTAGATGAAGGAGACATTCTTCAAGAATAGAAGTGTCAGGAAGAAGTTCAACAGCTAACTTAAGAGAAGGAATCTTACATTCAATAGGAAATACGGATTCCAACCCGTAAACTAGCTGAAACGGAGTAAAGCCAGTTGCAGTTTTCACAGACGTCCTGTATGCCCAAAGTGTAGGATATAGCATAATATGCCAGTTGTATCGAGCTTTGTCAATTTTCCTTTGAAGAATTGTCTTCAAGGATTTATTCACGGCTTCCACTTGCCCATTGGCTTGAGGATAATATGGAGATGAATGCTCCTGCCGGAAACCTAATTTTAGAGCCAACTCAGCCATCATGCTATTCTGAAAATGACTGCCATGATCAGTGACAATCTCTCTAGGAATACCAAAATGAGCAATAATCTGGTTGAAAAGAAAAAGAGCTGCAGTCTCACCATCATTCCCAAAAGTAGGCATAGCCTCAACCCACTTCGTAAAGTAGTCTACTGCTACAATAATATACTTGTGACCTTTAGCCGAGGGTGGGTTACAAGTAGTATAATCAATACCCCACTTTGTAAAGGGGCCGACAGTAATGACTGGAAAAAGTGGAGCTAGATGAGAGCGCATTTTTCGAGTATAGACTTGACACGGATGACACTTTTTGACTAACTCCATACAATCTTTGAAAATTGAAGGCCAAAAGTATCCAACACGCAAGATTTTTTGGGCTGTACCAAGCCCAGATAAATGACCACCACAAGCTCCACTGTGGCAATCATTCAGCACAGCCTCAGCTTCTTCGAGAGTTAAGCAACGTCTCAGGATTGAATCAACCCCTTGACGGTATAAAGCATCACCAATGATCAATTAATTCTTAGCCAAGTGAAGCAACTTACGACACTCATGTTTCGAAAAAGTAGAGGGAAACTTTGCAGTCTGGAGATACACAATTATATCTCTATACCAAGGATCCCGTGGAGAGATAAGAAACAAATGTTCATCCGGAAAGGATTCATCATAGATTATCTCATCCCCACAGGGAAACTCGGAGATCAATTCCACAAAAAACCAATGATTTCTTGGACTTGGCAGACATAAACTCAAGATTGAATTCCTGCAAAATCACAATCCATCTATTGTATTTTCCCCCAATCACTCGCCTACTGAGAACAAACTGAAATGGATTGGTTGCTGCCAAAACATAAGTTTTTCATAGAAGAATGTAATGTCGGAGTCGCTGCACAGCATGAACAGCTGCTAAAGCCAGCTTTTCTATTGGAGTATACCGGAGTTCAGGTCCTACCAAGCCTCGACTAAGATAGTATATAACATGCTCTACAAGAGCATCATCCTCCTGAACCAGAACCATACCAATGGTAGATTCTGCTGCTGCAGGATACAAAAGGAAATCCCTGCTATAATCCCAGTGGACTCGATATGTGATTGAGAGGTCAATGCTTTTTTCAAAGCATCGAATGAGCGTTGAGCGAAGTCATCCCAAAAAAATGGAACTCCCTTCTTCAACAATCTCATAAATCCCTTGGTAACTTCAGCATAATTTATGATAAATCTCTGAAGAAAATTAGCCTTTCCTTGTAGACTTTGAAGTTGACGAATAGATGACGGGGGAGGCAACCAAAGTATTGCCTCAACCTTGAACGGATCTAACCTAATCCCTTCCCTAGACACAATGAATCCCAATAACCAACCGGATGTAACCGCGAAAACGCACTTGTTCGGATTCAAACTAATCTTGTAGAAATGACATTGTTCAAATACTTGACGGAAGTGAGTAGGATGATCCATCCTCTTTCGAGAATGAGCAGCTAAATCATCCAAATATGCCTCGATAATATGTTTGATGTCGTGGAAGGCATATGACATGGCCCACTGGAACGTAGCCCCAGCATTTTTAAGACCAAAAGGCATCTTCTTGTAAGAAAAAGTACCCCGGGGACAAATAAAGGCAGTCTTATACTGATCTTCAGGATGGATAGTAATCTGATTATATCCAGAGAAACCGTCCATGAAGGAGAAAATTTCGTTACCGACACACTCATCGATGATCTGATCTATAAATGGTGTGGGGTAATTATCTTTTGGATGTGCTTTATTAAGGTCTCTGAAATCAATGCAAACTCGAATTGTTCCTTGTTTTTTATCCACCGGAACAGGATTTGAAACCCATTCAGCCAAAGGAATAGGATAAATAAACCCTGCCTTAAGCAGCTTCTCCACCTTAGCTTTGATAGCTGTAGCCTTCCTAGGATTAACCAGATGAAGTTTTTGCCTCACCGGCTTAGCATTTTCGTAATTCTTGATCTCATGCTGGACAATAGATGGATCTATACCAGGCATTTCCTCATAAGACCAAGTGAATACATCCCTATACTCTTTAAAGAGATCGGTGTAAATCTGAATCTCTTCAGGGGAACATTCAGCTCCAATGAAGACATTCTCTATAACATTGGGATCCCTAGAAATGTTCACCGGCATAGTTGGAGGAATCACAGCCATGTTCCCTTCAGCATATACCTGTCTTGGTACTAAAGGGTTCAGGACTGGGCGAACAGGACCAGGAGACGGAGGACTTGGAAAACTCGTTTCAACTTCGCTCAAATCAGGTAAAAAGTAGGACCGATGATGCAAATCATCCCGCAGTCTATCTATACCAGTCATAGCTTCCAGGATGGCCTCTTCAGATGGAAGAGTGGTATCAAGGCAATCCTGGGCAGAAGAAGAATTAAGTGTCCAAGCCGGAGCCACATCGCCATCCAATTCCTTCGGTGAAAGAGGAGTTGGGATGGACTCTGCAGAGTCAACAATAGACTGATAAGAAATCTCAGCTGCAGACATTGGAAATGCCATTCCACCCACTTGACCTTCCACTAATGTGGCGGTAGGGGAAGGTAAGGTCCAAGGGTCCGAAAAATAATGAGTTCTGAAGAACTCTCTTCGAAGAGGAGCCTTGGAGGATGAAATTTCATCTATATGAACAGTAGGAGGAGGAATATCGAAACTACCCATCAAGGAAGAATACATTCCAACCCCTAAATTCTCAGCAGGCGACTTGGTATTATCCAACTTTGGAATAGTTGAGTCAGTATATGCATTCGAGTCTACAGGAGGACAGTCCAGTTGGTCCATTGTAACAATCCTCCCTTCGTGAGGGAAACAAATAATCTGAAACAATGAGGATGCAATAGCATCCATCTCATAAATCCAGTTTCTCCCCAAGAGAAGGTTGTAGTCCAAGCTTGCATCAACTATCTCAACCTCTATATTTATAGTTTTTCCCCCAACACAGATAGGAAAAGCTAGGACAATACCATGCGGTCTGTGAGAATGACCGTCAAACGCAGTCAGAAGAGTAGCAGATGGAATAGCTGCGGGAGATCCAATTCCCTTCCAGCATGTGAGAGACATCACACATGTGGAAGCACCCTCATCAATGACCGTTCGAAAAATATTACATTTTCAATACGACGATTTGATATGAAAAGTCATATGATGAGGGATTCTCTTTTTAAAATTAGACATATCGAAAGTAATCATAAGAGAGTTCTTTGGATCAACAGCCCCAATGGTAGTGAGCAGAGCGCTACGCTGAGAAGGACAAGACTGGAGCACCTCAAGAGCCGACATGGCACAAGGACTCTGTGCCAGATCTTCCACAATAGAGTAGTTCTGGGCAACCCTATCATTTTGATTAATCGTCGTACGCTTAGTAGATGCTTTGGGCATCCAAGGTATAGGCTCAATAGTAGGCTTCGTGATATGAAGCGGCTTGATAGCATTGGGAGCACCCTTAGCTTTTGAAGACTCACTCATCATGTATATGTTTAACGGAATTTCCCCTTCCTGGGTGCCCCCAGAGGAAGCCCCAGTATTTTGATTCGCGCCAACAACTAGCTGTTGCCCTTGGGGAAAAGGGTTTGTCAACACAGCCTGGGAACTGGAAGAACCCTGCTGAGCTAACAAGCGCTGCGCATCCTGAATTTTAGGACAAAGGTGAGTAAGATGGTCTCTAGCACATAACTTGCATGGAAACTTCACTTTCTTTTTATCCTTCTGACCCTCACCAACATGCTCGTTGGTTTTATTCGCATTACCCTTCCCATTCTTGCCCTTTTTCTTATTATTCCTTCCCTTCTTCTTCCCTTCGGATTGTTGATTTACTTTGGGATCGGAAGTTTGGATGGCATTTACCGACAAAGATTGGGAAGGTGATGACTCAACAGGCACAGCCTGACCAGAAGGAGAAAATTGTATAGACAACTGCTGCAATTGAGTAAGTAGGTTAGCTGCACCACTATTGATCGACCCAATAAGTCCATGACCATGAGGACCAGGCTTAGTCTTGCATAAATCTAATTTGGAGTGAGGAGCATTGGGAAAATATTTATGAACAACTCCGGACTGAGAATATATCAATTCAAGCTGCTGGGCCCTAAAAATGGCCTTCTCCTCAGAAAATACCCCAAAGAGGGATACGTCCTTAGAAATATCTGACTGCAGATATTTCAAAAACCATTCCAAAAGGAATTCTCCTGGAATATGAGCTTTAATAAGCCTCTTCCTTCTCCGCCATTCCTGAATATGGTCAGAAATGTGGGTTGCGTCGTCCTGCTTAAAATTAGCTAGGAGTTCAGTCCCGGCGTCATAACGGACGAGCAACTAAAAATGATTTAGAAATGTAACAGCCAGATATCCAAATGTAGCAAAACTGCCCCCAGTTAACTCAATATACCATTTGGCAGCGTTTCCATTTAAGGTGCATTGAAACAATCTCAACCTAATCGAATCATCGATCAGGGAGTTAGAAGAGCACCATAAATGGAAGGTGGTGATATGGTCGGTCGGGTCCTCTCCATTCTTGCCTTCAAACTTTGGAATGTCTGAAGGTAGTTTGGTCGGAACCGGAGGCCACCCCGGACTGTACTGGATCGGATCATTCGTCAATTTCGACAGATCTGGAAAGTTTAACGTTGCCAAAAAAGGTAAACGAGGCGGAGCCTGAGGATTCCATCCTTGATGGGATGAATTCCCTACATTCTGAAAAGAATACCCTGGATTTGATGAGGCACCAGGTTGCCAGAAAGAACTCGTAGAAAAAGGAGAAGAACCTCCTCCCAACGCAAAGTTACCAAAGACCGGACCAGTTCCCCCTCCTGAAGTATTGAATGAAGAGGAAAGCCCCTGATAGGGTTTCCAGGCATTAGAAAGAGGGGAAAAAGTCTGATAAGCACTCGACGAAGGGAAAGAAGCATTCCCTTGGTGACCAGTGTAAAACTGATTCCCTGCCCCCATTGTTGTAAATACAGGGTTCCAACCTGTAAAAGTAGTCGAATTCTGACCTCCAGACCAAGGGTTAAAACTCTGAGTCTGAGAAGTAAACGGAAAATACCCTAAAGAAGGATTTGAACTACGAATATGCCCAGTTCCGAAGGGGAACCCTTGAAAATAAGCTGATCCACTAGCCATGGAAGACATGGGTGTAGATCCAGCTACAGCAGTGGAAAAGGAAAATGAAGGAATCCCACTAGTGGGCATTCCAAAACAAAAGGGACCAGATTGAGAAGCATGTGCTTGGGTGAAACCAGAGCCAAACACAGTAGTACTAGAAGCAATCGAAGATATAGCAATAGTGCCTCCTCCTTCAACTGAAGCAGGAGTCTGAATGCCTACAGCACTCATAGCAGAAGTCGTGTTCCCAGTCGTGTCCATCGAAAGGTATGAATAATATGGAGGATCTTCTAGTCTTGCAGACTCAGGTCCGATGTACTCAACAATGAACAGATAATCAGGAGGAAGAGGAGATGGAAGTGACTCAGAGGGTTGAGATACTTCCTCTAATTGTACTTCTTCTTCCTGCGGAAATAAGACTCTCAAGGTGAGCGAAACACTCTTCTCGGAACCAACACTGGAGCCAATTACAAAACCCTCAATCCTTTGTGGAGGATCTCTCTCCATTGCGTTAGATGCCACAGGGTTATATTCACCTACTAAATTACTCCTATGCCTTCTTGAATAAGGCTCTGGACTCTCGGGAGATAACCCCCGGATTCTCCTCAATCGACGAGGCGCTTGATCAGCCACTTTAACAAATTTTAATTAGATTCAAAAAAGTATAAAGCTAGGAAAGCTAGGAGCAAAGAGCACTCACTACAAAAAATCCCTGAGATACAACCAAGGAAACAGCCTTCAGGTATTTCCGCTCTGGGTGATTAGGACCGGACACCAAAATACAAGGGAGCGAAGAATAGGACCTCCTGAAAGTAGTCTGGGATAGTTACAGCCCAGGCCTACTAGCGAAGGTAACAGAAACAGTTACGCCGACCTCCTAACAACAGCCTTTGTCGGCACAAGTACCCAAGCTTCGCAAGGGCACCCCCTAGAAGTACTGCTGGAAGTGATACGACGTCTACCTCAGGTACCACGGGTATTCCCCCCTGCAGTCACCTATGTGGAACCTAGGAATGGCAACTATGGGCACCAATCCGTGTCAGAAGTCGGGCGGAACGTTCTTGAGGCAAGATCCAGCAAATCAGAGAGGGGGTATCACTCTTCTCGGCCTTCACTTCCCCTCGCGCTTGACTCTCTGGAGGAGAGATTTCCCGGTCCACCTAACAGAGTTGGATTTCGCTCAATTAATAAACTTCTATGTTTTTGTTTGAGCGGCCTTGGAGAGTTAACTCTCCACTCACCTAATCCAAGGCCCTACAACCTAGCTAGTTGGTGTATGACACTTAATAAAAAACTTGCTAGTTGTTTGTTAAATTATAGCGCTTATTTTAATCGGCTGTTATATTAAGTCAAAGGGATATGGAAATGAAACTCGTGGTGTTTTGTGACGCAAAAAAAAAATTAATGAAAACCAAACTACATGCAAATGCAGTAATTGCCTTTCGATGAAAAGAAATTTATACACAGGTTCTACGAGACTAAATTTTTTTTTTTCCTTTTCAAATAACAAACTTCACACTCGCAAAAACTATGAAAAAGACTAAATGCTTAAGTGCACCTAATGCAAATAACTAAGAGCATGAAAATTCTAAGATGAAAAATCTACTAAAGCAGAGAGAAATTTCCCAAAGATCCTTCAGTTTTATCTCTTTTTGGTTGTCCACAAAGCTAGTTCCCAAAATCAGAAACTCTCAGTATAAACACACCAAAATATGCTTGAAACAAGAGGAAGAAACCAATGACAATTCCTTTCCAAAATCAAGTCAATAACCAAAGTTAAGAAATCTCAAAAAAGCTTCAAAAGATGTAACAAAATGAAAAAAAAAATGAAAAACAAAAGCAAATGACAAAACAAAATGTTTTTTGAGCTTTTGAATTTTTATAAAAAAGAAGAGCTCGAAAAGACCAAGAAAACTATCAAATCCCAAGCCAAACAACTTTGAATTTCAAGAAAAACTTCAAAAACGCTCCAAATCTTATAAGGCTACTTAGTAGCAAGATTTATATGAGCAAAAGAAGACAAGAAACTCAGTAACTCAACCCAGAAGAATAGTACAACCTTGCTGCAAATAAAAACTTCAAAGAACCAAGAAAGACTCTTCAAAAAATTGCAACAAGACCTAGTCAAATGAACTCAATAAAACCAACCAAAAATAGGCAAAAATCGAAGCGCAAAGCAAGACACAAAGCTAGGAAAGAGTAAATGAGCAGAGGCTCTTTGTCCTGATGAAACAGAACAACCAAGAATCTCCAGAAAGAGATCTTGGTACTCGAACTAGAAATGCAAGCACTAAAAACAAGATTTTCCTAATAAGCCAGTCTTCGACCAATCAAGAGAGAAAAAATACCAATAACCACTATCAACCCAATCCAGAGACTCTAAAGACACTGTAGGAATAGGTCTCCACAGGCAGACAAGACTAAAAAGTCAAGAAATCAAAATTTTCAAAATTTGCCCAGGCATACGCTACTTATCAGCTTTTCAACAAGCGTGCATACGCGCCTGTGTCAAAGGAAACCCGCGTATACATGACTTCCTTTAACAAAAACTACGTGTATACATGTCTGTGTATAGAAAAACTCGCGTATAGAAAGGTAAATAATGAAAAAAAAATGATCAATCCTGGATAAAGAACCAGGTCTTCAGTTTGACTGGGAAAACGTTAACTGGACTGGAAATAATAGTTAAAACTGTTGGAAACCGTTCAAACAGCTGAAACCACCCAACAGGGGAATCACAAGAATGCGATCCCCAGCGGAGTTGCCAGTTCTGTTTCAGGGAAAAACACCCTAGAGGTTTGTTGGGTCAAAACCTCCACAGATCAGGGCATGTTATTCAAGAAGGACTCACACAACCACACTTGTATGCTAAAAACTAGATAA